>JAWWEO010000009.1:22871419-22886498 GCA_035582975.1 Ormyrus labotus | reverse complement strand
TTTTAGCATAATGCAAGTTTGTCTCCGCATTGCTAAAAAGTATAGTAATTTTTACTCATACTTTTTTCTCAGTGTAAGCATCGGAATAAGCAATCGATTTGTACGCATGCTTAAGTGGTCGTTTTCTCGCACTAAAACTTTCCTAATCATCTTTACCCCACAATTGAACGAGCAATTAGTCAAATTAAGTTAAAACCAAGCCTTTCCACGCACCATTTTCTCTCGCCCTAAGCTCTCTGTCCCCACCACCAGATCAGTCGACAACTTGGACATCCAAAGCCGGGGCCCCGAGGAGGAGTCGTCTCGAAAGAGCGAGGCGGAAGAGGAGCAGGAACGGTGCGCGGGACCACCGCCGCCGCCGCTGCCACCGCCGTTGATTAACTCCGGCCTCCTAACCGGTAATTCGGCCCCGACGACGCCCACGGCGCCCCTGCCAACGGAGAACGGCACCGAGCACTCGACCAAACAGATCCAGCAGCCGAAGCAGCCGCTCGCCACCATCAGCATACAGGACCTGACGAGCGTCCAGCTGAGACGTACCAACCTAAAGATGCACGCGACCAAGACCTTCTCGGCGCCGCCTAATCGCAGCGTCTCCATGACCAATGGTTAGATTTTAATGAGATATATGTGTGCTTGGAATTGTTGTTTCGATCGCTGGTTTTAATCAATTGACGATTCGCGCCTTTCTCTCCCGCAGTGTCCGAAGCATTTTTCGTCCAGAAGACAGACTTGATTGCCGAGTTGAAGAAGACGAAAGACATTCCCGGCATTAAGAAACTGAAGGTGCAGCGCGCCCAAGTCGAGAAGTCGCAGGAGCAAAATCTCATCTCCGAAATTAGCAAAGCCTTCAGTATCTCCAACTTCGTCGATCAGGTTAGCCTGAATACTTTGCAAATACGTAATCGTGCGCCAGTAAAAATATTCGCCAATTTTACGTTGAATTTCCAGATCCCCGAGAAGGACAGTTCCGGAAACGTCATCCCCATCTGGAAGAGGCAAATGCTGGCGAGAAAAGCTGCGGAGCGCGCGAAAAAAGAGCTGGAGGAGCAGATCGCCCGAGAGAACGAGGAAAAAAGACAGAAGGCAATACCGCCCTGGAAGAGACAGCTGCTCGCCAAAAAGGACAGCGAAGTGAAAGTCGGAGGGTTCGTTTAAACTTCCTTCCGTACCAGAATTCGTTCGAAAAGCAGCGGCTAAAAAGCATTCGAATTTTCCAGGTCGCCAGTGTCGCCGTCCGTCGTCGTGACGCCGACGCCGAAGATCGAAGTGCCGATCACCCCGAAGAAGGAGCCGAGCTTCGAGATTTCCCTGCCTCCAGCGCCGCCCTCGGCTCCGGTGCCTCCGCCGCCATCGAAACCCGCCGAGGAGTCCAAGCCCTCGGCGGCCTCCTCCAACTCCTCCAACTCCGACGAGGAGTCCGAAAACGTGCACATCATCCCCTGGAGGGCGCAGCTTCGCAAGACCAACAGCAAGCTCAACATCCTCGACTGAGAGCTGCTGATACACTCGGCCGATTCTCTCCGTCTTTCGTCGCGAGTTTGCCTCGCGGAGAGATATTTTTTTGTATAAATATATATGATGTGTGTACCTTTATTTTCTTAGGATAAATCAAGAGTATTTTTATTATCGACACTGAGAGCCGGCGCAGGCCGACCTTGCGATATTTATTTTGCGCGATTACACGACGTTTAGTGTAAAGAGAAGCTAATGTGGAGGCAGTCCCGAGAGATTGATTATATCATTGAGATATGGCCGGCATAAATGCTACTGTAATCATCGTTATGTAATGTTAAGATTATTGAAAATCGATTATTTCTTTTATGTGTAAATAAAGTTTATTTCGTTTATTATTCACTGCCTCGCCGTTATTCACTCCCGTAACAAATGAATTTGAAAACCGAGGAACCGATATAATCGGAAGGTGATCGAACGGTGCACTTTTGGGAAACGGGAATGGCTGTAGATGAGCGTGTAAATAACTGAGTCCAAGACGTGTTACGGTAACATTATTCTATTGTACTTAAAGTGAAGTGGATTATAAATTATGATGATGAGTTTCGAATACTAAGACTAGGACAAATGGTTCTCGCTGTCTTTTTTTTTCCTTTATTTATGCTCTTCACTTTATCTTTCATTTTTCGGTTTGGCGACAAAATTAAGAGACAGCGTACATGACGGTGTCCGCGAACCAGCGAGGCGTCGTTCTCGTTCAAGAAACTTTCGATATATCGCGCGTAGTAAAATAAAAGAAACCACGTCGCCTCGGTGGTTCGCGTCTTGCTGCATCATGGAATGACCACAGAACGTCAGCACTGATTTTGTCCATTCTTACTGTCGTTCTATTACTATTTAATAATAGCCGCTTTGGCGGTCACATTTCGTTCGTGTCCATCGTGTATATATTTATATAAACCGTCGATACACTTGGTAAGATTTGCTGTCGAGTCTATTTACTGCTTTTTGATGGTTTTCAGTGATATTCGCAACGTCACCACACTCTCGTCTGGTTTCAAAGTAAAAAGACGCGCGTCGATGATACATACATTTATAATGCGAACGAACGAAATAGAGAAAAAACAATGTATAAAAAGTTTTTACGCACAGGGAGAATGAAAACCAAAAGTTTGCTCGCAGGTCGGAGGAGGAGAGCTTTTCTCCGGGTGGAAAAACAGCTCGAGTCTCCGACCCGAAGCTTTCGATATATATATATATAAGGCCGAAGCTGCCAGCAACTTCACTTGTAGCCCGTCGACGGCTAATTTACTGACTTTACTTCATCTTCGGAGAGCAAGAAATACGCGCCGCAATCTTTTACGTCTGCCTTCAAGTGGAAATTGCACAGTGGTACTTGTTTATTATATTTAGTCGTCAGTGGTTGTGTACAATCGTTATTGTGCAAAAGGGGCTGGTAAAACTGAGAAGAATATAGAGATTATCACGGACTATGAAGACTACCTAGTAATGCAGCAAAAATTGTATATATTTTTGTATATATACAGCACAGCCAGCGTCGACATTTCTTTACATTGCTCCTTTCCCTTGTTATTGAAATAATTAATTGTTCAATTAACACAATTGTTGTGATTTGTATTTTTATTTATTATTACATCGCATCGACGTAAAACATTTTATAGGTAAAAAATACAGTTCAGTATTGCAAAGAAAATATTAGCTGCTTACATCGATCGCTGAGATTATAAAACATTGTTGTATAAAAGGTCTTGAAAATACGTAATTAGATATTTGTATATCGATTCTCTATTGGTTTATTGATAATTTATATGTAAGAAAAAGTATATGTATACTCATTTGCTTGTATCATCTAAATTTAAACAAGTTCAATTGTTTGAAAAATTGAACACAAAAATGTATTTTAATATACATTTTTGAATAGTCTCAGCCTTTTTGATCATAGATATTTTTTACACATTATTACGGTTTTTTTTAAAGACAATCATGTAAATGACATTATATAAAAACATTTTCGGAATTGAATTAACAAGCAAGTATCAAGTGAGGTAAAAAATTTGATAGTTTTACAAAAAGGTTAGACGTCGATTGAAAATCAAACCATACTGTGCGCAATAGTTGATTCTTTTTTTATATAAAAACGGTCTTTTACACGTCGAATATCGAATGTCAAACATCATTTAATTAGATACTAATTTATAGATTTTCTCTATAACAAATTTTTCCTAATGAACACCTGCTGTTGCTCGCTCGTGGATACGAGGCGCCTCGACTCACTTCGTTTCATCAGAACTAATACAGAACTACACACACTGCTTGGTAACTGCTTTGACTCGGCATGATTTTTTTACTAAAACTCTTTCCATCGACGTTTCGCGTTATATAAATTCAACAGGATAAATAAATAAATTATACTTACACCCGCGACGTAACGCACTTTTCGTTGCTCTTGCTTCTCAAAATTTATGAAGGGAATCTTTTAAAATCTCGAGTCGTCGCTCTTAATCTCTTCAAAGAAGGAAACTTACGTATATAATTTATTGCGAATACTCATCGCCTTTTTATTCAGAAAAGTTTATAACAAATTTTCTTTATACTCTAAAACAATATTTTCTTAATATAAATTAGTGCATATAATTTAATAACAAAAATTTCAATACAAAAGAGCATCTCTTTCTTTCTCTCTCTCTCTCTCGACACACGGAAACGTACAAAAGAAACCGTGAGCGTACTTTGCCAGAAAAGGCGCACGTGCGGGAGGCGCCGATAAGATATACAACGACGGTAACAAAATAAACGCCTTTCCCTTTTTCAGAGGGAAATCAGACGCGAAGGAATCGACGGAAGCTGCCGCCGCTTACTGTTTGCTGCGGGCACAAAAATCGAGCTCTTCCATCTTCATGTACACGATATTGTTCTTCGTTGCTCTGAGAATCTACGCTCTGCAACTTTTTCCAGTCTCGCATTCGCTACTTCGGAAAATGCTGCAGCACGTTCTCTCTCTTCTTTCGTTCATAAATTACAAATATCTTTCTTCATTTATAATCGCATCTGCTCGAGCGCTAAATAAGAATGACAAAGAGAAAAAATGGCGTGCGCAAATTATCGCAGTAATAAAGATAATATGGTGATAAAAATTAACCGCAAGGTAGTAAGAGTAGTAAGTTGATAATAAAAATAATAATCGTTGATTATTACACGTGAGAAAAGTAATAGTAAGGTTGATATATATATAATAATAAAATGTTTATACGCTTATTGAAAGAAAAAAAGGTTCACATAATAAATGACGATAACAATGACATATCGACGATGGTGATAATAATAAAACCGAAGCGAAATAAAAGTGATCTATAAACGATGGTAGCTCGTCGCTTTGCTCGTCGGAAATCTTTCGACTTGAGCATGAATCTGAACAAAGTCTGTCGGGCTTTCGTCGATTCCACGGCAAACAGGGTAATACTATATACTTTACTGATAATATTATAATAAAAGATAGTAATAGTAAAACATTGTTCTATTCGAAAATCGACGGTGACAATAGCGATAGTATAATAGTATACAGATGACAATAATAGCTGTAGAAATAGTGATAATAATAAAAATAATAATAAATTCACAATAGATATTTGTTCTTTGTTAGTTGTTTATATGCATTTCGCAGATTGATTATTTACAAGTTGGTATGCGCAATGGTACAACGTCCGCCTGCAATTAGAGGAAAAAATGAAGGGAACATTAATAATAAGGATGACGTTCCTCAATGATAATATACATTACGCGCATTGCGTTACACGTCGTGCGCTTGCTTGCGAGTGTTAAGGGAGCTCGAACGGAAACGAACAATTCAACGTTGACAGGGAAAATCGCGCGCCTTCAACAACTGATTGAAACGAACGATCATATTTATTGCGGTGACAATATTTTTTTTTCTTTTTTTTTTAAACAACGAGCTCTTGCATAATTATTAAGTTATCAAGTAGAAACTATAGTTTTCTTGAAGAGGCGCTGCACTAACATGTAGTTCGATAAATTGATACCTAATTTAATATGCGATTTACAAATTTTTGCCTATCAACATGAAACTGCTTTAGTTCCTCGCAACGATTGGAAATAAAATCAAAAGAAGGATAAAGCAAAAGAAAATGAGTGAAACGCAGGGTGGTGCGCGCTGTTTCTCTTGTGTATGATATAAATGCACGTCTATTGTACAAGTATCTTGCGAACGTTTACACGTGTTTAATATTATTTACGAATGTCGTCACTATAAATGTGTGCATCGTTACGTCAGCGGGTGTCGAAGAGTCCTCTGGAATATCGCTTATATTTTTTTTTATATTAATCTCCGTCGAAGCTGGCAATATAGATAGTAATAATATCTTTGTATCATTATTTTTTTTTCTCGCTCTCGTCTAGAACACTTTAAAGGCTTGCTTACAACAAATCCTTTTTTGGGTAGAGGCGGGGGGAACACATTATCTTTTGGCATCCAGGCAAAACCCCGCTCGCGCAGTCTTCCCTACATACGTATATTTTCATCGCGCTATTATATTAATTATATGTATACGCTTCGGATTAAAGTTTCGCGACGAGAAAGGCGTGGCTTAGTCTTACAAGTCGAGACTTTTTGGAATTATAATGAAACTTCAGTCAGTCACTGCTCAAGTTGAAGTTGATCATAATTTTGAACTGGCCGCCGTGTAATTTTAAAATTTAAATATTTCATTAAAATTCCAAAGAGCTCTCTATTCCTTCGCAAAAATTGTGTAAGCTGGAAGAATGGAGTAAAGCCTCCGAAATAAGCAGCAAGCTTTCGTTTCTAATTATTCTGAAAATGTTAGTATAAAAACAGTTTTATTAAATAAATACAATTAAAATGAAATAAATTTTTATAAAGTTAAATAAAAATACAATCTAATAATTGTGTTAGTGAATTACAAAAGTGCAATAACTCTAATTTTCTGAAAAAGAAAAAGTTTGTTTAATCTGGGGATGGAAACTTTTGAAAACTTTTGGCTGAAGTATAAGATAGTATTTTTTTATTCGAATGGTTTTATACAAGGCAGTTACGGAAAAAGTTTTTTATACAAAGAAAATCGAGCGTTACTCCATCTAAGGGAGTTTCCTTATACAAACGACATACAAAAAAGAGAAAGAAATCCTTTATACAAATCACTGTTCTTAGAATCGAAAAGTCAGGAAGATTAAAGATATATATATATAAATACATTCGACGCATAAATTATACACGAAGAAGAAAAAATAAGAAGACAAGAGTGCAGATGCAAAGCGCGTTTATATATATGTATATACATAGATACGTATATAAATACGTATATGTATACATACGTATATAAAAAGAATAAAGTTGAGGTTTATATAGGCGGTTCGAGAAAGAAATAATAAATAGCTCCATGACGCCCATAAGTGTATATGTTTATGCATATGTGTATATACGTGTATAATGTATACGTTTAACCCTGGAGAAAATACTGCTCTTCTTTCTTCTCTCTCTCTTTCTCTCTCTCCCTCTCTCTCTCTCTCTCTCAACTCACAGAAAGCCCAATTTCGCAATGAAACAGGAAAAAGAGTTCATTCGTTTCAAATCACAGTGTTTCCGTACAACTTTGTCGTATAGTTGATATACGTCTCGAAGCGTTTCGCAAGTATAATTTTTTCAGCAAGTGTTTCCTCCAGGACGCGTTGACGAAAGAACAAAAAGAACAAAAAAACGAAGGAATTCGACTCTCGCCGTGATCCCTTTCGCGTCTCGCGAAGGACCGCGGCGCCAAGCGCCGAAAGTGAATCCCCGAAGACGCGATCGAGGCAGTCCATCATTTTTAATCGGTTTCTCGTCGCGCCATGCGATATGTACATATTTTATTTTTTCAATATATTCTCGCTTTCAACTTTTTTTTCTTTAATTTTCACTAACTACTTAATCCCTCGCTTGCTCGCTCTTTCGTCGGCCTGTGCTTTTTACTATATAACTCGCCTTTTCAACCCATCGCTGATCTCTCGCTTACTCTTTTTATACTCATTCGTCGCTACCGCGTTATACGCAGGGAGAATATTTTTCGCTTAAAATTTATAGCAATAGTATTACCTAGATAGTATTTTCTTAAGGTCTTTTCTATTACACGAGAAGAAATGGTTTTTGAATTTGTATTACATCAAGCAATTTTAATAATATTTTTTTGGTATTATAATAAGTTTTTCAAATGTTCTCCTCGCGTACGTCCCATACTTTCTCACATTCTTTCTCGACCTTGCTTTCTTCTCCTCTCTTCTTAATTCGGATTGGCACAATCAACAAGAATTTTTCTTAAAGGTACAGTTTTTTAATTCTGTATACAGCTGCTTATCATCATTCTTCTAAATAGGAAGCATGCAATTTCTCTCCCCCGTCTACGTTTGACAGCTTGTGGGCGAGACTATATTTTAACTGAGATTTTTTTTCCTTTTCTAATTATCATGTAAGTCTATATTTTTTCGTTCCATCACTTGCGCGAATTTTTATCGATCCTCTCATTGCGACATTTATATGCAGACTTCTAACATTTGAGAAAAGTTATTTTCAAGAATCGAATGTCGTGCACGCGCGATGATTACGCAGAAGCATATTTTCGTAATTTTAATTACTTTTTCAGTTTGTGGTTCTCTGGTTCTTGAATTTTATGGTCCTCTAAGTAGTTGGAATTTCTTTGATAAATTCATTGACAGATCTTAGAAAAATAATAAAAAATAATTAATTTAAAAATTTTCAATTTATAATAATTGAAATTTTATTTCCAATTTTTCGGTTACAAGGTTACGAGAAACAATTTCTAACATCACAATTTGAAGCTCGAATAAAATCACAATATTACAGAGGTATGTAGACTTTCTGTCAAATCTAACAATGAAATTCCTACAAGTAGCATTGTGATCATTTTCCGAAAAAAATGTATCAGTGAGTCAGTGTATGCACGTGTATCTTTCTATATCAAACTTCCTTTCCAATGAGTCCGGCTTGTAATCGATTAAGCCCCTTATCAATGTTTCAACGTCGATAGTGGGCCCATCGGACCGATTAAATCGATGAATGCGATGAAGATGTATTTATGTATTTATGTGTGTATGGTAGCCCTGACACGATGGACCATCGAAATCGAAAATTTTACAATAGTAAGTCTCTCTCGTAGTGTAAAAGTTTGGCTGCAAAAGTCTGTAAAAACGTACAAACGCGCAAGTCGCAAATATCAAAACTTCACTTTTTAATAGGAGAAAAACCGCTTTTATGTCGTGTGGCAGTCCATTTTTTCAAACCCTTTCGTCTCGTCGTCCGCGCTGCAACAACATATCAATGCTGACGGATTGACACGTTTTGATCGGGCCGAGAGATCAGATCTGTCTATATTTTTTTGTGTTTTTTAACTCTTTTACTGTTTTTTTTATTTATTTATTACTGTTTACTTTTAATGTACGGTGTACAAAGTCAAAGACGTCGCGTAAAGGATGAATCGGTATGTGTTAATATATATGTATATCCTGACGCTCGTTCTTTCCTGTTGTTGGTTTTTATCTTCTTTTTGTCTGTTACATTACTTTATGCTTACTTTATTTTAAATGTACGCAGTTGTATATTGTATGAATAATGGTTACTTTACTCGTATAAGAAATTAGAAAAGGTTGCGCTAAGTTTTGTCGAAGTAGAACCCACGCGTGTTTCTTTCTTCTATGGGTAAAGAATTAAAAAAATTGACATCCATTATTTTCTTCGTACATAGTAAAAAAGCTTTAGGAGCACACATTGTACTAGCTTCGTCGAACGAATGTCGATCGCTCACATGTTCATATTTATCGTGTATACGGTGTTCCTTTTCTTTTTTTTTGCGTTTTGCAATGCTCTGTGTCATTTGTCTTTTCTGAATATTCTTATATTATTTTCCTCGTTGACCGTTTGTCATTTTAATTTTTAAAAGAAATGCATTCCCTTCTCTTTTCCTTGTCCTATGCTTTGCGCCCTCTTGTTTCCCTTTAATTTCATGCACTCTCTAATCTTTCACACTTAGTTTCGAACGTAACATATATTATTATTTATTATTATTTTTTTTTAAAACTCTCGCACTATCCTTATTCAACTTCGCTTTTTCTAAATATTTAAGTAAAAAAAGTGATAAAAATCAATAGTATTTACGACCTTAACACAGCCAAATCTTTGTTTAAAAACATTTGTTTACTCGCGATGGTTCTTCTTTTCCTTCGTGATGGGTTTTTCCTTAAACGTTAAACGTTAGCATTATTTTTACTCTGTCTCCAGTTTTCCTTTTCTGCCTTTCTATTTACGTAACCAGAGAAGCTCTATCAGCATTTGAGACTTCCCTCCTCTATTCTCATTACTTCGCACTTCAATGAACACTTGGTGGATCTATCAATTACAGATAACGTTAAACCAGCTACAAATTCGCATCTCGCGATTATCTTTTAACTTTTCAAAATTATTTAGCCTAAATTTTTGCTTAATATGTTAAGCAGTTCAACAAATTTTTTAATAACGAGATTAAACAATATTGTTAAATACTTTTGCTTTTTCATTTTTTTCCAATACTTTATAATAAACTACTTTTTTTATTCATTAGTTATCTCAAAGTATGAGAAACTACATCGAAAAAATTAATGATAAAGCAAAAACAACAATTTGATAAGTCGAAGAATAATTGCAAGAAGAAGTTTGCAGCTCGTCTGCCACGAACGTCCATACGGGCGATATAATCGGTCTCGCTTTCCATCTTGAAATACAGCATTAATCAACTGCGATTGATACAACTCTTGTTAAATAATTGCAATAGTACAACTATCTATCTTATGTAACAAACATCGACTCTCTTTTCACTCCTTGACTCGGAAGAGAAAAGGACTCAGAAAGAAATCGTATGTGATTGTCGGTAATCATTTAAAATATAACACATATTTATAAATAACGAACATTTTATAATTAATATAAAACATGCGTTATTAAGACTTACTGTAAAAATTAACCAAATTTCAAACTTAATTATACTTAGAAAATATTTAATAAACTGAAATTTTCTAATGAAAAGATTACTTTTAAAAATTTATTTAGAATAAGAAATACTTTAAAGATGACAATACAGAGCATACAATTTTCTTTCCAAGGAGTGTTAACAAACGCGCCTACGACACATGCCTTCTCTTCCTCTTTGCTAATTATCTATTTCTTCCGCACTTTCTTGTCCCTCGTTCACCGCTTACACGTTTACCTTTTTAATCATTTTTAATTATTATTCTTTTTGCTAATCGGTCAACATTCGTCGTCGTTATACGTCTGAGCGACAAAAAACACGCGCCTTTCGTACGGCTTGTAACACGCATATAAAGGTATATTTGATAATGAATAGTCTAGTAATGTACAAAGTGGTGTATATGTGTAGTCGCGAGAAAAACGGGCGCGCTCTCAGACTTCCTTATTCGTTTCCGTATCCCGATCCTTCGTTCCGAAGGCGCCAGCCTACGACAAAATTCTTTTGGCAGTATTTTTATTACGTCGCCTCTTGGAGTGAGTCAACAATCAACATTCGAATATTGTCGCAGATACTTCAGTGTCATACCGAGGGAGTACTTGTTATTTCCTCCGCCTGTACATGACAAGTGGTTCTCGCGCTTCTTCGTTACACGTACACCTCTTAACGTAATTTTTCTAATGTATAAATGGCAGTATTAGCGTTCTTTCTAACTTTTTCATCTCTCGTTTCTCCGTCGCCTCTTCATTTTCTTCTTCGTCCTTCCGCGCGCGCGAAACGGTTGTGTATGCATGTATATTTTTCATATGTATAATATATATGTATGTACGTTCGAGTGACAATTACAGTCGCGATTCATTTAACATGTAAAATTACTAAAAAATGAAAAAAAATGAACATGTGACGCTTTTTGTTGTCGTTTTTTTTCTTAAATCTTTGCCTAGCCTAGAGTTTTGGGTTACATTGAAAAAATCCTCAGTCGATTTGATCCGGCAGTTAGTAGTCGAGTGCAGATTTTGAATCGTGTTCCTCACGTACCCTTCTTGCCGCATTGGAAAAACAAAAAGTATGAACATTATATAAAAAAAAATCGTTTATCACTTATATCACTATCGGATTTCTGATTCGAGGCGTTTCACTCTTCGACGTGTTAACCACGTTTTTTTATCTGCGCACGCAGAATCGCCCTTTATCGACCATTTTTTATATTTTTTAACATTTTCTATCATAACATCTTTCACGTTTAGAAGCTTCGGCGATTTTTAATCGTTTGTGAAAACTTCCGCATTAGTCTTATTTTTGTTTCATGTTTTTTTTTTGTTTTAACGTGCTTCGACGCACTTTAAAGATCCCGCGCTCAAAAAATCAAAAATCGATGGAAGTGACGCACCTCAAATTTAAAATGCAACAGTTCACTCACGCTCTCAACCTGTTTTCCTTATCTATAACTCTCATGCTCGTAATCATTCACTCTCGCTTATAATCAGTCACTCTCTCGGCCGCTCACTCGCTCTGTCGTGTTTTTTTCTTATTATTCCTCGTTCTCGTAAAAAAATTTTACAATATATAGTCTTCTCCGCCAAGTCTCTTAGTCTCATTAACACTGTATTGCTATACAAAATCCGCGATAGTTCGCTGTTGTAACTAAGCGGTCGCGCGAGTCGCCAACTCTCCTCTCATACACTGTGTGCGTAAATCGTCTCTTTCACGTATGACAACGTCTCTCAAGGAACGCTTCTCTGCAGGACTGATGATGCAGGTAGGCGACTCGCGCACTCTACTCTGTCATTATATCGCGAGTACGCTTGCTTTACTAATAACAATAAAATTAATAATAATATTAAAGTCGTAAAATAATAATTGTAATAATAATAATAGCAATAATCGGTAATAGTAATAATAATAATTAACAATTAAAGGTAGCAAATAGAAAATAAAGATCCGTGGACAAAGTAGTCGTATGTGTGTGTTGTGTTTTTTTCTTTCACTTTGTGTATAGAATTGCATACTACGTGGTCGTGGTGATTCTTCCTCCCCATCATCTTGATCACTCTCTCGCTATCACACTCTCTCACTCTCGCTCAAAAAATCTTTCGTAATGGTGAAGTCGTCGCGGTGCAGCTCGTCGGGGGCGGCGCAGCTCACTTGGGTACGCGGTAGTAGCGCAGCACAAGATATCCCATCGTCCGGAACACGACGAGGAAGGCGATGAGCACGGCCGTGTTTGCCCAGAGCGGCAGTCCGTAGCCCTTGGCGCCGCCTTGGCTTTCCAAGATCGCCGTCACCGGTATCGTCGTGCTGTTCTTGCACTCGGGAAACTTGCTCGGCTGCGCGCATCTGCGACAGAAAACGGCAGTTATTGCAAAATTTTCTTTCGAGCTTTTATATATACCCTTTTCTCGCGGATGCTTACGTTATGGGTTCGCCGACGCCGAACTCCAAGATTTGCATGTTCTGGTAAGCGTAGTGGACCATACTGGCGTAACGGGCCCAGGCGAGCCAGGGTGGCACCGCAGTTGCCAGGTAACCTCCCAGCAGTTGCGTCGCCAGCGTGTACAACGCTGACGCGGTGATGCTCACTTGCAGATCCAGGCAGCAAGCGCCCACGAAAAAGCCAACACTCTGCAAAGGTTGCATAAAATTCTTAATAAAACGTTCGTTAAGACGAGGCTTGCACGATGAATTTATCATATTTATACAAACTTAATAATAAAGTAAGCAGTCTATAATTCCGTCTATATTTTTATTTTAACCGAGTCGTTCCATATATTTAGCTCGAAGGTATATAATTTCGAAATTACGACGTAGAAAAAAGGAATAAATAAATGGCTCTTGACATACCTGCGCCACTACTGTGTTGAGCAACAGGAACGTTAGCAACGTGACAAAAACGGCCAGACTGTGAAAACCGAGCATAGGATAACTGATTATGTGGTAGACCGCAGGAAGGGTGATCGTCAACGGCAGCTCGCCGACCATCTTTGCGAGGTAGTAGGCCGAAAGACGATACGAGCCCGACAACCGTTCCTTATTGATGACCTCCCGTTCCGGCGGAACTGCAATTACGACCACAAAAAAAAAAAATTAGAAATTTTGCTGCTGCTGCACCGGCCACCCGGCGATCGTTACAGTTTCGTGCTTTATTTTCTCCTTTTCTTTTTTGCTTTTTTTCAAAGTTTCAGCTAGACCTTTTTTTACTTTTTACGACGCTTTGTATATAATACGGCTTTGTAACTACCACTCACGAGCTCTACTTTTCTTGTACTTATTGAAGGTCGGTATTAGCATTATCATCTTTTATGATGAACAGCAGTAAAAAGCTTAAAGCGCATGCTTTACATACTTTTAAAATTAATCAATGAAAACCAGCAATTAAGAAAAAAAAGAAAGATCTCTTATTGCTTACAGCTCGAGAGGGCGCCGAAGTGTGCGAAAAGCATCCAGTACGTCGTGCTGAAAAACATCCAGCCCTGAATGTCGTGGAGAGCTGCCTCCGTTCTTGGCAATCTGAACCACAGTAACCCGGCCAATAAACCGAGCGCTATGGTCTGCAGCCAATTAAGACGCGAGAGCATTCGGGGTCTCGCCTCCTGGAAATTTCTCTCTGATAATACCTGCAAAAGAACGAGTACGTTTATGATCGAGTTCTCGATTGCGTAAAGCGTTATATGCATGTAGAAAAGCAGCCTGTTTAAGTGACTGCGCAGCTGCGGCTAATCGAACGGGCAAAACACAAGGTAGAGAAAGAGAGAGAGAGAGGCTAATCGCCGTAATTTCGTTCGATCAAAGGGGACTCACTTTGAATTGGGACCAGAAGCTCGTGGGCCACTGCCAGCTGTAATCGTCGTCGGCGGAGCTGGCATTGCTGCTGGCGTGGCTCTGCGTGTCCAGCCAGAGCGTGCGTCCCTCGTCTTCCTTGGCTGCTTCCAGACGGCCAGGTGGTCGCGAGACGGGGCGGGAAACAAAGAAATGCATTATTAAATATTGCTACCTAACTGCGAATTTGCATCGAATTAGGCGGACTAGACGCCGAGGCAACGACGGCCGAGGGAATGGATATCGTGTCTTTGGGTCAAGGTAGCGATGTGCGCGGAACGTTTCGGCCTGTTATTTGGGGAGTGGGACTGGTTTTAGGCGTGTTTAACGGCGAGGACCGGATATTGCTGTTGCACTTTGTTTTTCATGTTTGTTCGATAGGTTGGACAGGTGATGGTTAAGCTTAATGACACAGTTTTTTTCGAAAATTAGAGAAAGGACACTTCGGAGTAATCATAACTGCGGGCTTTGTTGTATTATGAAAAGTTACAATATTTTCAAAACAGTTTGAATTGTAGTCGGTTTCTCATTATAATGGCATACTTTATTTTCTTGATGTGCAATTATCATTTTAGTCATCAACCGAAAAAAAATATGTTGGAATCTTCTTCTAGAACCCGACGAACGACGTCATAGTAATTGTTTTATAAACATAAATAATAAAAATAAGAACCAGCGTCAAAAATAATATTTCCCGCGTAAAAATAATTTCGTTTAGCCCAAACTTGGGCCAAGTTTCCTATGGCTGAACTTTGGGCTAAACGTGG
>JAWWEO010000009.1:22553094-22871319 GCA_035582975.1 Ormyrus labotus | reverse complement strand
GGCCACGTTTAGCCCAAAGTTCAGCCATAGGAAACTTGGCCCAAGTTTGGGCTAAACTAAATTATTTTTACGCGGGTTGTTTTAACGCACAAAGAAAGTTTCCATTATACATGTACCACCGTTCCCTAAAAAAAAACACGTCCATTGAAACTGTCGCCCGCGCCCCATCAAAAGCAACCTTCGAACATTGCAAAAAAAAAAAAAAAAAAATCTCGCCTCGGCGCCACCCTTCTAAAAAAAGCTCTCGCGATATTTTCTCCGGAGCCGTCAAACTCGCTGTCTCAACGTCCGAGTCCATGGAGACTGTCAGTTTCCGCAGTCGAAATCGTCCGAAAAGCTGCGTGTATATTCAGCGTATATCTGCCGCCCAGCTTGAAAAGCTCGCCGCGCGGAGAGGCGAGAGGGAAAAAGCAAGAGAGGGAGATAGGAGGTAGAATATCTAGCCTCAACCGGCCGGCTTGCGCTGCACGCCGGGAGGAGAGACAGGGAGAGAGAGAGAGAGAGAGGAGGCTAGCGGTAACGTCGCATCGATCCGTCCGTCGCCATTGCTGCCGACGCCGGCCGAGCTGCAAAGCATTTCCGGCGGCGTCGAGAGGCCAGGGCTACGTACCGAGCCAGCGGCAGGAAAAAAGAGAGATAGCGCCGTACCGAGATAGACAAATGCCAGAGGGAGCGAGGGAGAGAAAAAGTTAGATAATGAGCGAAGGAAAAAGTTGGACAAATAAGAAGGCAGAGGAAGATGCGAGCTCTTTCTATTAAGTACACTGATCGGAAGCCTTTGCAGTGTTCTATTTCTGCAGATGCTCGTCCGAATGAAAAACACAATTACATAGGGTGAGCAATAATCGTGCGAGCCGAGTGGGCGTCGAGAGCTTGCGAGCTTACGCTTTACATACCGTTGTGAGTAATGTGATGCTCGTGATAATGGATGAGATGGTCGCAGAGCGGATGTTGGCTGGGATTGTACTCTGGGCGAAGTTCCGGCGGGCAGTCAGGTCCCTGTCTTGCGGCCCGGGCAGCGGCCACGATGCGCTCCCTCAGCTCCTCCGGGCCCTTGATCTGCTCCACTGAAAAGCGACGGGAAATCAGTCGTCGGTCGTTTATTAGCCTCGCGCGGCCCGCAATCATTCCGAGCGAATTGAAAAAAAAAAGTTCCATTTCGCCTGCAATTTGACGGGCTAATGAATTCCGAAGTTAAATAGAGCGGCGTCGCGTTAAAGTGGCAATTACGCCGGGCGTAATTGCCTCGAAAACAAAGAATCCGTCCGCGGGCTTTTGAAACCTGCGCGGCAGGCAGGTTTCTCGAAAAATTTCACGTCGAGGTACGGTTCTCGCGAAATTGCGTAAAAAAAAGAGAGAGAGGGGAGAGGCAGCAGGCGACGAACCGCAAGGAAAAATTACACGGCTCTCTCGGCGCGCGTTGCACGCACGCATAACGGAAACCTTGCGTTCCTCGGAAGGGAGCTCCGGATAATTAAGACGAAATTTCAATCGCGTAACCGAGAGAGAGAGAGAGAGGCGCAATTGCCTTTTTACGCGGTGTATATACGTACGTATGAGGTCGGCGGGATTGTAGTGCGGCAGGAGGGTGAGGCCGATGGTGGAGAAAAACCTGCCGATGTTGGCGGTCGTGCCGTAATAGGCGACCTGGCCGCGACTCAGCAGCAGCAGCTTGTTGAAGCTGTGGAACATGCGGGAGCTCGGCTGGTGCACCGTCACCACGATGCTCTTGCCCTCCTGCTCCGCGTACTTTTTCAGCCGCGAGATCAGCGCCTGGGCCGAGTGCGAGTCCAGCCCGCTCGTTGGCTCCTGGAAGGTATTAAAGGTTCGTTTATGCCGTGCGGATCGCGAAAATTTTTCCTATCTCGTTCGGGCCTCGAGATACAGAGCTTAGATTGGACTTATTCAATTACTTTATCGCCCGTATCTGGAGATCTAATCGAGATATATCGGCGAATTTCGAAAACAAGCCGCTGCATTATTTAGGAGCTACTTCCTATACAGCGAATCGTGTCATTGCTTTAAATTGTGTTTATATAGCAGATTAGAAGGGGTTCTTACATCCAACAGCATCAGCGAAGGATTCGTAAGCAATTCGCAGGCTATACTTGTCCTTTTCTTTTCTCCTCCGGACAATCCTCGCTTTGTGTAGTCTCCAACAACTGTAATAAAAAAAAAAAAGACATTTCATCAGTCCAGTCGATCCTCAAATTTTAGATTGCTTATCTTAGTACCCGTCTTCCATTCGGGGCGAGTCCATAAAGAATAGCGCGCGTTTGCAGGCCCGAGATTAAATTGAATTTGCAACGCGAACCCCCTATTCCAAATATTCATCTCGTCCGCAAAACGAGGAACTCGCTCAAATTCCCACAATGAAATATCAAACGGCAGGCCATATCAATCGAGCTAAAGGCGCGAAAGAAGAGCGAAATAAAAGAGGAGCCTTAGCAGAGCTCCGTTACATCACAGGAGCCGATAATCCCGAAAGCCTCCGAGAATAGAACGGGGGCACACCACGCATATACACATATATATATCGGGGGCATCGGCTTTTCTGCGTGGTCATATATATACTCACTGGTGTCCTGGCAGGCCCCGAGGTCGAGAACCTCGATGATATGATCCACGCACTGCATCTTCTGCGAATGGGACAGCGTATCCGGAAGCCGCAGGCGTGCCTGATACTGAAAAAGAAAGCAACGCGACGTATCGCTGAGTTATCCCCCTGAATTGCAATCGGGACGCCGTCGCGCCGCCGCGCGGAGCCTCATTAAATTTCGAAAGTATTGCGTGCGCGCCTCGCTTTTCTCTCTTTCAACGGGTGGAGAGCCTTCCTTCCTTTTTTTTTCTTTCTTTCTTTCTTTCTTTCCTTTTTTTTTTTTTCATCCGGGCTCGATATTCGTGCGGGAACTCACGTGCCCCGAGACGTAATTCGAAGACACGGGAGAAAGGTGGAGAGATGTTTTTCTCCGGCGCGGAGAGCTCTCTGCCTCTCTCGCTATATAATACCGGTAATTGAACTTTCGGTTTTTTTCTCCGAGCGCGCGGCAGCTGCGCTTTTATTTTGAACGAAGCTTACCCCCTTTTTCGGATTCAATTAAGAGCGAGAACCCGAAGCTTCTATTTACCTTCGCGAAATGGATAAATAAATAGGAGGCCCGCCGAGGAGCTTTCCGCGTCTTTATATCGCGCGTCTTTTTTCGCGATAAAGGGAGTGGGGGGGGGGGGGGCCTCGTGCTTTCGGAGCGTCCGAATTTCGCCACGAAGCGGCGAACAATTTTTGCCTCGACTCTCGCTCGTCGCACAAATATTGAAGCTTTTTAGGTGAAACGGCCGGCGACGAGGCTCGCTGTTTTTTTTTTCCGCGAAAGCGATATCGCTTTGGAGAGAAAAAGAAAAGTGGTCGCGTCTAATGCACCGAAGTCGGATGTACACCTGCCTCTCGGCTGCACTCAGCGTATTTGTGCCGCGCACCACTTAAGCTTCCATCTCGGGGGGCCGGTATCAATTCAAGATGGGATTAGGTTGCGCGGATTTCCGTAATGTTCCGGCCAAGATCAAAGGGGATCCAGGTCCATCAACCTAATGCACCTACGACCCTCTTAAATCTTTGCAGTGCCGTACGCCGTTGGCTTAGCTTAGCCGGCTGAGTTCAGCTTTTTCGGACAGTAAATGGATTCGACATTAAAACAGAGATTTCGGGTTCTCGTAACGTGTAGAGGGAACGATTTCTTTAAAAGCTTTAACGTTTGGTTTCCACGTTTTACAAGATAGTTTGTCGATTATTTATAAGAGTTTTTATTTTACTCCCGTTTTTACCGTCGATTAAAATAGCGATCAACTTATTTAGCAACAATGTCCGCTGAAAATTACCAGAACTCACGAACGCCCAATAAATCTCGGTGCGAAATGCAGCTAAAGCTCGAAACGGAACGGCAGAAGCATAACACGGAGTTAAAATCTCTCGGCGGCAAAAGGCGATTCACTCTCACTTTCTCGGCTTAGCTCTAGGCTTCAGCAGGCCGCGTGTCGATGCGTGTACTGTTACGAACGCGGCGAGGATCGCAAATCGTTCGTCGCGATCTTTACAAGCGGTTCGCACACTACATACCTAGATACGCTCTCCTTTTTTTTCTCCTCTCTCTCTCTCTCCCTCTCTCGAGCTAATTTATCTTCTCGGAAAACTGCGCGCGCTCGCAGGCTGCTTTAAAAACAGCTGCGCTTACCATTTTTCTTACGATCGCGACGATGATTATTGTTACTGTTACTGTTATTGTTATTGGACTTTTTACTCGAGTTATTATCGTTTTACAGCCGCGAGTGTATAAATAGGCGAGAGAGAGAGAGGAGAGAATCGGAATATCCCGGCCCGTTTTACGGGGTGAAGGATGTTTCGCAAACGAGAGCCGCGGTCGATCGTAGGCCGTAAGCTTTTTCAGCCCGATTCCTCGGGCTCTTTCCGGTTCATCAAAGTCTCTCGCGAACTGCTGCCACCGCTCTGTGCCGAGAGAGCTGCTGCTGCGGGTTATACGGCGCATCAAACGCGCCACTCGTAAATTAGCCCCCTCGGCCGAGAGAGCCGTGCACGCACGAAAGCGCGCCGTGTTCGAGCTTGTCCTATATATCGCGGAGTACCCTCCTCTCTTCCGCGTGCTATAAAAAAATAAATGCGCCATTAAAGCCGACTCCCCCCGGGTGACTTGCCTAAAATTCGCCGTAAAATAAAAAACTTCCCGGAAGGGAGAGGGTGGGGAATTCGCGGAAGGCAGGGGGGGGGGGGGAAGGCTCGGTTACGACATTGTGCGAGGCCCTTTAAAGAGCTGCCTTTTTCTTCCGCCTGAAAAGAGAGCCCGTTCCGTTACGTGCTTTGCGAGCGAACCTCCTCCTCCTCCCTCTATACTATACCCGATGTCCCGTTCGACGAATCGTATTACCCAGAGAGAAATCGTGCCGGGCCGCCTAATTGTGCCGCGTGCGAGAGGGACTCCGACGGCGGCTCGCCTCGGAAACACGTCGATTTTCTTACTTTTGCTTTTAGGGAGTCGCGAAAAAAACTGATGGGCTCGAATTTTTAATGCCCCCCCCCCCCCCCAGAGTAACTGTCGACAGACTTTCGGGCAAAAAACTGCCTTCGTAATGACGGGCCCCGATTGGGAGAGATGCGTTATTGCGCTCGGACGAAATTGCTCGGGGAAAAAGAGCAGTGTAATGGCTAAATTTGAATGAAGTATCGGAGAGAGGAGGTAGAAGTTTGAGTCGCAATTACGGTCTGGTAATTTTTGGGGGGGGGGGGGGGAGTAAATATTTATTGGTCGTCGGCGGGATGGATTTTATTTATAGCGGGTTCTCCTCGTTCGGTGGTATTATAAATTGACTTGATTATAGTTTTCGGGAGTATTTTCCTCTGTTTTCGTAAGGCAACTTGCGGAACTGACAATTTATAATTGTATAAAAGTCATACGCTCGTATCATTTATTTTTCCATCATAAAACGTACGTCATACGGAATCAGCAAGGAATTTATCAGTAATTTCCTCCTTTAAAATGAAACTTATCTCTTTTGATTAGTTTTGTACTTTTTCTGGATTCTTCCAACTGACGTACGACTCGAAATATAAATAATTCAAAACCCAGTGATAAAACCGCACAAAACAAAAAATAAAACGTTATTCTCAAAATCGAAAATGAAAACCTCCGTATATATACATAAATCAAAAATATTTAGTCGGCCAAAAACCCCAAATTTTTTTTTTTCGCGAATTCGACTCCAGCCAGTCCCAGAATTTCTAGCCGAGCTCCGGCGACCCATTTCTAGATCAGCCGCGTCGTGCCGAGCGGCACGTATACACCGATTTTTCAGTACGAGCCGGAGAGGCCGGCTTCGGGGGAGGAGACTTTCTCGGCGCGTGCCTCGAGTCGCCGGAGGGCACACGGATCGGCGGCGTGCGCGCGCGGCTGTGTGCAAAGCGCGCGAGAGAGCCGAGCGTATTTCTTTCTTTCGTAATTCCATCCAGCCGCGGGTTCATTAGCCTCTCGCGCGCTTGGGCCTCCTTCTAGAGAGAGAGGAGCCTCGATGATGCTCGAAAAATGCGGCGACGAGCGGCTCGGTATACCGTATTTATTGTTATCGGTTCGCTGGAAGAGGACCGCTTCCTAGTATTTCGCTAAAATAAGCCGAACTCCGCGGGGATGTGGGTTTACGGAGAGCTGATCGAGTCTCGCCGGTGCTGCCCGTCACTACTGGAGCCTCCGGAGGCGTTAAAAATCGTAAACAGCGAGAGGGACAATAACGATTCCAGTCATGGAGCTTAGAAAATTGAGATAGTGGAAAACGAGCGGCGCGAACGGGCTTGTGTGTATATATATAATACGATCGTACGCGCAAGATAATGCAAGATATGAGCGAACGGTTCGACTCTGAATCGTAATTCGAAACGGCGTCATCCATTAAAAGGAGGTCCGCTCGCGGAGAAGCGTGTGCGCGGCCGCTATCTTGAAAGTTCGATCGTCTGCCCCGCGACGCCTCGTGCAACGAAGCCCGAAAATTTGCGCGCCTTTTTTTCGGAGAGCGGGAGCCGATATGCAAATACTAATATCAGAAGGGGCGAGCCGCGGCGCTCACGCACTTTTTTTGCGGGCGCTTATATACGTCGCGTGACGTCATAACTCGGTCAGTGAACCGCCGCGGCGGCGGCCGGCTCTCTTACGTGTTTTAAAAACATTCGGCGCCTCGACTCTCTTTCTCTCTCTCTCTCGGCGTCGACGAATATCGCTTTCCTCTTTCTCTCTCCGCTTGCTTATTTGCGCGCGGGAAAGAGAGAGAGAGAGAGGGAGAGAAAAAAGTGCCATCGACTCCGAGCGACACTTTCGCGAAAACACATCGAAGCGCTCGTCGTCTTGGCTTTGTGTGCGTGCACAGAAAGAGAGGGATAGAGGAGAGAGAGACCTAATTTCGTTGCGTTCGAATATATCGCGACTCCAATGCGCCGAGCAATAAGCTGAACGGAGCGTAGGCTATACTGCTTTTTAGAGCTCGGAGCGTTATGCGGTTCGTGTAGGCAGTTTTTAATATGGTTGGAAATCTAATAATTGAGTCGCGCGCGAGCTTGCAAAATCGATAAAGTTTTAATCATTCGGAGCTGGGAAAACGTGTATCGTTTTTTAACATTTTTCAGAATATATTTCGGCTCTTAAAATTCGGACTTTGATGTGCGGCATCGTGTATTTCTTGAAAATTACTTCACCAAAAGCTTTAAAGCTTCGTTTCATTTCGTAATTTCAAAGTGAGCAATTTATCAAAAAAATCCAGGGGATTAGCACGTTGCTCCTCTGACTTGTTTACATTGATCGCAGATTATACGCTCGTCGAGCTTCTTTTTTCGTTTAGCAATTCAAAGCCACGAAAAACTGACTCACAACAAATTCAATTAAAAAAACCTCGGCCCGTCATTTACATCTTCCACTCCAATTATTTTCTACTCGAAAACTAACATCGTATCCCTGTATTTAATTATCCCAGCCTTGATCCCATCAGTTCCGCATAACTCTCGGCCTCTGTCATCCAAAAACAAGCCTCAGTCATAGCAGCCGTAACCTCTTACTCAACCGGAGATCTCCGATCGCGCCTCGATGCCTCGAATCTCTATCCTTAGGAAAATCCCGATGAAAAAGCCGCCCGATCGAGAAAAGGGCCCTGCTTCACGATCGGCGACGTCGGGGGGAGAACACCGGGGACCGGGAAAAGAGCCGTTAGCCGGGAACGAGACGAAGAGTGGGACGGCCGGGAGTGTAATAGCCGAAACAACGTGCTCCCCACCGGCTGGGCTATGCACGCCGGCGCCGGTCCGTATTATAATATAACCCACACGCGCAGCCGCGATCACGAGTCTATACGCGCGCAGGTAAAGACGCGGAGGGAGGGAGGGCAGAAAGAGAGAGAGAGAGAGAGAGCCACCGAATATAACGGGACGTATCTACTTCGACCTTCTTGAAATTCAAGGAATTCAAGGTCGAAGCTGCGAGCGAGCGCGCGCGCGCGCGTTTAACTTCGAACGGTATAACCGAAACCAGTTCGGGCAAAAGAAAAAAAAAGAAAAGGAAAAAAAGCAGGCTCGCGCCGAGAGCGAGGGAGGGAGAGAGGGAAGCAGCAGCAGTAGGAGGAGGAGGGCAAAAAGGAAGAGCAACAAAAAAATGTAACAGTGACCGTAATTTCTCGCGCCATTCTTCGCGACGAGCTCTCTTTTTCGGGCTTTGTTGCCGCAGCTGCAGTGCACTTTTCGCGGTTTCCGTCCGCGGCCGCCGCCGCCGCCGTGTACTTATATTATACGGACCGGAGCGTGGAAACGCCGCAGAGCGGCATTGTCGCCCGTTTTATTGCTGAAATTCACCGTTCTCCTTTGAGGTGCAAGCGAGCGCGGGTTTTGATGCACGCCGAGGACTCGGCTCTTTCATCTTTTAATGGGTCATTCGAAAATGTATAGCTTTCTTCTGCCCGGGTCTTCCCCCCGCAAAGGTTCCGCTTCTCCTTCTTTGTTGCCTGCTTTTTTTTTTCTTCTTTTGCTTTACTTTCAGGCTTCTGAGGTTTTAGACCTTTTTCTATTACGGGGACGCCGACCGCTCCGGCCGCGAAACCGGAGCAAGCGATGTCGCAAGCCAGGCCGGTTTAAAAAAGGGACTCCTCTCTCTCGAGGACCTTTTTTACCGATGGAACTCGCGAAAATTCAGACATCCGGGACGAGCTTTTCAATAATTCAGCGCTCTCGTTAGCGGCGTTCAGCGCGAGAGCTGAAAGCTGCGGATCAATGTATACGTGTATATAAAAGCAGCGATGGAAAAGAGTGCAACGAGAACGCAGAGAGTCGTCGCGTCGTGTCCCAGTCCTTGTCGCCGTCGCATAAAACGTTGCAGCCGGCACGTCGCTCGCGGCAATTGCACAACTTACATCATTCATTAAATCACGTCGCGCAACTATTAACAAATACTCTCCGGAGTCCGCAGCAGCAGCAGCGGCGGCGGCAGCGGCGGCGACTCGCTCGGGAGAGAAAATCGCAGGCGAGATTTCACCGGATGAGCGGTTGGCGCTCGAATGTTATATAGCGATTCGCTATAGGTCAGAGGATATATGTGCATCCGCGTGTCCTGTTCGCGAGGCTGCGAGAGTTTCTAGCCGGGTTTAACGCGCGGGTTAACGGGGATACGATCGCGGATCCTCGAAGGAACGAGCCGCGGCGCGGTTATTTATTTGACGCGTTAAACCCACTGACCGAAAATCGCGCATGCTGATTAGCTTTTTGCTCTGTGTGTACGGCCGCCGATGACTCGGTGAAAATGCTTTATCGCCCGGCGTTTCTGAGGTGTGCTCTGCTTGAGGCTTGGTGTTATGCCTCGTTATTGGAAAATTAGATTTTTAATTCGCGCCTCGTTATACAGCTGCGTTACTAAATATCGTTTTGACGGAGTGAATATTTACGTTTAAAAACGAGAGACAATGCAAGTGACGGCTAATTTCAGTTTAACCGTATGGTCGCGGTATATCCAAGAAATTCCGTAAATTTTATATACTCTGTATATCTCGTAACGGAAAATAAATAACGTTCATTCGAAAAGTTCGCTTACGCGATAACCTTCTTTTCGAAACGATAAATAAATAAATAAATTACTAGGAAAGTGGAGCATTTTAGCGCAAACGCGCCGCTCGCTATTTTTGTCAAGAGCGATAAATCGTAGCTCTCGTGGATTCGCTCGGCAAAGCATCGGGCGGCCCGCGCATAAAAAAATCGGCTCTCCGCGATTTCTCGTGCCTCGCTGTAGGGTAGTTTAATGCACTCGAGTTACGATGAAGGAGGCTCTTTGTCCGAAGCCCGGAGTATCGTATGTCAGCGTCTTATCTGCCGCAATCGCCTTCCTCTCGCCGATGATTCCCAGAAAATAAGAGCGTTCTATGAACGCGCTATTTCTCTCTCTCTCTCTCTTGGCTATGATAGCGAGCGCCGATGAGTTTTTCAGGTTAAGCGTCTCTCGCGTTGCGCGTCCGGAAAAATTGAAAATGTAACGGTCCTCTCGTGGCGGTTATGCCAGGGACTTTGTATTTATTGCGTATTTAGATTGTGCGCCGTCGTCTATATACAGCGACGGCGACCTCACGTTCGTCGAGGAAGAATGGCTCGGAATGCGCGTAGAAATTTCGCGAGGAATTTCTTTTGAAGATTGTGTTTTTTTCTCTCTTTTTCGCCGTGTAAAAAACTGGCACGGGCACACGCAATTCTTTCGACGCGCATCATCCGTCAAACGAGGATGTCGCGTGAAAATAAGCGAATGTGAAACGGACGGCTGTGGCTTACCTCCAACGTCTGTCTGAGGGTGAGATCGGGGAAGAAAACGTCCTGCTGTTGAACGTAGCAGATCCTTCGTCGCCATCTTTTCGTGAGTCTCTCTCGGTTCAGCCAAATCTCACCTCCGTCCAGACCGATTCTGCCGGACAGGCAATTTAACAACGTGGATTTACCGCAACCTGCACGAAAAACGGACAAAATTTTCAAGGTTCAGACTCCTTGCCCAAAGTGGTCGAATAATTTAGAAAGGACTCGACGATTAAGTACCTGAAGGGCCCATGACGGCCAGAAGCTCGCCCGGTTTGACGACGCCGGACACATCGCGCAGCAGGGATCGCTTGTCCTTTACCACTTGCAAGTTTCGGAAGACCAATTGCACCGGACGGGAATCCAGCGGACATACTAATTGTAGCGCTGAACTTTCCACTCTGAAAATTAAAGTTTAACGGTTAGTGTGAATTTATAGAATTGGCCATTGTTAATTAAACGACGGCTTAAATATAATTCAACTGGTGCTTTTTTTTTCTGTCTCTCGGTCGTCGAAATTTCTTTGACGCTTCTCGGATGACTCTGATTATGAAAAAGAAATGTTCCCTCGTTTAAGTAGGGTCGTAGGACCGCTTAATTCAAAAAAACAATGACAAAGTGCTTCTTTATTGAATGAACGACGCCTCTTTAGGATGCACTTCGTCAAGCTGTCACGGTGCTAATTTTCGGAAACATTCCAAAAGTGCAGGAATGATGATTAGGTCGATTAGACTCATTAGGCCCGAACCTTCGGGCCCAGTTGACTCTAATTGATCGGAGCAGACGCCGTTTCTTTATTAAAACTAGATAAAAAGAGAATAATTCGTTTACTCGAGCGAAGAAAGCCCGTCGAAAAGTCCGAAATGAAGAATCGCAGCCGAGCAGACATCCAGAGACGAATTCCAGAGTATCAGAAATAGCGATCGATCGGAGCGCTCTCTCTCGATCTGCCCCGCGCGAGAACGGGTTTCCCAACGCGATCGGCACTCTAAATCAAGCGCGCTTCTCTAGCGCAACGCTCGAGAAAAGGTGCGCGCGCGGCTTGACATAATCCGCGGGCGAGAGCAGATGAACGCGCGTCGGGGGGGGGGGGACAAAAAAAAAGAGCGGCCGGTGCACACGTCTCACGTCGCGAAATGACGGACGATGGAAAGCGCTTTGGAAACGGCCGCGCCAAGGTCGCGCCGCGGAGACCGGTCGCTTAGTGGAACAATCTCGCGGATGATTCCCTCTAACTTTCCAACGAGCGCCCGGGCGGCAAAAAAGAGAGAGAGGGAGCGAGAGAGAGGGAAGAGGGGCGAAGGGAGAGAAAAAGGCAAGTGAATTTCTCGGCGTCGCCGTCAGCGCGAGCTTTCGGAGAACCGGCAAATTGAGAAATTCTCTCTCCCTCTCTCTCGAACCTTTTTTGCTGCCTCTCTCCGCGACAAGATGCCCCGATCAATGACGTCCTTCAAGTTAGCAGGGCGATTTGAAAAAATTGAAAATATTCTTTACGGATAATTTGCCGCTAATTTATCCGCGGTTAATCCGCAATAGAAATAATTTTGCCGAGCTTCTCTTTTAAATACACCGCTACCATATCAAGGTGACAGGGCACCCTTATTAAATAAACAGATTAACTGCGGATAATTACCCGTACCTGTTTATTTTTCAAGGGTGTCCTACCACCGTGATATTATGCTAGCAGTGCACCCTATATTTAAAAAAAAAAAACTCAGCAAAATTATTTCTATTGCAAATCAACTGCGAATAATTAGCGACAAATTATCCGTAAAGAATATTTTCAATTTTTTTGAAATTTCCCTGCTAACTTGAAGGACGTCGATCAATCGAGAATGGGTCATGTAGCTTTACGATCGGCGTAGTTTCATTTTCACGCCACAAGCCGCCGAGGAGATTGGAGAAAGTAAAGCGAGCCGTAGCTTTTTATCGGCCGCTCGGCCGAGCGCCGTTTCGCGCTGGTTTATTTAACGAGGCGCGCCTTCGACGATTTGTAAACAGCGATCTTCCTGGTGCCGGGGCTTGGGAATTCATTTAAAAGCGCTTTATTTTCGTTCCTCGCCGCGAGCCTGCGGAATCCGTAACAGAGTCCGGGGGGGAGAAGATGCATATCTTTATTTAGTCGCCGCGTTCGATATTCGATTAAATTTGCAAGCCGATTATGAAATTGACCTTAAAGACAATGTTTGAAAAAGTCGACGTCGACCGGAGTCGTCAGGCGCGTTTATTCGGCTGATTTATTATTCCGCGATCAAAACAAACCCGATAATTATCCACTCTGTCTCAATAAAAGAAAGCGACAAACTTAATTTTTCCGCGTGCGCAAATTGACCGCTGCGCGGCCGAATAAAAGGGTTTGTCCACACAATGTACTCGAAATTCGACGGGCCGAACCGCCGTTTAACAATGCAGATTGACTCGTTCGGAGAGCAAGAATTTATACGGGTAACCGGAGGAGAGGCAAAGAGAGAGATACGGCTTCGGGGGCCAAAACAATATCTCCCTCCGCTCCTTGTTTTTGCGGATCGGCGATCAAAACCTCGCGGGTTCGCCGCGTTCCCACATCGCTCATCCGCAGCAGCCCGGCGCGCGCGCGCAAAAAAACGGGGCCCATCAAGCGCAGAGCGCATAATCGAGCGAGAGAGCGCGGGGGTGTAAAAAAGAGAGAGAGAGAGAGAGGCCTCCCGCGCAAGTGCGCGCGACGCACCGGGGAGAAAGCATGGCATGGGCGGCCGAAAGAAGCCGCGGAAAGAAAGAAAGAGAGTATATACGGCGGATAATAAATTCCCAGCGTGCGGCGATATCGCGTCATCTCTCGGGTTCGTTGAACCACCGGCGCCTTCTGCGCTCCCCGAGTCGCGCGCGGCCAGCGGCGTTTCTCTCTCTCTCTCTCTCTCGGCGCTGTGCGTGTGCGGGGCTGTCCTCGCGATGTGTGTCGCGTCGGTGCCCAAGTGACGAATCTCATTACCCCGGCAGGCGATTTCCGGCTGCAGCTCGCCGAGGGCATTATGCGCGCGAGGCGAGAGGGGAATCGAGTTTTCGAGAGCAAGTCGATTGTCGTGGCGGGGATTAGACGCGCGGTTGCTGGTAAACTTCGTCGAGAGCTTCGACGCTCGGTTTTAATAACCTTTCGAGAGGTGGAAGATGTATTTGATTCGGGCCGATATATGCAAAGGAGATTTCTGGCGGAATAGTGCAAGTGTGAAAAAAACACAATTTCTTGATGGATGATGTCAGCGCGGACTCTCGAGAGGGAATACACTTTAAATTGAAATTCTTCTCAAACTGGCTCGGATGACTAATTTTTCGTGAATATAGAATAAGTAACTGTGAAATTATCAATTGAAACAGTGTCAAGGCATTCATTTGAGGTTTCCGCGTCGAAGCGAAGGTCTGAATTAACCGACGCTTTATTAATTTCAGCGTCGAAATGCGAAGTGTATTAAATAATCTTTTAAATAAATTTACAGTTATGCTTTGTATATTGAAATTGATCATCCAAATCCGATTTGGAATAATTGATTCATTTAAAGTGCAGTGCGGGCAATGAAACTAAATTTATGATACGCGATGAAATCATTCATTGAAAAGTAATACGGTAGCCCGTACAACACTTTTAGTACTCGTGCATTACTTGCTGTCTGCAAAAGTACGAAAATAACTCGAAATCTTTCATCTTCAAGACATTAATCTGATTAATAAGACTTGCGATATTGAACAATCTTAGAAAAACGTCTACTTTATATTGGCTCGTTTTAAATAAAAAAAATACTGCGCATTTCCACAGAAAGCTTCCTGCTCGGGGTATCGAGGAAAAAAGAAACTCTGGATACATTAATCGATATTGCATCGTAGCGATCGATGCAGGCAGCTGCCTCCTCGGAGTTCGACTCTCGGCGCGGATGCGGAGAACATTTCCCAAAGTCCCCGTGACGACTCGGCGTTTTTTCTCGATGCGAACAAAGAAAAAAAAAAGGCGCGCACGAAGACACAATGCCGATCGAGAGGGGACATTAAAGAAACATTTGCCCTCGCTCCAAACTTTCTTGAATGAATAATGAAGCTCGTTAATTGATTTCTCCAAGCTCGGGCTCAACAGTTTGAGTTATATAGGGCCTCCCTTTCATTCCCTCCTACTTTTTCTTTTATTCTTTTAACGTTTTTCAAATAAATCGCCCGGTTGGATTAATGGCTGATTGGTTTTCTTGTTCGAATGAAAAACAGGGCTAATTAAAGTTGGGGGGAAAAATCGGATTCGCTATAAAAAAAAATTGAATTTCACAATGAAAGTCGCGATTGTTTATGTGTGTGTGTGTGTGTGTGTGTGTGCTCGAGAGAGGTTATTTATGAACGTTGTGAAAGTGGCCTATCTGAACGTTACTTGCAAATATTAAGAAGCAATTAATTTGCGTCCTACTGTGATATGCGAGTATTAATAATTGCATGTTAGACTGCTTTTTGAATTGATATTTTATGCGGAGAAAATTCAGTATTCAGAGTTTTAATTTCGCAGTAAAAATTCAACATTTTCGAGACGCAACTTTGAAACTTGAGAAAGTTTATTTCCAAACCGTTCGTACATTGGCTAAAATCTTTCGATAAATTTTCTGAAATGCCGTAATCGTAGAAACTATAAATGGCAAATGAAAGTTGTTAAAACGATTTTTCGTATTCATAAAATTGAACTTCTTATTCGCTCAAATCGTACTATGTAATGAAAGTTAAATCGTGAGATTGAGAGAGTAAACGTCTGCGTACAAGTAAGACTCCGCGTAATAAATTAATAAGAGACAAATATAATCTGAATCGACGCAACGAGATAAAAGACAATTTTGATAGGTGCCGAGCGAAATAAAGTCGGTGACGTTCAACAACTCGATAAGAGAAGAAAGAAAAGGCGAGAGAAAAAAAAGAGCCGAGGCAAATGTAAATGGACTCTCGAAAGTCAATGTTTGAAAATTAAATTTCTGTTTGACATTTGCCAACTGAAATTTAGAGAAATCTTCATTTATTATTTAGCTCGGAGCAAAAACTTATTCTGAAAAGATAAATAATCGGTTACTGACGCACGTAATGTCTTCGTATTTGTTAATGAAAAGTAGACGAAAATTTATATTTCCAAGTACACACGTTGAGAGCACCGTAAATCTTCAAATCTTTATTTCTTTGGCATAGTTTACTCAAAAGATTTTCTGACTTAAACTAACGCAAAATTTCATAAGCTCTCTTCGCGATAGTTCTATTACTTAGTTCCAAGAATTTTTTTTAGCTTCCTTTTGGCGATCTCATCGCTATTCAGAGATAAGTCGCGCATTTTAACAGTTTGTTGGCCCGCGATACAATCTGGTAGTTCTGTAAACTCAGATTAAGCTTGTTCAAAGTAATGCTTATCAACATCGCCAGTAATTGTAAACGAACAGCCGAGATTTGCCGCTGTCAAGGTCGCCTTATAAAGTTTTTTGGTCGATGAACACTCGGGCTTAGTAAAGTGGCAGGGCTGATACGACGAGCTAACATCGTAGAATAATATTAAATGAAATGCCGGCTGGAAAAAGGCGGAGGTAAATAATAATGATAGACGCGGTCATTGCACTTGATTGCCGAGTGGAAAATAATGTACTATTACATAAAGTCAATATCAGCTCGATCGTTATATTTAGAAAAACCAAGCGAGCAAATGCGATCGGCGATACATTTTACTGATACTCATGCTGATGATGTACTATTTAGTCACGACGGTGTCGCGCTTTGGTTAACCGGCTAAAAATCAGTACAAGAACGCAAACCTCGATAAGCAGAAGCTCGTTACGCAACCTCGATCGACGTCGAGTGCTTTACTCGCCGTCAAAAACTGCGAGATGGACCGGGCGACCGAGAGCCGGTATATCTTGAAAAAGTAGCGTGAAACGCAAAAGAGCGAACGAAACGATCGCGCTCGTGCAGCTCCCCTCCCGGGCAATCAGCGCAACTTCCGATTTCAGGCGACAGAGCGAGCGAGCGAGAGAGAGAGAGAGAAAGAGAGCTCCGTGCTCCTCTCCTCGAGCAATTAACCCCGCGTCTGGCCGGCGTAACGAGAGCGCATCGCTGCTCCTGCGGAGCGAGAGGAGAGCGGGCGAGCGAGCGCGAGTTCGTTGAACCCCCCGGAGTCGGGTTAAGGTGATCGAACCTGTTATGTACACGTACGCCGGCTTACACGCAGCGCCGGTCGCGGCGACGGCGGCGGCGGCGGCGGCGGCGGCGTCGGAGCGCCTGTGCCATTTGAAACTTTGAACCTAACGGTGCCTAATGCCTCCTCTATCGGCGGCGATATGCTGATTTATGCGCGATTAGGAGGAGCGAGCTCTCGCGCGCAACGTGTATACGTGTGTGTGCAAGAACGAGTCCCCCGCGCGCGGACCCGATGACCTTGATAAAAGCCAGCGCCGTTGCACGCACGTATATATGTATATATATACGTGTGGGTGGCTACCAGGAGCTGGAGATCGCCGAGGGCGATAAGCGCGCCCACGCGACACCGAGAGGAGCCGACCTTTTGCCTGCAGAACTCGCCGAGACCGCTTGCGACTGACCCGCGGCTTTTCTTCGATGTATTAATAGATGAATTATAGTTTTGCAAACAAACGTGTATACGGACGCGTACAAGCGCCGCGGAATCGACTCGAATATGAAATTGGAGCAGCGACGATCTACGGGCGCTCGTCAGTCAGGCTCGCGAAGCCCCGCGGTCGGGCCGATATGCGGCGTATTTGAATTAGTTGACCGGCCGATACGGAGGGACGAAAATTCCGGGCGCATCCGCTCGTCGAATCGACAGGAGCGACAGCGCCTTTCACGAAAATCGTCCATCACCGCGGCGGCGGCGTCGGCGGCGGCGTCGGCGGCTGCTCCAATATCCATCTATTTTCGAACGCCGCCGTTCTCTGGAAATTCCAGTGAGAGAGAGTCGCGCCGCCGCGCGCAGGAAACGGCCTCACGTGCAAGGGATTTTCGGACGCCGAGCGCGGGTAGTAGTCTGCCGCCGAGCTCGGAATAGACGCGCCCGAGCGCGACCGGCAACGACCCCCTGTCGATATATTCACGCCCGCGCGTTATACGCTCCCCGAATGAGTTCACGCAAGAGCGAGGACGCCGGTTGGAGGTAAAGCGCGGCGAAAGTGCGCGAGGTGAACTCTCCCCCTCTCTTTTCTTTTTTTTAAAAAGCTGCCTTGCGATCCGCGAACGGATCAGCTTTGTGTTTGATCTGTCGCGTCCGTTTGACGAGGACGCTGCGAAAAACACGCTACTTCGCGGAGGAGATTGGGGGGAGGAGCGGAAATCGTTATTGGCTTTTTTAAAGGGCGGACGAAAGAGAGGACTTTTCGAAATTTATCGAAAGCCGGAGGTTTCAAGTATTAAAAAGTTGTTTGGTTTGCTCTGAATAAAAGAGAAGCTTTAGAAGCCGGCCAATCACGCCGCCGCCGCCGCTAATTTTCAAACTCGATAGGGAAATCTTTGCCGGCGCAAAACTAATCCCGAGCTCGACTTTTTCGATGCGTCCCTCCCCCCTTTTAAAATACGAATCTCCCGAGTCCGGCGTCGGAAGAAAAGTGCATGCCCACCCCTCGTTCATGCATAAGCTATCTCGCGTTGCACGCAGGAGAGAGAGTGAGTCCGGGCGCTTTTTTCGCCTCGTCCTCTCGTCTCTTTGTCTCTTTCATCGCGGGTGTAAAATACGTTTTACGAGGCCGTTTGCGGCGTGGCCTCGAGAGTAGTCGCTCTCTCGCGACACCCTTCTTATACATGTCTCCCCCCCCCTCTCCACTCTCCCCCTCACCCCCGAGAGTCTAGACGTCGAGGGAGAAAAGGAGTAACAAGCCCTTTATTGGCGCTCCGCGGGCGGGACTAGAGCCCGGCTAGCGCTGCGCGTATATACCTCTCCGCTTTTAACCCGCTCTCTCCCTTCGCTGCTTTTTCTCTGCTCTCTCTCTCTCTCTCTCGACCGACGCTTCGCGCGAGTTTTCTTGCCGCGGCAGCTTTAGGATTTTCCTAGGTTATACGCGCGCTGAAAAATGACGCCGAGGGAGGATGATATGGCTTTGCTGCTCGGGGCTTAGTCCGTTATGTACGCGCGTTTCTTAATTTACGCGCGAGCCGCCGTGCAGTTGTTAAAGTAATTAAGGAAGTGGGCAACTTGGAGGACTGAATAATTCAAAAAGATTGTTTAATTAAAGTAATTTTAGAAAAATTGCATTTTATTCGCAAATTAACACTGTACGCGTAACCCCCCCGTAAGAAAGAAGAAAAATTAACTTCCAGAAAACACAAAAGGTACGGCCGCGCGTCGCTCTTTGGAAAATTCCAGTTTGAAAAGCGCGGTATACGCGCACATTAGTCTCTAAAAACACTCGTAACAGGCATCGGCGCTTTGCATGGCTCTCGGCGTTTAGCGAGGCGGCACGCATCGCCGCGGCGGCGGCGCGCGGCTAGTTTGTAGCCCCCCCGCGAGCTAAGTGCAAAGTGAAAGTAACATTCTAGTCACGTGACGCGAGCGCTCGCTTGCTCGCTCGCCAGGCTACGCATCTTCTTCGTCACCTGCGCCTTCTTTTTCTCGCGCGTCTCTCTCTGCAGCTGCTCTTCGCTTTGTCTATTTTTGTCCGAGCGCTTAGCAGCCGCGCGCGGCTGCGGTCGGGCTTTGCTGTTTTTTTTTTCTTTCCTTTTGAATGGGACACTTTTCTTTGTGGAGCAGTGAGTTTTTTTAAGCGGTTTCAGCGGGGTTTTGACTATTGATTGGCAACGTTCGAGCAGCGGGATTCGAGCGGCGTGGCAAAATTTACTCTACGGCCGGGGATTGACGTATTTCGGATTTCAATTAGAATTTCCAGCGCGAAATCAGCGATGATTGTTCGCGAGTTGTCTAGCCAATTATCGAATGCGCGTACAGTCGAAGGCGGGAGAATGAACGAAGCGCAGATTACGCTGATGATCCGCTAAATATTGCACATCGCGGTTATACCCGCCACTTTTCGAGGACTTTTGCAACGGTTCGATCATTGCAGAGTGAATCGATGCGATATCAATAAAGTTTTCCAACGCGATTCAGCCGCCCCGAAAAAAAAAAATCAACCGCGACATTCCTACAGTCGGTGCGTCACGTTTTATAATTTTCTCCGACGTCGTACGTGCGCGCATCTCGCAAAGAAATGCCTCTCGTTGTCTTATGTAAGAAAAGGCGCGTGATTATTCCGATTTCCACGTGCTGAAAAGCCAGAGAGAGGGGGGGAGGGGGGGAGAGAGAAAAGTACACGTCGAGAGAGTTGCAAAATCGCCAGGCGAAGCGCTAATTGAGCGGCTTTTATGATCGTCGAGGCGAGATTTTTTCCGCCGCTTTCGGTGCTTAGAAAACGTGTTTTCGTCCGGCGTATGTAGGATAAGTGCAGGCTAAGCTTATTGCGCCGTTTGAGAATCTCTTAGCGCCGAGCTCTCGGCTTCTTCGCCTCGTCTCTCTCTCTCCTTGCGCGGGATATCTTCATTAGGTAATTTTAATTTAGTGTTTACGGCGGTTGTTTACGCCGAGAGAGACAGAGAGACTCGCTCCTTCGCCGCAGGCCGCCGCTTTTCGCGGAAAATCACGCCAAGAAGCCTAACGAGGACGTTGAAAAATATTAGGATGTCGAAAGCGGCAACCGTTTGCGGCTCTGCGCGGAATCTCCAAAAAATTCAGAGAGCCTCGTAAACAACGAGCGCGACGGCACGGCGTGTATCAAAGCTGCGTTCTCCCAAAGCGGCCCCACTTGCCCGCAGCGAGTACCGTTAGAGCGTCGCCGGGCGAGAGAGGCTCGTTAATAAACGAGGGGGGAAAAAAAAACTCGTAAAAATTAGCAAACGCCTCTCTCGGTACGGAGCGAGCAGCACTGCGCACCCGCAACTCGCGCGCCGCCTCCTCCACCTCCTCTCTTGCTCTCTCTCTCTCACTCTCCGGCTCTAATCGCCGTGTCATAACGCGCGGCTGCCGGTTATGCCGGCGCATCGTTTAACGACATGAAAAAGAGAGAGGGGAAGAAAGTACCGGGGCATCGTGCTTTAGTAGATAATGCAGCTGGCGAAACGGAATACGAGAGAGAGAGAGAGAGAGAGAGAGATTTATACCTTTGGGAACGAGCATTGCGAAAGTTCGAGTTTTTTTTTTTTTTATTGAAATGAGGATGGAGTACTCGCTCATTAGGGGATAATTGCGATTGCGGAGAAGGTAAAATACGTGAAAATTTAGTCGTTCGAAGGAGTATTGTCTTCATACGTACGTTGAACGTTAGGTTGGAACATTATAACTTGCAGAAAAGGTCCATTGGATATGAATTTTGAGAAAACTCTCTCGCGACAGGGGAAATTCCCAGTTGCGCCATTAGATTGATAATTTAAAAAAAATTACATGTGGCGCGAGGAAACGCCGAGACGGCCCGTATAATATAACCTTGCGAGTGTACATGTTCTAGAATATGATTCAGAGATAAAGTAAAAGTAATAAGATAAGCTTTAATTTCTATATACAGTCGTTGTTATTACAATCTAACAAGTCCATAAAACGTGCCGCGGATGAGTTACTCAACCTGCCGAGCGTGAATAATTTTCCAAGCCTCGGATAACTCCCCGGGTATTTTATGACATTATTCAAAACACGCGGCGGCTCGCGGAAAGAAGAGGAGATCCGTCGTGTGCCGTCAGCCTCGGCGTTAAAGTGTCCGATCGCCTCGAGAGAGCTTCCCGGGTCCGCGAGGCGTTCACCTCCTCCTCGGTGAAAAGAGATAAATAGACAAATAGGTAGGAGAGGGAGACAAAGCGAGAGAGAAGTGCAGTAGCATTTAACGAGCGAGCGCCGGGCTCGCTCCGGGGGAGAGGAGAGGCGCGCGGAGGAGGAGACGAAAGTGGGGGCGGCGACAGTGGAAGTCGAAGAGAGCGACGGAGACGGAGCGCGCCGAAGTAGGGATATATAATGTGTCGTGCTCTCTCTCTCTCTCTCTTTCTCTCATTCTACCGCGAACTCGGGCGACGGTGAAGGGGTGACACGCAGCGGCAGCAGTAGTAGTAGTAGTAGTAGTCGTCGTCGTCGCCGGGGTCAATGCACCGGTAATCTCGCTGAAATGCCCTCTACTGTAGACTCTGGTGCACACCGCTATCACGACGCACACGCGCCAGAACGAAGCCAAAAATAGGGTGCAAGAGCCCCTCTCTCTCGCTCTCTCGCTCTCTCGCTCTTTCTCTCTCTCTAGATCGCGCCCATTGTCGGGCTTATTCGCCCGCGACTCGGCCGAGATATGCATCGTTTAGCGCTTTTTGCCGACTTTTTTCCACGATTTCTTTACGAGCCTCTTTATTAGCTTTCTCTAATGGAGGCTGATGCAGCGACCGGCCGCTTGGGGATCTTATGGGGGAGAGCGATGGAAAAAAATTAACTGTCCTTATGCTTTTTAGAGGGCTTTCGCAAGTCGGGTCATGTGTTTTTATTCGAGCCGTTTAAGACTGGTTATCTCGGGCCGAAAATTTAGAATGATAAAGCTTAGCTAATTTTAGGGACAATAATCATGAAGAGATTTGGCAGTTGCGACACTTGCAAGTAATACGTAGTTTATTGTCATGAGAAATATAAGTGGCGTCTCGCGCGTTATTTGCTTAACAATATTTTCCGTTTTAATCAGACACTGTCTCGCTGCAATACCAAATAGACTTATTTACTCAAGTGACTACTAACTAAAGTTTATCTCTCGGCGGAGGATGATTTTAATTTCTCGCGAGTCAAAAATAAAAGAATCGGCAAAAATAGGCGTTAATGTAAAAGAATACAGAGAGAGAGAGAGAGAGAGGAGCAGGCATTTTCGATAAAATAATTCAGATAAAAGAAATGTGTTCCTTGATCAGAACAACAAACTAAAGTCGAATCCTCTTCGTTTTATCAATGTATTTTAAGTCTCCCTCCGGCGATCGGAGAATATAAAAACAAATATTTCCCGAGAGTCAACCTCCTTCCTCTAAGCTAAACGCTCAAGATTCAGCAGATCCGTGGAACTGTGTATATATTACGAAATGCGCGGGAAAAGTCATCGAGTCATGCACACATTTCGCCGATAAAAGAGCTCTTTTGCAGACAATAAAAAAAACACAGACTTATCGCCGTATGTCAATTTCTACTAAACTTAAGAATTCGCCGGAGCTCTTTTGTCTTGTAATTTTGAGTTAATCGCACTCGCGACTTATCGATTTGATGCTTCGCGCGGTTCCAAGATAAGTATGTATTACTGTAATCGTGCGAAAAGCGTCGCCAGTTAACGTGCCAAGTCGATAAGTTCACTATTTGTTTTCATTTCGGGAGTTTGGCATCCGCTCGAGAAGTGGAAGCAACGAAATCTTCTTTAATGTTAAACAAGAGGGAAATTTCAGTCGCAGACACGCGAAAAAAAAGACATGACGTTCATTTCGGGAAGCAGATTTAATTCTTTTATCGGAATACGAAAGCTTTTAATTAATATAATTAAAGTATCTTTTTTATTAAAATAATAACTGAGTAAGCCGGAGTAAGCAAAAAGCCGAACATTAAAACAAACACTGTGTGCCATCATGTCCAAAATATTTTATGTACAATTAAGGTCTATAACTTTTATCTCTTTCCTCTTTTTTATTACCGAAACATAAACATTATTTTAAAAAATAAGTGAAACCTCTCATTTTTGCTTTTAATAAATATACTTTAGACAATTTTAGCGCTATTTGGTCGGTTGGCGAACTGTTATAGCCCTATTAAACGAAATTTATGGTGCTAAGCTTGAACTTTATAGTGCGCGCGAAGAATAAATTTTGCGACGTAATTTACGCTGATGTATTATTACCCGAATTTTTCCAAAAATATTCGCTGCGCCGCTAAAAATCAAAAACTGAATAAAATTGCCTCTCGAGGCGTTCAATTTGTCCCGCGACTAATAAAATCAAGCAGTTTACCTCAAAACCGGGTAATTCCTTTCCAAATCACCCCGCGTCTCGATTAGCTTATTCATTTACACAAACTTAATCACACGTAGCACTCCCGAAACCATCGGTTACTCCAAAAAAAAAAAAAAAAAGAAACACTCGCCTCCAGAATCTTTGAATCCCGGGAGCACAAGGCAGAAAACAAAGTTTTAGTAACGACAGAGAACTTATAGCTCGCGCACTTATCGCTTTACACGCGTTCGGCTGATAGCGAATTATTAGACGGCTTACTCGCGTACACAAAAAGAGAAGGAAAGAAAGACAGAGAGAGAGAGAGAGTCACTGATAAGAAAATTAGAAAGCAAGTAGAGTCCGCGCCGAGGACAGTGCAGTCGCAGAGGCACAGTGACACGCAGAGCCGAGCGCTCCGTCTCTCTTTCTCCGTGCGAGTGAGCGATAATGTATGTATTCCCCTCGCGGGGCTCAATGCAGCGGAGGCGGAGATTATATATGTGCCGTTCGTTCGAAACTGTTTTTTTTTTCTCTCTCTCTCTCTCCGAACGACGCTTTGAATTGAATTCGAAACCGGTGATTTTTAGTAATTGAACAAACAAATATTTAATCGATTCTATATCGCTTAGATTAGCGTCGCGCGGCGTGGGATTGATTTTTTTTTTTTGCTCGAGAGCGATTGAAAGTTTTATTCTTAGAGGAGGAAACAATCGCTTTCTATTTCTTTTTTCTTTAGAGATATCTTCGAGCGTGTCATTGATTGAGATATTCTATCCTGGCAAGAAGCGTAAAGCGGTATAAGATAATGAAGCAGCAGCAGCAGCAGCAGCAGCGACGAGTACACAGGCGACATAATCAGCCTGTAGACTTCCACGAAGAACTTTGAACCTACAGTAAAAATATCAGATCTTTAAATAAAGAAACTAACGATAAAGTTTTTCTCGAGTCATTAAACTTGTCTCGAGGCACACTTCCTGCCTTACGAAACGTCCGAAAGAACGCGCCGTGTGTGTGTGTGTGTATGTGTACTTTGCTCCTCTCCGAGTCCCACATAGATACGCCTTTTCCCAGCAGTTTTCCATCTGCAATTAATAATGAAATACCGTTCCTCGCGCGCGCGGCGGCTATTGAATCTCCGCCTCCCCCCCAAGTATTACATCTGCGATGATCCGCAGACGCGTTTTTCCTCTCTCGGCGGCTCTCGTAAAACGGCGCGAAAAATGGCCGTCCTAGAAAAGGCGAGAGGCAAATATCTCGGTTAGGTCCGGAGAAAGCCGCGGCGAATCCTCGAGCCGAGAGGAGATGCAGATGTCGAGTGTGCAGCCCGCGAGAGGCCGATAAGGATCGCGGCCGGTGTGCCGGCCGGCCTCGGAATTAAAAAGGGGTATATATGCCTAGAAGCCCGGATAATAATAACAGTAAGACCGGCAGTAATAATAAATAAAGAAGGGGGAACTGGCGCTCGGCATCGATCCGGGCCCCATAAAGAAGCTTTCCCGTGTGCGGGGCCTTTTTAGAGAGACGTCGCTGCTGCTGCAAGCAAGCGTGCATGCATGCATGCATTGGCACGCTTATCGCCCGAGAGATTTAGATAGACGGCCGTACACCTACGCCTCGCGGCTCCGGCTCTTTTCTGGGCCGAAAAATCCGCAGCGCGCCGGAGAGAGACGCGGGGCCCCGTTCACTTCCGCGTTCGGGCGCGTGCGTTCATTGCCACAGATAGATCTGTGCGGGTGTGCTGCTGCCCTCGCTGAATTATAGCCTATTTTCCGAGTCGATGACGAGTGCCTCGATGTGCGCTTGATTTCTTCGCTAAGCAAGTACGGTTTTTAGCTTCGCTGCTAATATAATCGTCAGTTTTACGCTTGGCTGTTCAAATCGCTTGACGCGTAAAGCCGACTTTTTTTTTTTATTTTAGTTTTTATTGCTTTACTTGGTCGGGCAAATGCGGGAAGATAATAGAAATTAATCGAGCGAGATGGAACCTAGCCGGGTAGAAATGTACACAAGTGACTTACGATTTTTAGACAATTCTTTGAAGAACAATGCTGACTGATAAGAGTCTTTCTTTCGCTTAAACAAGCTCTTCTTTTATTTTTACACGATACACCGATGTTGAATTAAATATTTTGATACAGAAATAGATGTAAGGCAAAGTTTTCGGCCCAGTTATTACAAGTTTATAGGTCTCTAGATATTTGGACTGATTTTGGCGATGTTTATGTAGTCAAAGAGAAGGAGTAGTCGAGAGGCTGCGAGCTACGTGTGCTTAGTCGAGAATTCAAAGCCTCTCTAGCTCGCCTCGTGCTTCAATGCTTCTTCGCGGTAATGATAATAATAATTATCTGAACTGGAAGTAATCGCGTTACACAGGAGATTATTTTTGGCACGGATCAAAGTTCCAGAACTTCCCTGTATGTACTCCTCCTCGTCTGAGCCATTAAAACTCCGTTTCTGGTCAAAGCTGAAAAACATCCTTTCCTATACACCCCGGCGGCAAAGAGAAAGAAAAGGAAAAATCTCGAAAAACGAAGGCGAAAGCAAAAAGCTCCATTTCTATCGGAAGCGCGGCGGCGGCAATTTCTCCTCGCGCGCACAGAAAATCCACTTGCCGGCGAGAGGAAAAGGACGAGGTATATAGAGGCGACCGCTTCGGTCTTTAAGAGAAAGAGAGCCTCTCCCCGAGGCCAGTGATCGCTCGGTAGGTCGAAAAATGCCCCGCCTGGAAGTAGTTCGAGGCGCGGCCGGCCGCGAACGTCCGATTCCCCGATAGTCGCGGGCTTAGTCGTCGTCGTTTATATAGTGGGCGTGCGGCAGTCCCTTCCCCTCCCCGCGCTCCTTCGGCGTACCTTTCGCGCCGGATAATCGCGCGATGATTCACTCTATTTTCCTCGGGGCTTTTTCTCTAACGGCTCCTCTTTTCGAACGTCGCCGCGGAGAGTTTTCCTTTTCTGGTGCCGGGTTATGAGGCTAAAGTGGCTCGGCGGCGCGTGAAAGCTGCGCCGTTTGATGTATCATTTCATCGGAGACCTGAATTTTCGTGCGCAAATCCGATCGATCGATCGATCGTTTTCGAACTCGCCGCTGGTAGAGGAGAGCCTACTTTTCCGGCTAATTTAATCGAAGACTTTCATGGTTTCCCCCTTGCTGAACCTACATCTGCATGCGGCGGCAGCGGAAACTACTAACCCAGTTCCATGACGAATTCACGGATCAAACTAATTTTCCCGATGTATATTTTCCTTTCGTTTATCCGCGGCTAGCTGGCCGGCTTTTCAACGCGACTGTACAGGTTCGCATAAAGCGAGAGAGGACAAGGTGGCGCGCGCCGTAAAAGCTGCACCGCGAGGCTTCGCGGTTCCGGGTTTATGCGCCTGGCAGTCGCCTTTTTCGCCCTGAAAACGTCGTCGATTGTTCCGGCGCGAACCAGTTTAGCCATTTTTTCCGCGGACCCTCTCGCGACCTCCTACCTCCTCTTGTCTCTCTGTGCTCTGTTTCTCATCTTTAACGAGGCGGCGGAGGATTCGCGCGCGGAGTCACGGGCCAAAATGGTGCTAATTTTTCGTTGGCCGCGAGTCGTCCGCGTACCGAAATTATTAGATAAAAAAGAAAAACGATCAAAGCCTATATCGAGACAAAGCGAGAGAGCTTCGTCTCGCGGCTCTGAATAGGCAATAAAAATGTCGAACAGTCACCGCGCGGGGATCTCGTTCGTGCGTGTATTCCTGGAGGAAGGAGGCGCGCTGTCGGATTTTTCCAAAGAGCCTGAAAGCGCTCCATTGTGCTCGGCGGAAACCGGCCGTCGTCATTCTTTAAACGAAACGGCTCGACTTAACCTAGAAAACGCCGCGCCGTCCGTCGGTCCGACTTCCGTCAGACCGTTGGATATTTTTCGCGAGAGCGGAGGGGGGGTGGGGGGCTATTATATCCGCGGGTGGGTATATCGTAGGTTGGATGAAGGCGCGAGAACACGTAGGGGGTACCGCCCATGTTCCCTACCTACTCGGAAGTCGGCGGCGGCGGGCTCGCGGGCCTGTCCGTTACACGTTCCGCTAGATCGCGATCGTAAATCCTCGGGAGAGTCGAGCGCGCGGCCATGCGAAAATCGAACGGGCCGCGATATCGCCGCCGACGGCGACGGCGACGAAGCCGCGAGGATCCATCCGGCGGAATCGATTGAGTGTTCAGAAGCCGCCGGGATATGGACTTGGAGGCGCCGAGCCGAGTCGCGCCCTCGCGAAAGATACGATTTGTTTGTTGAATGGGTTGTTGGCGAGTTTTGTTTGGGGGTCAGTATATTGTTAAAGTCGTTCATCGAACTTTCCGTTTGATGAAATTTTTTAAAAGATATAATTCTAATAAAAAAATGCACTTGATTCGCTCTTTTATTTAATTAAACTAGATAGAATACCGCCTAATAAAAGCTCCCCGTGGCATTCGAGAGGCTCGGGTAGAAAAAAAAGTCCTCGAATGCGATAACCGCTCCATTTATGCAACAGAATCCAGCATAATGAATTCCTCGCCGCCTCGAGCCAGAATGAAATTTCCGACTGGCAGACAGCTGCGAAAACGGAATAGAAAACGGCGCGGCGCGCGCGGGGAGAAAAAGGGGGACTAGGCGATTTCCCAGATGGATGCCATAAATCCTCTCTCGGGCCTTTCCCGTCCTCGCCGCCGATGTATCTGCACGCATGCGAATTTTCTCCCGCACGCCCGACTCTCTCGAGATGGATGAAGCGGAGCGACGACGAGATAGCCTTCGAGTATGCGCATTTTTTATACGCGCGCGGCGACTCGGGGCCTTTATTAACCTATATATGCGGAAGGAGAACGATATGGCCGCGAAAGTCAAGCCGGGGCCTTTTCTCCTCTCCGCGCTCGATGATGTTTATGCGATGCGAGCATCGCGATTTACATGCTTTTCTACAGAGTGGCCGCGGGTTTTTACGCGCGCGCGGCGGACTTTTCTCTTTTCGAGCGAGCTCGTTCGCGAGCTCATGGGAACACGGCGGCCGGATTCGTTTACAAAGTATTTTGATTGCAGGAAAAAAAAAGGAGGTAATGGACATTCTTTCGGAAAACGCGGAATGAGTGTATACGTATAGAGGCCAATTAATGAAAAATACTCTTTTAATGCGCCATGGGGGAGAAGTATAAAATTATTGTAATTTCGTTTAACGAACGTGCACGCGTAAACATATAATTTGTAATTTATCGGCACAATAATATTTAACTTATGATTTTATGAAAGCCATAAATTTAGAGAAATATTAATACCGTTAGGCAAGTAGCTAATACTACCTTTTTTAATATACCAGCGTTGCTTTTAATAGCCTGTATTTCTGCCAATGTCTACGTTACTGTATTCGTGTTATAAAACCATTATCGGTTCGGGTCTCGAAAGCTATGATTCGAGTACGCCCGTTTTCTAGATTGCTGCCTTTGTGCGCGAATAACTAAATTTTGCGTTCGCTTCAAGGTTCGTTACGGCCTCTCGACGTAATCCAATCAAACTTAATTCAAGTAACGAAACTGAATCGTGAAATATATTGTTTAAGCAAGAATATTATACCTAAACTTACGGGGCGAAGAAAACTCAACGCTGCACATTTATCTCACCTGCAACATAAAAGAGAATTGTAATTAGACACAAAGTTTCGATCGTTGGAAATAATTATTGTAATAGTTGGCCAATCCAAATATTTATTTAGCATAATATCGGTTAATCTCGCGATCTAATGTCACAACATGAAAAAGTCAAGAGCTTGTTTCCCCTCAACGTTTCATTAACTCACTCGAACACAGGAAGCCGAGTTATCTCGAATTAAGTAAACGGCTTCCCTGCATAATCCAACGGACGGGGGGTTAATCTTAGCAATTTCTTTTTTGATCGGGGCAGCAATCATCAAATATTCAATAAAATACCTGGCTTCGCCTCGAGTTACAATGCATCGCGAAGCAGCGACTCGGCTCGGTTTCCGCGTCGGAAAATAGAAGGATTTAACGAAACGTTACGTCTGCATTAATATTTAAATTCGAGATACGGTATTTATCATAAATATCTAATGCCATTGCACAATAAGAGCAATTGTGCGCCAGTTGGAAATGGTCGAAAACAAGATTGTTAATCTCGTGGAGGGAGGGGGGGGGCGAACATGCGAATGTCCACTTCGGAATTGCATCGAAATATCGAATTTTTTCACATCGACATCAAATATTTACAAATGACTGTTTTGTCTCAGATATATAACTAGACTGTTCAAATCATCGAATAAACAGAATGTGATCGAAATGTAGTTACATTCGAATTGCCAGTGGCTAAAACTTATTCTTCATGACCATTCGACGATTCGAACAGTCATTTCCAGCTGTCGCACAATTGCTCTTATTGCGCAACGGCATTAGATATTTATGATAAATACCGTATCTCGAATTTAAATATTAATGCAGACGTAACGTTTCGTTAAATCCTTCTATTTTCCGACGCGGAAACCGAGCCGAGTCGAGTTTTGATGCGCAATTTGTAATCTCAAAAAAATGCCGAGCTTTATCGAGGAATAACGGCGTTTAATAAAATTTTAATTGCCGTCGCCTTTTTTTTTTCGATCGTTCGGGCAAAGGCGCGCGCGAGGTAAACAAGATGAAATAGGGAGAAGGATGCGCGTAATGTATCGTAATTACTCCGCACGCGTACATTACGAATCAATTAGTTCGATTTTCTAATTAATTTTGAGTAACGGTTCAAAGAGACGTAAGCGCGCGCATATATTGATTTTACACCGAGGAGCAGTGACGTACGTGACGATCCGTCTAATTAAACCTCTTTAAATAATGCTGCATGCCTACGAAACGTTCCCGGATGAGTGTTAATAATGTCAACGTTCAATTAGTTTGTAAATAATCCCTCAGGCCACTTCAACGTTCTACAATCCAAACGAAAGCATATTCGTTTTCGCCGTTAAGAAACCGATGCTTATGTACCCACTCCTTTTTCATCAGCGCGCCGAGCCAAGCGGCGGCCGTTAATCCAGCTCTCCGAATAATTATCCCCCCGGCTTGGCGTTCAATAAAATCTTCCTCATTAATGACTCAATGCCTCGGCTCTCTCTCTCTCTCTCTCGAAAAAAAAAGTACGCAAATTGCTTCTTCAGCCGCGTCTTCCCCGAGTAATCACGCTCTCCTCGTCGTCGTCGTCGTCGTTGGCCGAGGAAAAAACCAGACCCTCGCGGCCAGTATAAACGCGAGATCGCCGCGGCGACAATGAAAGAGAGCTGCAAAAAAACGACGAGGACGAAGACGGGATCGAGCTCTCGGCTCTTGGTGTACACAAGAGAAAGAGGAAGCGTCCGGCGCCCGTAATTACGAGCAGGCGCCACCGGACCTTCCGCCTGCTCCACTGACCCCTTTCCGCCCCGCCCCTCTCTCACCGCTCGCCCGAGCGCTCCTCCGTCGATCTTCGCTCTTTGTATTGTTATTGCCCCGCGCGCGTATTGAAAAAAGAAAGAAGAAAAAAAAAAAAACAAATGCCGAGGCCACAACGCAGCCGCGCGCGCGCGGTCCGTGCGCTCGCGGGACTCTTGTTTCTTGCGCGCGCGCGCGCGGTTAACTGTACATCGGCGAGACGTACTTTGAATTCGCACGGCGGCGCGCCAGCGTTTTTCAGGGGGATTAATGATTTTCCGCCGATTCGCGATTGGATAAGCCGCACCGAGAGAGAGAGAGCTATTAGACCGCGCAAAAAGTATCCCCATTGTCCGCCATCCTTTTTCGCCTTAATTAATCAGGCCTGCGAGGTGCGTGTACCTCTCAAACAGTTATCCGGCTTGAATATCTCCGGCATTAAACTCTCAAGACACAATAAACTATCCCCCCTTCCCCTCTCTGACAATTTCCTCGGCCAGCCGAGTAAATCATCATCAGCTGGCTCCGCCCCTCCCAGCCGGTGGCATTTTTGCAGGCTCGCGAAATCGAGTTCACGCGTTTCCCCGGTGAAAAGCAGCAGAGAGAGAGAGAGAGAGAGAGAGAGAGAGAGAAAGAGAGAGGGAGGGCAGAATCGAAGTTTATGCACGACCGCCTCTTCCGGATCGGCTGCGCGGCGCGATGATGCTGCAGCTGCGGCGGCGAGAGCGGAGGCAGCTCGCATGACTAGCGGATTAAGCGTTAAATTGCCGTCCGATTCCGACTCTCTCTCTCTCTCTGGCCTGCTGCTCGCCGAGACGCGCGGGTACAGTTAAGGGGGTGCTTTTTTGCCCCGCCGACGAGAGGATTAACCCATTAAGAAGCAGGTGCGGCCTTCGATGTATATCCAAGCTTGCACTCTCACGCCGCGCGCCGGATGGAGGTCAGAATTTCGACTGGCGAATAAACAGATTTTCGTCGGGTTCTTTTTTTTTCTTTTTTTTTCTTTTTTCGTTACCGCGATTCAATTGGTTTATCGGGGCGAAACGAATAGTTGGCTGGGCGTTGCAGAGGATTTTTGTCACCGAGTAGAAGCAGCTCGTGACTAATCAGACGTGGTTAGATAGTCTTTATCGGCGAGGGGAAAAATTGAATAAGGAACGTCGTGACTATCAATACAAAGTTCACTGTTACTCGTCGGGAGAAATTTCTGCATCCTACAAAAATAGCTTCCAAAGACAAACAGCTCGCTCGAACATAAAAAGAAAGTTATAAATAGAGCTCTCTCTCTCCCTCTCTCTCTCTCTCGCTCCGGCGCATCAGCTTTCAGCAATTCTCAGCCGCAGAATTCTGAGCGGGGCGGCGGGAGGAAAAATTGGCCGGCAATCGGGCGCATCTTGCGCCATTAGCCCGGTGCTCGAGTGTCTCTAGCAGAAACGCACCTATAATACGTTATAGACGTCGAGCGTTTATCGTGTCAGTCTCAAGTGACCCGCTTCGTGCCGCGGCGCGCAGCAGCGGCGATATCGAGTCGATTACTCGGCTCTCTCTCTCTCTCTCTCTCTCTCTCTCTCTGTGCTGACTCGACGCACGAGGAAGTAAGTAACACCGTTGTTTATTATACGTGTGCTGCGCGCTTGGATCAAGCCTCGTCGCTGCCGTCGCTCCGCTGCCGTCGAGAGTGAACGAAAGGTCAACGGCACGCGATGGAATAAATACAAGCCAGGCCTAAGTGAGTCTGTGTGTACGTTTGCGCCAGCGGAGTACCGGCTAGCGTAATGTGCGCGTCGAAATCGAGAAACGAGAGAGAGGGAGGACACCGAATTCGTTCGATCTTAATTTACTAGGGAGCTGCCCGAGTTTTTCGCGACCGATCGGCTGCAGTTTCTTTGTTTTTTCGGCGCTGGTTTCCGCCTGGAGAGGTGATTGAAGGCTGAGGATGACGGTCTGCCTCGGCGAAGATGGCGCGGGATTTGCTTCGGCTTTTGAGCGATGGGGCGATGGGAAATTTTGGCAGCTTTGTCTCGAGAGAGGTGACGGGTTAATGGAAAATCTGTAGGCTTTGTTGGAGTTTGATGTTGAGCTGTTCGTTCAACGTTTCGTTAGGGAGTACCGACTTGATGTTTGGTATTAATAAAGAATTTGATAAAGTTTGAGATATCACTAAAAATTATACTGATTTACTGGACAAAAATAAACATTTCGAGCGATTTGCCTGGTACAATACGATATCGCAGAGCCATTTGTCACTAAAAATGTTCTTTTGGACTAATGAATAAGTACGCTCATATATTGATGTTTAGGAGGTTAAAATCTTACGAAACTGGCGCTGAAATAACAAGCTTTAGCGCGAATAAACAGAAAAACAGCACGAAACCAGCAAGCTAATTCGCTCGTAACGTGATATTATGAGCGAAGCTGTTATTTCGATGCGAGCAGTCGATGATTATGTGCTGCATTCTGATTTAGAAATAGTTTTATGTAGCACCGGAGAAAGAGAGTTCGAACAAACGAAAAAGTACCGAATTAAAAAAAAGGCAACAACGTCGAAAAATTTATTTTTCTCCTTCCGCGAAAAGATTAATATCATTTTTACGATACGCCCGATGCGGTTTAAGGTCAGTAAGTCAACAATTTTTCAAGATGCAACGACGCCGTTTGCGGCTTTTGGAAACTCGCGGTCGACTTTTACTCCGCGAACGAAGAGAGAAAATACTTTTGAATATGAATCACGAATTCGTGCTCCAAAGCGCAAAGTGCACTGCCAGGAAATTTCGAAAAAAAAAAACAGTTTCGCAACATTTTCCAGCCCTCGAAATCGATTGCCGCCCGAAGTGTACCAGAAAATTTCAGTTCGCCTCTCTACCTCGGAAAGAAGCCGACGATCGCGCCGGCAACGTACGGGATCGTAATTACGCGCCTCTCCATTATGATTCAATAAAGGCCATCGGGACGGGTGATTACCGAACGATTTGGCGCTTCGCAACGCGGCGGGTTGCAAAAGCGAAATTCGCAGGCCGATTTTCAGCACGCACACACGAGTCGATTGCGCAATCTCTCCCTCTCTCTCTCTCTCTCTCTCTCTCTCTAGCGTTTAAAGGCCTTTCATCGGGGCGTCTCGAAGAGTGCGCTGGTCCCTTTGTGCCTCGTGTGCTTAAATAAATAAAACCCCCGTTAATCCGCGTAATTCGTCTCGGAGCATGTGCGAGAGGCTCGAGAGCGGGCCTCGCGCGCGAGAGATTTGCATCTCAACGTCCTCTCTTTCTCGGCGCGTAACTCTGTATATGGCACACATCTCTCTTTTGCATTAGGCGCGAGTGCAAGAGAGCGGGCGTCTCCGTGTGTGCGTGCGCGCGCGCCTGGTTTGTGCGCGAAGCGCTGCCGCTGTGTCACGTGTCATTGCCCCCGAGATATTCTTGGCAGCTCTCTCTTCTCCCTCTCCCTTTTCCTCTTTCTCTCCGAGGCGCGCAGCGGTGCAGCGTTCTATTACCTCCTCTCCTTCTCTCTCTCTCTCTCTCTCTCTCTTCTGCCGACTTTCCGCGCGCGATGAGTCTCTTTCTCTCTCTCTTTCTCTCTCGCTCGCTTCCTCTTAAATTTCACCCTTTTTTCCGTCTGACTCTTCCCTCCCCCTGTTTCTTTGTACTTTTAGCGCGAGTTCTTTCTCTCGCTCGTTACGCGCGCGCGCGCGGCAAGCTTTCTCTCTCTTTCGGGTTCGGCTTTTCCACCCTTCTAGGCAGCGTTCGACCCTCATTCTCTCTCTCTGTCTCTGTGCCTTGTTTGCCTCTCTGGCCGCTCGCCTCCCCCCCTTTATCCCCCCCGCGCCCCACCATTCGATGCGCGCACCCTCTTTTCACCTGGCGCTACTCGCCGCTTTCCTTCTCTGTCTTTTTCCTTCAAAGGATCTCCTTTTCCCTCTCTCTCTCTCTCTCGTTCCCTGTCTTTTTAGAGTCGAGCACCTTTGATCGCGATGAAAAGCAGTCATTTCTGTACACATATTTGCTCGGCGTTATTGCGATTGATAATTAATGGGATAGATAACGATCTGTTTGTGATCGTGCATTAAAAGAACGATATTATTTTCCGGCTGTACGAGCGCAGGTGCACTACGGGCCCCGCAGATTGCCGGGGATATTTATGATTCTATAATATCTTGTGTATAAATTTTTCTACTTTGATTGCAATAAAGATTTGCTTATGTCTTGCGTTTATTATTATAGTTTTCGAGCGTAGAAACTTTTCTTAATTTACGAGTCTTCTTTATATCGGAAAAATTATTTCACTGCGGTGATTTAATAATTGCTTAAAATATATAAGTTTTGATAAACTTTACAACTCTTTAACGTTGCGATATTAATACTTCTGGGAAATTTTCCACCTATATCGGGAATATCGAAAGCAGACTCGCTCGCCGTTAGAAAGTTACTTTTGGGTTGCAAAATACTTCCCAATAACGCCGATTTACAAAGAGACGAGAAGAAATTAAAAAAATAAAAAAATAAAAATAACAATCATACGTACTTGAAAAAAAAAATCCTCCCAAAAAAAATATTTTCTCAACACACGTCACGGCACGTCATTCAAGAAGGCAGAGAGACGCGAGCGAAAGTCGTGAATCCTCTGCGCACAGCGTCCCAGTCAATCAGCGATATTCGGCTTTTTCCAAGGCGGCAGCGGCAACAGCACCGACGACACAGTCCAGCTCCTTCGGTTTTCCCGATCTGCGCTTCTCTGACGAGCTGTGCGTGCAGCAGCTCTCGTTAACCGGAAGTGCCGCGCGAGTGTCGTCCCTCGAAGGAGCCCAGAGAGCGGCGACTTTCCCTTTCGCGTGCGTGCGTGTGTGTGTGTGTGTGCGTGCGAGCCCTCGGCTGTCTCTCTCTGCGGACACGTGGAGCGAGGGGCGCGCACTTTTCAGCCTGGATGTGGGGATGCTTTCTTTTCTTCGCTAAGGTAGAGAGACACTCCCCCTGCTCGGGGGTATTACCTTTAACCCTCGTTACGCCGAGGTGTGTGCGCGCGCCCTGAGAGCTGCTCTATTTTTAAACGCCCGAGAGAGAGAGAGAGAGAGGCTTTCGCTGGTTTTGGAATGGTTAACATTGCTAACAAACTGTGCGCGCTCTGTGTGCTTCTGCGAGAGTTTTCACGTGAAATGTTTGAAAGATAATACCGAAATCGATTACGGCAAGTATTCGGTGTGTGTCGAAACTCGTCAAACTGCTCCGCACAAAAGCCGCAGTTTCAAATGTCGGCCATTTATTCTTCGGATTCATTAAGACATTCTACAACCATTATCTCTTTCGAACTTGAAACAACCACTGCTCGACTATCTCTTTGTTCCCGATGAACGGGCGCGTTCATGATTCTATTCCAATGGCTAAACTTAAACTTCAATCCAAGAAACTCTATGGCGCGAGATTACGGTTGAAGGGTCGGAAAATCAAGCGATATACGCGGCGAGGCGGCTGCTTCGGAATTGATTTTGCGCTTTCGGCTTTGAGGAGCTTGAATTCCTAGGGTATCGGATAAACAAATCAATCAATTAAGCAACGATAGAACCCCTTGCGAGGAGATTAAGGTTGCATTCGCAGAAACGGCGCACAAGCTTTGTATTTGCTAATCGTAGCGAGGCTACGCACCGCGCGCAACGCGAAAACGGAGCTACGGGTTTGCTGGAAAGGTTCGCTGAAAAAAAAAAAGGAGCAGGTAAGGAGGCGCGTGATTTATTTAAAATCGTAACGTTTTAAGTTTGCCTCGCAGAGATCCTAAAATAAGCCGCGGCCGAGTAGTAACGAGTCCGGTGCTAATATGCAAAAGGCGAGCCACGGTTGCACATCCTCGCTCACCTATGATCGATCGTATACCGTAAAGAAAATCGCGAAACGAAAATCTCGCTCGACTGGCAGCAGGAGCAGCTTGCCTGCCGAGCATAAAGAATCCTCGCGAGCGCGCTCTCCTTGGTGGCGTAACGATTTCGCCTCTCTCGCGGAAGAAAGAAAGAAAGAAAAAAAAATAGGAGCCGACGGAGGAGAGCCGTAAAGCGAATAGGATCTCTCGCGTGCATACGTACGCACACACGTAGAGGCAATAAAGCGCCGGGGCATATATATCTCGCGCGGAGGAGCGCGCGCTCGTTTACAAATGTCGAAGCCACTTTTTCTAGGCGTCGTTTTTTCAGCAGCGGCAGCGGCAGCGGCAGCTCGTCTTCCTTTTGACTGAGGCGCAGCGAGTGCAGTGCTCTCTCTCTCTCGCGGGCAAGTATTATGCGAGAGCGGAGCCTGCCAATCTCGCGAGCCTTCCAATCCGGCTCTCTACGTTGGCCTCGCTCTTTTCCTAGACTGTCATAAATTATTCGCGGATGAACGAGCTCCTGACGCGAGCGAACACGCGCTTTTCTCTAGTCCTTCGCTGCTGCTGCTGCTGCTGCTGCTTCGAGCCCACGGCAGGCTATCCTCCTCTTCGTTCCGCTTGGGACACTGCTCCTGTTCTCCCTTACTTTGCTTTTCATTCTTCTTTGCCAGCTGCTACTGCGGCTCTCTCTCTCTCTCTCGCTCTTGTGTCTTTATCTGCCTTTTCTTTTACGCTTTTTTGCCATTCGGGAAATATGTTTCGATGGCGTTTTGTTCCTCCACAGTCGTAATATTGCCAACTGCATTCGCTCGCAAACCTGCACGCACATATATCTTTCCTTTTCTGCCCGCTTCTCGACCTTTTTCCCTCTCATTCAAATGAAAACGTAGTGTCATTGTCTGTCTGGCCGATTCACTCGGCATTCATCGCCTCTTTTTATGATATAATAATGTGGGAAACTTTCCGGTTCGCGGACCCGCTCTCTCTCTCTCTCTCTCTCCTCCTCGCTATTTCGCAAACTCGCACTTTTAACAAGCCTGAAACGGAATTAAGGCACGCGAGACGCCGAGCTCCGAGCGCCGAGAAGCAGTCGGATCGATCCGGCTCGAAAAATTGGCGAAAAATCTCGAGCGCACAGCTGCGGCCCGCGATTAAACGGCACGGTGCGCGCCATGCACACGCGGGCAGACAGTTGCACTCGAGTTTTTCCTCTCGTTTTATCTTCGTCGTCGCGCGAGGCAGGTTGTTGCACCCTACGTGCGCGACGACGCAGGATGCAACGACGCGGGGGGTGAACGCGCGCGCGCGCGAGGGAATAAGAGACGAGGAAGACGAGCCGCGATTTTCAAGCGGGGAACGAAGCGCTCCGAACAATATTTCGCAGGCTTTCACGCTTATTTAATAAGGAAAACGAGCGCTCTTTTTTTTTGTTTCGGGCAATTTCGTGCCATTGTAGCTTTTTCGATCTGAAGTGGTACTCGTTCGTGTGTAAATCTTTGAGGCGTTGTAGCTTTTGAACAGACGAGGCTTTGTAGAAAGATTGTAAATGGCAGTGAAAAATTGAAGAAAAATCTAGGCATTTTCCGGGTACGCTACTTTCATTATTCCTTTGTTATACCATATATAAATAACTCTCAAAGAATGAAACTGAATACTTTTATAGTACTGAAAGAACCCCGTGCCCGCTTTACACAGAGCAAATCCTCTCAAGAACTATCACTTTTCACTTCGAAATAACGCAGGATTGCGTCGCACCGGGAAGCCGCGCGACCGAAAAATTCCCGCTACCTCCGTTCTCGGAAGCGCACTAAAAATGCCTTCGGCACGGCGGATGCTTCCGATCGGGGCAATAAAAGCAGTGATTTCGCCGCCAGAAATCAGCATAGCTCGACGCTCGTCTCGTATTCGCGTCTCGCTCGGCGGCGACTCTCTCGCACACCCCCATCGGACAATGCTCTCTCTCTCTCTCTCTCTCTCTCTCTCGGATGCGGGTGCTTTCGATTGAAAAAAAAGGTGGTTTTCGCGCGCGCGAGCCTTTTTCCGCGCGCGACTTCGTGTCGTTGAACCCGATTCGCCGAAGCTAAGCGAGCTAAGCGTATACGAGGCACGCGCTGACAGGCCTTCTTCGCTTTTCCTTTCTCCCTTTCCTACATGTCATTAGCCGGACACCTGCGATCGCCGCGACGGCAGCGCGCGCGCGGACCTCTATTGTTTAGGATGACGCTATTGTTGCGCGCGGTTATATGAGTTTCGGGCCGACGACGACAGGCTTCTCCCGGTGCGCAATATTGATTTCGCGCCTGCCGGGGAGGACGACGGTTTTGGGTGGGGAACGAGGAAAACGGATACGTGCCCGGACTTGCGACCGCGCCGCGCGTGTGTCGTTGCCCTCTCTAGCGATGAAAAATAATGGATTCTAAGTAAAGATTCCAAGTGCGCGCGGTTACGTTGGACGAGGAGGCGCTCGTTGAAATAGATCGGGATGGAGAAGACATTCCCCGCGTCTTCGGGCGTAAGTATACATGACTTGTGATACGCGAAGCTTTTTAGAGAAAGACGACGTTTTGGCATATGTATTTTTGAAAAATCGAGTTTCTCGCGAAATTCGAGGAGCGGCAAAGTTTATCATGTAGCGTATGGTTTGTACAGATCTCATTAATATAGCTTCGTCCAAAATAACTTTAAGTGATGTAATCTTTTTTAGGGGCGTAAGGATTTGCAATTTTTTCACCCGATTACGTCAGCAAAAATTATAAACTTATAATAACTGAAAGCATTGTCTTGGGAAAAAAGAATGTTAATCCATTTCGATAGAGTTCAACGATTTCCTATCGACTAACGTTTCATTATCTTTTACAAAGTTATTGATGAATTCAAAGAATATGAATGAATGAATCATTTCATAGAAACGTGTATCTACTGAGGATTAGATGATAAATAATCGATTATGTATTTATAGGAATGTCTATCTGCATTTTCCTTCGACTGGCATGAAATATTAATATAGCATCTACGTGCGCACTTGGAAGCTTTAGCATTCGAAAGCAGCCTCCGAAAAGCGCAAAAATCACCGAAGAATCCGCGCGGAGGAGGAGCGAATTCGCGAGAGGACCGATTTTCCAATCCGCCCGCGTGATGCTTTGGCCCACCAGTCGCGAGAGAGTCAACGACTCGCGCGACTCGTGAGATTAATATTAATAACGATTACGACGGCAATAACGGATCGAGATCGATGCGATTCCCGCGCGCAGCTGACCGTTAGGGCAAGACAAAAGAGCTCCGGGGGGGGGGGGGGGAATTTTCATAGCCCCATTGTGCGTGTGTTCGGGCAGAATTCGCGCGAGCTCTCGTGAATTATTTTTTCCGTATGCTAATCGGGCCGGGAAAAATTAATGCGCCGCGCGCAGGTACGAGAGAGCGCGAAGCCGTATAACTCCGCGAAAAGTCGCGAGATTTACGGGCTGAAAAGTTATTTTGGCCGTGCGCAGCGCGCCGACGCTAATGACGTTCGTTATTGGCTCGGGTGGTGCAGTGTGCTTTTCGCGTTCGCGCGCACTGCAGTTTTCCCAGGCGGAGTTTACGACGGAGGCATGCAGGCCGTTCGTTGTACGTTTATCGAAATTTTCCCCCGCCCCCGGTCGATTATCGCTTCGAAACGGCGCGGTGTGTAGGTCTGCTTTTTTGCCTTCTCTCGACGGGCCCCGTCACCTGGCTCGCGATGCGGCAATTAAAGCCCTCGGCAGAGGAGAGCGCGTTATTACGCGGAGAATCGCCGCGCTCTCGGGGAAAAGGGGGAAAAATCAATGCCGTAAGAAAAAAAAAGGCGACCGGCAATTACCTCGGCTCAGGTGTTTGCGCGCGCGCGACTCGCGTACGGCTTAAGTGTGTTAAAGCCGAAGTGACAGTAATCCACGCCTTTCTCTCGGATCATTTGTTTTTATTCCGCTGCCGGTGCGCGCCGTTTTAAGAATTCAATAGACCGTCGCTCCTCGCCGTCTTCCCTTTCTCCGGCTAATCCACTTCGAGCCCCGAGTATTTTTCTTCGTTGCGCGCGCCGACGTCGCGCTCTTTCGTCTTTTTGCGAATAAGATATATATATATAAATTCGAGACGGAGGCAAAGTTTCGCCGAGGAGTTAAATAAATGATTGAGGAATCAGCCGGTCTTCTCACTCGGCGAGTTAAGCATTTTGAAGTTGGGAAAAAAAAAATAAAAGTTCCGGAAGTGATTCATTCTCACGGCGCAACTTTTCTATTTCTCCTTTCTGGGCATATACACGCGGTGGCTCGGCGTCGCTGAAAAACATACTTATCAAAGTTAACAAAACTTTTCTCGGCACAGCTCTCGGATTTTCTCCGCAGGCGACTTGAATGGACCGGTAAAATCGCTTGCGCGCACACTCTCCTTCGCGACGGCGGCGCTTTTCTTTTCTCGCTCGTCGATAGTCGCGCGACGACGACGACGACGACGCTCCGCTGGCTTTTGTTCCACGCGTTACAGTCGAGCGGCCTCCTTTACGTCCGCGTCTCGTATAACTCTTTCTCAATCGGCATATAAATATTATCCGCCGATTTTTTTCTGTTTTTTTTTTCTTTTTTCAGTTTGTTTCAGCCTTCCCCCAAAGGCCTTTTCGCCGAGGCATCGATTAAGACTCGGAGCTCGACCCAGTTTTTTATCGCGACTCGCGGCTAATCCGCCCGTCTCGTTTTTCTCCATTTTCTCGCTGCGCCGAGCCGTTCTGCTTCGTTATCGCCCCTGCTGCCTCTCTCGCGTTTCTTTTTTTTTTTTTTTTTTTCTAAACAAACCTATGATTCATGTGGCTGCTTGCACGTACGCATTATTGACTGGGAGTTTCTGCTGTTCCGGTTGCTGATAAAGTCGTCGCGGTGCTCCGTATGAGTTGTATTTTCTTTTTTCTGTTCAAAGAGGCTATTAACGCGTAGATTTGTTATATTTACTACTGGATACTCGGAACCGAGTTCAATGCACAGAGACAATTGTGTTTTCTTTCCAAACGCGCGAATGCCGAAGAAAATATATTCCTAAAAAAGCCTTCGTTAAATGTAATCCGAGATAAAAGCAGTCGACGTTCGGCCAAAAATTCCATCGACCGAAAAGCTCGAACGATCGCCGAGCCAATATCCCTCGAGAAGCGAGAATCGTCGACTCTGTCGCGTGACAAAATCAATTTCCACGTTCGGCATCCTGGCGCGCGCGCGCGCAAAAAATAAAAAAAGACTCAAGCTCTCCTCGCGGCGCACGCAGCTGAGTCGTTTGACCGAGATAAAAAAAAAAAGGCGAGTAGGCATCGGCTCGTCAGAGCGAAAAAATTCGAATTCCGCATGACGACGAGCCCCTCTCGTCGAGGAAGGAGGAGGAAGCGGGCAACGACCTCTCACTGGGTCACGGCCTTGACCTCCTTACGTAGGAAAGCTCTCGCACATATGCTCGCGAACCTGCTGCCGCCGCCACAGCCGCCGCTGCGGGAATTGGGAGGTGCGCGGCTAAGACGTCGCCGTCGGCGGCGGGCAACGACCCGACGACACGCCCGGGAGCGCAGTTTCTCGGAGAGCGGGAGATGCGACAGATGTTTCGGACGAGGTTTCGGGGCACGCCGCTACGAGGAAGTCGAAGAAAGTCCGCGGCCTTTTTCTTTTTTTTTTAAGAGGGTACTGTTATTTCGGGTATTGTTCGAGGGAACCTTTTGACTGTTTTCTTTTTTTTGTTCAGAAATGCAAAGAGGAGGACTGTGTGCGCGGGAAACTTTGAGAGTTAAGGAGTGCATTGAAATGACGAATGCAGCGAATTGAAAGTAACTGTTTCGGCGGAACAGCGTTTCTCTTGTTTTCGGGCTCGGGAACTACGGGTTCTTTAAATAATTACATACATTATTCGGTTGCGGTATGGACTCTTTTAAATTTCAGATTCTTTCCTCCTTCCAACCGGCAAAATTTACGTAAAAATAATCATTAAAAGTGTATTGAAAGATAGTAGAGAGAGAAAGAGAGCAGAGTTTGCAAAGGAATAGGCGAGATCGCAGCCAAAACAATCCGCGAAAAGCCAGATATAAGACAATCATCTTTATCAATAGAGCCAACAATCTGTCGCAATAAGCTTTTGCACGATCGCTATCTCCGCCTCTCTTTCTCTCAGCGGCAACAGAGGCGCGCATCAGATTATTTAAATTGGAAAATGACATGCTCTCCGCGTCGACGAGATACAAAGAGAGAAAGAGACGGACGACGACGACGACGCGAGTAGCCCCCCCTCGAGCGAGCGAGGAGGCTGCCGCCGCTGCCTTCTGCATTACCGAGTAAAAATAACCGCATCCCGGGTTATTTCTGCTAATTACACCGAAAATACTGAGCGGTGCGTCGAATTTTTCGCCGCCGCGGATATTCTTAGACGGACGGGACGGAATTGGGCGCGCAGCTTCATTGTCAGCGATCATGCAGGAGTCGTCGGCTTCCGCCGCGATAATGCAATGAGTCAAGTTTACAGATAAGCCCGATTATATTCGTCGCCCGGCGAACTTCCTCATTCGCCGGTCGCGGTCTCTCTCGCCCGGCTAATAGAGCGGATTTTCCCGTTAACTCTCGCCGAGACTGTTGCCGGTCGCCTTGCATCTCGGATGCGAGTCTTTCTCTCTCGGGATTTCGCTTTATGCGCCGATTCAAATGAGAATGGTATACGGGATACGAGGAGTGTTTGCGCGCTTGTTCCGGGGATGCTGCCGATAGGCCGGAGTGACGGGAGAAGCCACACAAGACGCGCGGCAGGATTACATACGTCAATGTTATTATATTACGTGACGCGCAAAAGAAATACGAAAGGAAAAAAAGGATGATTGAATAACGTCGGAGGTACGTCTATAAGATCGTGTCTTACCATATCCAACTCGTAACTACTTAACGTACATATAGAAATACCTCTCGTGTTATTAAGTTTAACTGCGTGTTCCTCAACTTTCCCAGGAGTAAGGAGGTCAACATTTTTTTTTCTCTGCCCATGTTTCGCTCGTTTTAAACAATTATATTAATTGCGCCATTTTTCCCCTTTAATGTACGAAAGTTCTACTTCTCGTAAATCATCGGAGGCCAGGCGAATTTTTAATCCGGAATTTTCGACAATTGGAAGAATTAAAGAAGCTCGAGTACCTTCATGCAGCAGTCTGCGGAGGATCTATCGCGACTCGAGTTTTCATACTCGAACGTGGGATTCTTACCTGAAATCATAAAAAAAAAAAACAAGGCATTAGTATATCGCATAATTTCGCTAAAATTTTATAAGCGCACATTTGAATGCTCGTAACATAAAGTATTATTATGAAATTCGATTTAGCAATGTGCCGGCAATAATTGCGCGGCGTTGTGTAATTTTGTGCACACTTACATTTATCATATTAATTAAAATTATATTTATTTCTCCGCGCGAAGACATATTTTACATTAACATAATTGCATAAGCTCGGGAAAAATTATTCATTGCCTCTTAAAGTGAAAAAATGAAGATGTTTTTATCTGATTCCGTCTAATTTACAAAGCACTTGAAAATTTATGCTCCAGCCCTTGACTAGCTATATAGTTAAGCAAATCGCTGTCGACGAATATCCCCGAGCAGAAAATCACGGCTGTGCAGGAGTAAATAAAAAAAAAATGCATCGCTGAATCAATTTGAGAAACTTGGCGGCCCATTTTCCGAAAGGAGGAGGTGAAAAAAGGCACACAGAGACTCGATCGCGCCGCAGTCCCAGTTATCCGAGCGGCGTAACTATCTCCTCGGGGACATCGGCTCGCGCTCTGGGGTTTACGACGACGACGACGACACCGACACGGTCACGTGCTCGGCACATATCGGCTCAACGGCCGGCACGTGAAAACACACCGGCGCTCTCCCCCCCCCCCGCCCCCTCCTCTCTCTGTGTCTTTCGCGATTTCTCTCCGCGGCGCAGAGCTCATTAGCATCCGCCGCGCACAAACAGGCCGAGAAAAACAAATCTCTAATACGCGGCCGTTGACCCCGGCGTCGTTGTCGCTGCTGCTGCTGCAACTTTTAAATTATACTTTCCCCCCACCCTCTCTCTCTCTCTCTCCTTGCGGCTGCCGGGGAATATTATCTTTTATGTGCGACGCTTTCCTTGTGCTTTTTTACGCGGTGCGCGCGCGAGTTTTGAGTTCGTTACTCCGCGGGCACGTATATATGCATGAAAGGCTATTGCTTTTTCCTAGAGGCCGACTTTTTCCAGCAATATTTTCGCGGTTTTTTGCGCTCTCTCTTTCTCTCTCTCTCTCTCTCTCTCTCTCTCGGTCGTCTTTGTCAAACTGCCGTCGCCCCGAAACGAATGGCGGATTTTTTCGCCGTGATTTAATGTGTGTGTGTCCGCGAGCGGCTTTCTTTTCCGCGTTTTGTTCGCTCTTTTTGCCGGATTTTTGAGGAGATATATTTTGCATCGAGTCGGCCAACTTTCGCAAGACGGATTCCAGAGACTCGCGGCCGCGTGCGAACGGCAACTCTCTGTGTGTCTCCTCTGTGTTTGAAGAAAATTTTTACTCGCGCGCCGGCTGTTGCGCAATGTGTTTACTGTGGGTTTTTACCGGGAATGTTAAAAATTTAACGAATTTCCGCGGAGCGAAGGCTTTACTTAAATATTGAAATACTTTTAATATTTACCGCGGGAGTACTTTTACAATTGACATTGATGTTTGCTGCAATCCTGGAATATTTTGGAATGTTGTAAGCAGAACTAAGGCATTTTCATCGAAAGAACTAATTGGAATGTTGCGCGGTATCATTAATCTCAATTCAATCAAGATATTGCAACCTATATAAAACCGTAGTATTATTAGACTTATACATTATTTGCAGCGAACTATATTTGTAAAATTTTACGAATTTATAAGATGTGTTTAAAATACGTTTCGCCTTATAGGTCTGTCAATACTGAAAGCCATTGATATAATCGAACGCAATATTTATACTCATCGCGAGAACTTGTAATACTCACAAGTATATTAAACTAAATTTTAGACGGTTTTCCTTAACTCCCCTATTACCATTCATTAGATGTTACAAAAAAGTGGGCGTGTTCAAAAATAAACGCGTAAGTAATTGAGGAAAAGCTTCAGCTAAAATTTCGAGCGTCCCATATTTTATTACATATTTGCGTCAACCTCTTTTTCATTATCATTTCTTGCACATCTGGTTATGATCAAGAACTGTTTGAACTTTTTTTTCTTTTAAATTTTTACATTAGGTGCACAGATGTTTGACAATTTCCGTGTTTTAGATGATTCATTGCTATTCTATATTTAATCTTTTAAAAGCTGATGAATAAGTTATTTTCAATTTTTTCAATTGAAAATGAATATTTGAATTCTGCCCGTAACATATATTTTTAAACGAAAATTCATCTAATTAGAGTTGTCGTTGCTATATGTTTACTCTCTCACGAGGCAAATAAGCTTTAATTAGATTTGTAATTTTCGAAAATTATACTTTCAATTACCATAAAGCAAACTAACAAACAGTTTCAACAAAGAATCAAAGAAACTTAGGATACTTACAAACCTTTCAACTCATTACGATCTTATATTCGAGTCTAGTAAAACTCAAATTTACCGGCTCTCTCAAATTTACGTTAATCCAAGCACTCGCTCAAACTCCCTCGAATCTGCAGTCCCGATTGTTTACCGAAATCCCTCGGCGTATTTTCCATAATTAAAAATCACTGCAGCAGCAGCAGCAGCAGCGGCGGAGCCCAGCCCAGGAAGAAAATCCTCGGCGTTCGTCGGCGGCGGATACAAAGCCGCGCGTTGCCGGCCGGGAAAAGAGACGGAGCTAGGCGAGGGTGCATGCAGGGTTGCAGCGGCGGCGTTGTCGCCTCTCTCTCTCTCTGTCGCTCCCTCTCTTGCGCCCCAGGCGCTGCCACGCGCGCGCCGAGCGGCTATCGACCCGGGGTTCGCCGACCTTTCCGTCACCTTCCACCTCCAGCGGCGGCGCCCCTTCCTCCCCGCGCCCCCCTTCTAGCGCCGGCTCAACCCTATCTCCGGACCGGTCCTGCGCCGCCGCCGCCGCCGCCGCCGCCGCTCCCGGTGTACGTGCACCGAGGAGAGCCTCGATCGCTTTCTTTGCCAAGCTCCGGAGAGAGCTTTTTTCTCGCCGGGTTTGAGGGATGCGCTTAGATTGGGACGGTAATAGGGAGAATTTTATGGAAGCTTAGGGGACGGGGGGAGGCGGCTGCGAGGGAGAAAGTGAATTTAACAAGATCGAAGGGCTTTCGGGAGATTTTCTTGAGGATCCCTTTTTTTGGCGGGTTTTTATTCTCTAAGTTTTAAAGTTATTTTTGCAATCCGGTATAGTATAGTAGAATTATCAGAAAATATTTCAATATTCGGGAAAAATCTCGCAGCGACGGGGCTCGCGACGGGAAAGCCACCCCCTCTCGCCGCAAATCTCGTTAAATCAGAATTTACAGCGTTATCAACCGCGCCGAAGGCTGGCAAAGAGTGTATCCAAGCGAATGAAAAACAGGACGCAAACCGCAAAATAAACAATATACCGATCCATGAATTTTAAAACCCGGCAAGCAAAGCAATACACCTCCCGACGCTTCCTCGCCGTCGTGCTTGTCGATAAAGCCATTAAAAATTACCGCTCGAATCAATCCGTTACATTTTCCCCTCAATTATCGGCGAGACGATTAACCGCCGAGAGAGGGGGGGAGGGGGCGCATCTCGCCGGCGGCGGCGGTCGCCTATTTTTAGCTCCTCGGCGGCGGAAAAAAAAAATAATAAGCGTCGCGACGCCGTAATCGTCGCGAAATATGCACGTTCGCGTATATACCGGATTCGAAATGCGCCGTGTGTACACGGACATACGTACGGCGATGCGCCGCGCGAGCTGCGCGCGGAAGAGAGAGAGAGAGAGAGCCAGGGGCGTCGGGACGCCGGCCGGTCGATACAGGCTACCAGACGAGGAAGTAAACCCGGGCATCAACCTCTCGCGCTCCCTCTCTCTCTTGCGCACGTGCGCCCGAGCTCACCTTCTCTCCGAGCGCATATAGCCCTTGCACAAAGAGCCCGCGAATTGCACGAGCTTGTACCCGCCTCCCCACCTTCCCGAGCTCGCGATCCTCCCGCAGCTGGGATGATTTTTTTTTTTTTTTTTTTCAGCCGTTTTATTTCGCTCATCCGCGGCGGTCTGCCGAGATTTTCGCCGCGCGCTTCTACGGCGCGGAGCGCTTTGTTGCGCTGACGAGATGCTAAGTTCGCGGCCGGCGGAAGCGTGAAAGATTCAAGAGGCAGCCAAAGTTTCCTCGAGCGAACCGCGCGCCACGCGCCCGGTTTTTTTCGAGGAAAATGAGAAAAGTTGCTTGCATAATTAAAAAGGACACTCGGAGACGCGTGGATTTATTAAAGTCGAGAGGGATTTTAAGGAGCGAACGTTGCCAGAATTTTCCGAACCGCACCGCGTATCACCGGTGCTGCTCCCTACCTTGCCGAAGATATTAATAAAATTTACCCAGACAGATTTACTTTGGCAGGTGCATTAGGGGGGGGAGCTCGGAAAATGACATTTCCAATCGACTAAGATCCCCGTGAAAAAAGGGCGGCGGAGCCTCGTCCGCTCCGTTGGTTTCCGTCTCTCCTCTTTTTTTTCAGGCTCTCGTCGTCGCTCGGCGAACCGAATTCGTCCCCCTCTTTTGCCGCTCGAAGTGAAAGGCCAACGCGCCGCCGCCGCCGCCGCGAGCGGCTAGTAGAAAAAGACGAGACTCGTCGGGCACATTGTTTCCTCGGCTTGTTTACCTTCCCTCCACCTCGCTTTATTTTCCGTTCATTTTCATTTGATGAAACGACTCGCGCGCGCTCCTTCGTCTCTGTGTCTGCGTAGACATCGGCAAACTGGACAGGGCGGTTATAATTATTAACGAAGAATCCTTTTACTTCTCCGGGGGGAGGCGATTATTAATTTCCGCTTGATGAAAGTACTGAATATAAGAAAAGCTTTCTAAAATAATGATTCATATATTTGAAATTACACGGACGGAAGGATAAAAGCCGGGGCGCGTTAAATAATGCCTGCAGGTTCGCTCGGCGCTCGGTTTGTGGAGGAGAGGAAGAGAATCTCGGCTACGTAGTCTAGACGGACGCTCGGCGTTCAGTAATATTTAAGTCGTCGTCGGATCCCGCATTATGCGCGTATAACCGTCGGTTCCGACGCCGTCCACCCTCAGTACTCTCACGCGGCGGCGGCGTTTCTAATCCGGGAGAGCTTTCGCTCGACTGTTTTGCGCCTCGACTTCCTCCCGCTCAGCAAGTCCCCCCCGGCGACTGTTTAAGGGACTTTTTGACCGCCGCGAGAGTCGTGATTGTAAGAAGTGCCGGTTTACCGGGAATATGGGCTATAAATACGAGCACGCGTGTTTCCTTGGTTGCGCTGCGCGGCACGGTAGCGAGCTTTTTGTTGAAGACGCGGCGAGCTTGGTCGCGGATTTGCTGTGAAAATTTGAACGGGTTTAGCGTCGCGCGAAGCGTTGCAAAATCGTAACTTTTTTAAAGAGATTTTAGCGTAAAACAATGTGTTTTTTTTTACGGGGCGAGTGTAAAACTCGATCCTTTAATACCCTGTCGTTTTAACGGTGCCTTTTAGAAAATGAAGTACATAATTGGCTTTGACTGAAAGGGATATTTGCCTTAGCTAAATGAGTTTTTTGATGGGTTGTGAAAGCGCTACTTTCTCAACCGCGCCGTTTATCTTGCAAATGCATTTTCTTCCATGAATAAAAAAAAAAACCTTGTCGTTTCGCAATTTTCGAAACGGACCAATTGATGCAAAATGTTACAATAAAAATTAATCAATTCGATATTTCGAAACTCAGCGCTCGCGAAAACAGCACCTAACCCGAATAATCGGGTAAAATAGCCAAACCCGCGAAACAACCATCTCTCCTCCGCTCCGGCGTATCTCCTCGGCAAGTTCTCCCTGGAAATCCAGCTATTAGCCCGACTAAGAATTTCCGTCTGCGCATCTATCTCCGTCCCTCTCTCTTGCTCTCCGAGAGCGAGAACGAGAGAGAGAGAGAGAGAGAGTCCAGTGCGCGAATCGATCGCCGCGCGCACGCAAACTCGGCCGACTGCACGTATCCGCGGCGGGTCTGTGTGTGCGCGCGCGCCGGCGACTTCCGGCTTGCTAAATTTCGCCTCGTTATTGCTCGTAATTACATGCGATCGGCGGCGGCGCGTCGCCGCGCTCGCACGCCGCGACTATTATCGGCCCGAGTGTGACAAAATCATTGCCCCGCCGGCCGCCGCCGCCGTCGCCGGAAGTCGGCCTTTTAAGCCCCGACGCTAAATTCAACTTGCGAGCGGCGCGCGAAATTATGCAATTACCCGCGAGGGGCGATTTTTCCGGCTCGCTCCTTCGTCGGGACAGAGCCTGATTTGTCGCCTCGACTAATTTATATCGCGATTAATTGATAAAAAGCTCGGTTGCTCAGCTCCGGGAATAAAAAATTGATTGATACTTTGTATTATCGGTCGATCAGACGTTCGAAAACGAACTTTTTACCGACGTATCCGGAACGTTTCGAGCGACGCTTTCATTTCCCCTCTCGCAGTCGACTATCTAATTTTACTCCTCCCCCTCTGTCTTTTTCCTTAATTTCCGAGGCATTAATCATAATATTAGCAGCCTCATGATTTATAAGAGACATAGCTCCGGCTTATCAGCCCTAGCGCCGGCATTGCGGCTACGGTTTTCATTGCCAGCCGGAAATCCGGCTCGTTGAACTCGAAAAACTCGCACGCCTGTGCACATATACGCGAAATCGTACTCATCCATTTTACATAGCCGATTGCACAGGTCAGTACGGAGGAGCAGCGCCTTTACCGGCGGACCTCCTCGTTTACGTCTTTGCTCGGGACGAGGGGGGAAGAAAAAAAAGCCAATCGAATTATCGACTTTCGTTTATTGTCCAGCGGAAGCTTCCTTACAGCGCTTGATACTCGTTTAGCTAAGTTCGGAGAAAGATTCGGTCGATTCGCGAGCAGTTGCCTCGAGCTCCGCTCCGCCTCGTTGAATATTTATTTTTCTGCGCCAATTGCAAATGTCGGCCGCCGTGCTCGAACGCGAAGCATTGCGAGAAATTGCCGGCTCGCCGGAGGAAAACTATATACGCCGCGCGAAGAAAGTTGAAAAATTGTTGAATTAACTTTATTAAAAAAAGTGGAAAAACACCCGAGGCAGACGCGCGGCGACGCCGAGACTCAACTTTTCTATCAGGGTAGAAAGTAAAGCGCGATATTCTTTCTTGTTTACTTCTTCGGGCCCGTTATTATTTTGCGGTTAAAGTCGAATGGCAACGTATAGCTTTGAGAAAAAAAAAGACAGAAGAGAGCAGAGAAGAGAGAGAGAGAGCGACGAAATGGGATGAGAGAAAGAGACGATAGAGGAGCGAAAAAAAGAGAGGCAGTAGTAGCGACACATACAAGCCCAAGCCGGCAGTCAATGAGAAATAAAAGCGCGAGAGAGGCCTTATCGAACAGAGTCTAGAGATAACGATGTAGAACTGTGTTATTCATGCGAGGAGATACCAGCGGAATCTGGCCTGTCGGTGCGAAGAACGAGATCTTTTTTGAAAAAAGATTGGGGAGGGGACTCGGCAGAAATTCGCCGCAGAGACTTTTCGCGTATATATATACATCGAACGAAAGCCACGTTAATATCGCGCTTAATGAAAATTTATTTACTAACGGTTATCTTGGAGCTGATAGAATTGTATAACTACGTAGGATGATGAATTGTGCGCGTATATATACCAGCGAGATCGAGTTTTCAATAGAATTTTGAAAATTACAGCCTCGATTTTCTGCTTGAATAATATCGCCTGGACATTTTCAGCGCAGATTAATATCTCGCGAGTCGTTTCAAGCGCGAAAATAGTCTAAATTACGGGTTATTCGGAAAGAGTTTTGCAAAAAAAAAAAAAAAAAACAAAAAAAATTATACTCCAAGTATTTATTGCGATGGCCGTGCACTAATCTCGCGCCTTACTGCTTCGCGAACACATTAATTAAAAGACTGAAAACTTTCCAATTTAACCTGCATAAAAGGCTCCCGCGGTTCAAACGGCTTTCCAAACAAAGTCCCGAAAAAAATAGCCGCCGAGCGATAAAATAAAGGAAAACGAGAGCGACGTCGTAGATCCGCGCTCGTCTATTCCTGGTAGTTGCATAAATGAAAGGACCTCGGCATAGAAACTACGCATTAGCATCTTTGAATAATCTCGAGTGTAGGTTAGAATCTTTCGCGACGGAGCCCCCGTCCTCCATCCGTACCCGGAAATCGAGGCGAGAATCGTTCTGCTTATTTCTCGTCGGATCTCGGCGATCGCAGCCGAGAGATTGCCGATCGGCTCCTACCTCGGTTTTTTTCCGCCCGCCGCGCGACTCTCCTGCATAATGCCGTAAAAGTGAATGATAATTAGAGTCCGCTCGAAATGTATGCATTTATGCGCCGCGCACTTTAAGAACCGGGGGGACTTGTAATTTTTAATTTACGGCGCACAGACTAATTAATGACTAATCGCGCATAACGCGCGCGCGAAATAGCCTCTCTCGACCGGCTGTTTCCAAAGATATTTACGGTGTTTAAAAATAGGCGGACGGGAAAATGATACACGAGTGCATTGACCTTATATAACACTTAATCGCGCGTAAACTAATCGAATGTGGTTCAACGAACGTTCGTTTCGCAGACGATTCGAACAAAATACGGGAAAAGAGGCGCCTCCGGGGTGCTCCTTTACAAACGGACTCCTCCGCTGCGACGATCGGAAGCTCTCTTCCTCGAAAGGGACGCGAGGGCCGACGGTGAACGCAGCGCGAATTCCTACCCTAAATAAGTGAGGCGATCCCTCGTCGGCTTTTAGGGTCGAGATACGTCCTCGTGAATTGGCCTATTCCGCGGCGACTATTCCGAGAACGCGAGTAGGAAGCTTTATTAAGCGTCTCCCCATTGTCGGTAATTTATAGGAATTTAAAGTCGCCGACTCCATGGGAAGCGTCTGCGCCCGACCGATAAGATATGCCTGCGCGCTCATCTCGAGTTTAGGGGTCGTTCGGAAATTGTGCAATAGCCGCCTGACTTTCTCGACGGGGCTTCGATTCGTGTGTATATATATATGTATTCGTAAACAGATGCGCCGATAAATAGATAATAAATTACTGGGCACGCCGCGATAATCGCGCCGCGAGATTCGACTCAATGGCTGTGCTTGCGTTAATGCTTTCTGGGTATCGGACAATAGACGTATTCTCGGCTTGGTTTCTTCCTATACAAATACCGAACGAGTGGCAATCGGATTGCGCGCCGGTATGCCGACTTGTGACTGATTTTCCTTCCACGTAGAAAATAATCCGTCGCGAATTGGATTAAGGCGTAATGAATGCACGGGGATGTAAAATTAATTGGCCGAGGTTTTCGTGGAATCGGCCGGGATTTTATACCATTAGCAGTTTCGCGTCTACATTAGAGCGGTTTTACGAACGTATCAGCTAATTAAAGTCATTCAAGTGGCAATAAATCATCGCCGCGCCGAGCACACACAACAATAATTAATTAAAGCGCAATGCAAACTCAATTTCGTAATGGCAGCGGCGGCGGCGGCTCTCGTCAACCCTCGCAGAAAACTGCAGGCGGGCACAAAGGCCGCCCGTTAAGCCCACTCGGCTAATCCCATAAAGGCTCGAAAAAAAAGAGTTCAGAAAAGGAAGGCAAAACTAGCGCCACATAAATAACACCGCGAGCAATAAACTTCAATCTTTTCCAGCCCACTGAAGCCAGGGGACTCTCTCTCTCTCTCTCTCTCTCTCTCTCTCGCACACAATGCACGGCCCATTAACATAACAAAATATTCTAATGACGGCCGTAAAATCCCCCTAATGAATCAATAAAATGACAACTCCCCCTGCCGCCTCGCGCGCTCGCTCGTTAAATTTTCCAATCGAGCTTGCGGTGCAATTTTCCTTTGGCGCTCTCTCTCTCGCGCGCGCGCACGTGACGACACGTTTTGGCTCGGAGCTCCGCGCCGCGTTCGAAATTGGGCCGCGCGCTTAGCGGCCGGGTCTAGGCTGCGTTATTCAGATTAATTGTCTTTTAACGTCGCCGCTCGCATGCGCGCGCGCCTCTCCTCGCTCTCCGTCGTCGTCGTCGTCGTCGTCGTCGTGCGTGCAGGCGACACCGCGCGCCGCGGGGTGGGAGAGAAACTGCTCTGCGTGACATTGCCGTGTCACGGTGTCAATCGCGAGCGACCCAAGCGTGTCAACGTCAAAGATAATTGCGACGAGCCGCCGCCGCCGCCGCAGCCGCGCAACGCGAGAGTGCGGGCGAAAACTGCATCGGCACGAGGAAAAATTGCGCGCCGGGGAATATCGTCCTCGTCGTCTTGTTTTCTTTGCTTTTCGCAATTGGGTCCGGCTCCGATGGGGAGAGCGCGTTACTTGGAAATAAACGGCGCGCGCCGAAGTGATTTAAGTGAAAACGATCGGACGATGATTATTAGGATGGATATTAATCGTTCGAGGTTGCCTGTTAAAACGGGGATACGCGTACCAATTTTCGATTAAACTGTTTCTGTGGTCTATATTTTTCTTTTCCTCCACCGCGGATCCTATTATTTTGACACTGATGCCGATTTAAAATCAATCGCGAGCGTATTACGGCCTCGCCTACTTTTTAAAATTTTTTTTTATTTCTGACTCTGCTTAATACCTTTAACCAGAGATAAAAGATGGAATTTCGCCTACAGTCGAACGCGGCATTTTCTCTTCGAACGCTTCTCTCGCCGGCTGAAAGAGCCGCCTCTATTTCAACGGATGACGTACCCCGAGCCAATAAAAACGCAATAAAATTAGTTAAATAATGGGTTTGCCGCTTGCTGATAAATATTTAAAAGCGCGCAAGAGAAGCCACAAAGCCCCGCATGCGCGATTGTCGTGCGCGGAGCCGCTCGTTATACGCGCGATCCTGAAAAAGCAGTTGGAGCTACTGCATCATCGATTCTTCTGGTCGCTGCAGTCGTCGACGGGAGAGAGAGAGAGAGAGAGCGAAAAGGCGTAGGCCGCGAGTGTGTAAAAGGCGGCACACGGCACCGCGAGCAATTCCCAAAGATATCCGTCAGATACACTTTTAGAACGATCGCGCTTCTCGCGTCGCCTCGTATTTCCATCCGTCATTCCGCCGCTAATCCCGCTCCCCCTCATTTTTCTCTTCGAATCTCCGACTGCATTTCTGCGTCCGAGAGAAGGGAACATTTTTTCTCCCCGGTTGTTTACCGCGGCTCCGCGTCGCGCCCAAAACAAACCGGCGTATACCCCGTCGACAGCCAGCTGGGCCAAAAGCGCCGCCTGCCGGCAGCCCCGCAGTTTTTGGCTCGAGGGCTGGCACGGATAGGTGCGAAAAAGCGCCCTCGAAACGATCCGTCAGCGCGCGCGCCCTCGCGCGACTCGCCTCTCGCTCTCCGCTCCGCGCACACCGGGAGAAAGAGAGCTCGCTCGCTTGCGCGCGCGCTCGGCTAACACACTGCCACACTAACCGGCGGCGGCGGCGGCGGCGGCGGCGTTGCCCTAACGGTACATCCGCGCCGCTGCTGCAGCCAGAGAGCTCCTTCGACGCCGCCTTTTCCTCCTGCAGCCACCCGAGGCTGAGAGCACTCCCTCTCTCTCCCTCTCCCACCGCCGGTTCCGCGCTCTCCGTGCTATCGACCTTTTTCTATCCCGGAAAATCGAACCGCCGGCTCGCGTTCTAAACGTCCATTTGTCGAGGTGGCTGCTAGGTTATTGGTTTCGAGCTGTTGGGGGTTTGAGAGTAAGAAAACGTATTTGTGGTACGCGTCGTGTGCTTAATGACAGTTTGAAGAAATTCGGAACGCGCTGCTGTTTGTTCATTATTTTATAAAGTAATAAGGGTTCCGAATAGGTTTAGACTAGTTATTATACATACTTTCTAAACAATGTAGGTTAAAATAAGAAGAATATAACGATGCACTTTCCCCGCAAAGTAGAATAAGTCGAGTATGGTAAGACAGAAAAAGAAAGCATTCCCCCCGTGTATTCGTCATAAAGCCGATGTCGATTTCTAATAAAAGAAATTTTTCGCTGATCGCCATCGGGGAAGAGAATCAGATCGCCGATGAAAAGGTAAACAAAAATATTGAGAAAGCCGGCGAAAGCCGGTAGAGTATACGAGATCTCGCCCCTAATTTCGTCGGAAGTAAGAAAGAAAAAAAAATGACGAACACTGCGCGCGCGATCCAGCCTCAATAGGCCGCTATAAAGGAAGACATAAAAGCAAGTGAGCGTAATAATTTTTAAAACCGGTAAGTGGAGCAGTAGCGGCAGCAGTTCTCGAAGTTTCATCGGGCGAGAGGGACGCGTGCGCGTACGTCTGAGGTCAGGTGACGACAATGATGATGTTGCTCGATAGCCGAGTGTATTATCCAGGCGCGGAACGAGGCGTGACGTCATCGGCTAATGGATCGGTGGATGATACGAAGAAAGGAGGGGAGGCGTTCGCTCGGGGTGAATCGCTTTGAAGAAGGTTTAGTGCTTTAGGAGGTTTCGTCCTGATCCTCGATAGAGATCTTTTTGCCGAGCTTCTCCAAGAGGTCCGCCACGGCCTCTGTTCCTCTAATTTAATGTATTCATATCTAATATAAACCATCGTTACACGGACGGTGACTCCTAGTATAAAATAAAATAAATACATACAATTCAGTGTTATCCATGAGGTACTTATTCATTCGCCATGGTAAAGGAACAAATAACTAATGTCACTTGACAAAATTACCAGATTTGAATTTTAATTTTGATTCTGCAAGTTTCATATAGCAACGAACTGTTATCACAATAATAAAATCTCTGGGGCTCAACTTGCACCTGTGTAAATTACGCAACTGTGACAACAAAGCTAAAAATCTATCTACATTTCTTACAACAGAAGTAATATTTTCGAACATTTTCAAAATCTACATCAAAATGACGATGGAAGAGCAGCGCCCCCATCAAAATGTTGCAATTCGGCTGACGCGTCGAAAGAAGAGTCGGACTGCATTTAGGAGAGCGGTTACCTTCAGCAAGGTGAATCGCTCAAACCTTTTTCCGCACATGTCTTTTCCTTTTCTTTCCCTGCCGATAGTGCAGGAGCTAATGAAAGCGAGTCTCTCCCTCTCGCTTCTCGTCCTACTGATACAGCTCGCTTTAAAAATAGACGATTTTCTAATTATAGAGATTGCCTCTAAAATTGTTTGAGGTGCGCGAAGGGGAGCGAGCATTCAAGGTGGGTACGGTTGCGTAAGTAACAATGTCTCTTACAATGGGGGGGCTGCGAGAAAATGCCCGCTTCTTAAAAATAAGACGGAACGACGCGTTATATAAAGCGGATACTACTGTTTTGAATTGCGTAAGCGTTGGTATAGGTGCTCGAAACTTTTTCCCTAACCGAGAGTCTCTTACGAAAATAAATTTTCTCTTTTGCGCATGGCGTTAAGAGGTCCGAAAGACCTCTTTTTTCGAAAAAGATTCGGCCCGGCAAAGAAAAGGAGCCAAGAGGCTCGTGAAAAGCCGCCCTCCTCGGGAACGCGTTCCAAAATACCCCGCCTCGGTTATTATTATCATAGACATACTTCCAATTACGCCTATCGCGGTAGTTCGAGTTTCATCAGATAAAGCCGGGCGCATGAAAGAGAAAAGAGGGAAAAAGGCGCGAGAAACGCCACCGGGCAGATCTCTCCTCTCTCTCTCTCGCGCGCGCGCGCGCAGCTCCCAGAAAAGAAAAGGCTGAAAAGCCAGGCGGCCGGAGCTGGAAAGAAAAGCAACAAGAGCGGCTGCATTTTTCCTCCCGCGTCGTTGCACTCTCGCTCTCGCGGCCATTTTCCGATCCGCCGCTTTTATCTCTCCGAGTGCGGCGGCGGCGGCGATCTTCGGCAAATGGCGTGTTTACTCAGCGTCGGCTCATTATGACATATGCGCGCCGAGATATATAAGCGCGCAGAGAGGCTGGAGGCAGGAGCGCGTCGCGGCTGCCCACACACATTCGCACGCGAGTACTTTCACACGGAGGTGAACAACACGGCGCGGTATCCAGGCCAGGGGTGGCCAACCACTCCTTTGCCGACGCCGCCGCCGCCGCGACTGCGCGACCGACCGAGCCGCGAGCGGAGAAGATGATGCGTGAGCCGAGTCGGGATTTCCAAGCTCCACCTGGAGACGGGAAAGTCGTCTGCTGGTCCATGCTGAATTTTTTCCGATGGTAGGCTCGAGTCGCGGTTGCGGGGGAGAGCTTTTTATCCGGTTTTTTTTTTAGTTTGTGTGGTATGCCTTGCACTGACAAATTGTTTGCTATTTTCGATTCGAACGTTTGCATGGCGTTTGTATTCAAGTACAAGTTAAATTATCGAACAATAATTTCCTGAAAAATTCTCCTGCAACGAGGTGAGCGCATTATGCTGGAAAATTATCATTATCGTCCAATAAAGCGTCGCTCGAACTTTATAGCCGGCAGCCAACTAGAAATAAGTCCAGCTTAGAGGTGGCATCCGAGTAAAACAATACGAGCCAGCTTCATTCGCTTAATGCTCTCGGGGAAAAGCGTCGTCTCGCGCGCGCGGCATTTATTCACCTAGTTTAAAAATAAAATAAAGCGCGGCCCGACTCGACCCAGTCCTCCATCCACTTTGCGCGCAACATCCACCTTCCGCTTTTCTCTCTCACACTCTCTCTCTCTCTCTCTCTCCTCTCCTTCTTTCTCTCTCCCCGGGCGCAGGAAGACGCGTAACTTTTCGCGGAATTTCGCCGCGCCTTCTCGTGAATTGCAAGAAGGTCGAGCGCGCGAGAGGAAGAGCGAGCGAGCGGAAAAATGCGCGGATGCTATATATTCTCGAGCCGAAATGGAAATTTGAGGAAAATACGTTACGCGACTGCCGCTCCAAGCGGGTACGTGCCCATATACTTTGCCGTCGCTTTAACAGTCTTTTTCGCTCGTGCCCTCACTTTTCAATAAGGGAGCTCGCGAACGTTTTCACTGATAAAGTAACCCGAATGATTTACAAGATACACGGCCAAGTAAACGTTCGGCTGTATACGTTTCAGCATGCGAACGATATTCACCGAACCTTCGAAATTCCCGAATCCGTCGCCGCGCGCGAGACACGATCAACCTCGCATCGAGAAGCTGCCTTCGACGGGTCACCTCCTCCGCCGAAGGAAAGCTGCGCATTAAAAAAAAAAAACAGAAAAAGTACGCGTGGAGAGAGAGAGAGAGAAGGTCGCGAGGGCGCGCGAGTCCTTGATTCCGTCAGCGTCGCTGCAAGAGAGAGAGAGAGAGAGAGAGAGTCGCGACCTTAGGCGCGAAACGTCATCGCTGCACTCGCGCGGTGGCAGCGGCGGCAGAGGGGGGAGGGGGAGGGGAAGCCGAGCGGGATCATCGGACGGGAAAATTATTCGCGTGCGTGCTTGCGGCCGCGATGCATCAGCTGGGCGCAGCTCGGACGTCCGTCAGAAGTGCGCGTACGCGGAAAAAACATTCTCTTGTTCGTTGTGTAGCCTCTCGCTGCGCTACGGTGCGGGGAGGGGGGGGGGAGGGCTTTCGTGCCTCGCTATACTGGAATTTATGCTAGGAATCCTACTAGAATATAAATTAAACTTCTCCCCGGCAGTCTTTGTTCTGTCGGAGAAAATTAATTAGCTTTATTAAATTTAATATTAAATTAAACTGCGCGTTTTGCGAACGACGTGGCCCTCGGAAACTTTTTGCAAAGCCACAATTAGTTTTTTTTAATTAACTCCGGCGAGCCAACCGCAAAGACTCACCACCTCGCGCAATAACTGTCCGCCTTTTTGGCATAATACACTTGTAACGACAGTTCGTTAGAAAATACCAGGCAAATTGGAAAGCGATCCTTAAACCGAGTGAGAGAGCGAGGCAATAAAATAAAAGTCAAAGGCAACCTAGGCGCTAAACGCACCTCGGTCGTGCGGCGCGGCGTTAGACGACGCGAGAGGGGAGGCTCGAAAAAGCACCGGCACCGACGGGCCAAAGTACGTCGACGAAGCGTATGGACGCGAGCCAAGAGCCAAGTGCAAACGTCTTCTCGCGAGCGAGACGCGGCCCGGCTCCAAACAATCGGCTTCCCCCGTCAACAAAGCTCTCTCGGCCGAGTCTCGGATGCCACCGGGGACTCGAGCGCAAAAGCGAGACGAGATGCTGGGACACGATCGAGAGGAAAGCCGAGAGAGAGAGAGAGAGAGAGCTGAAAATAAGGACGAGAGTTCGTGCGAAATTTTAATTAGTCTGCGCCTTTTTTTCGTCGCGATTATACAGTATCGTCGAGTTCGGAAGCTGCTGCTTTAGATGTCGAAAGTAGCTCCTGGAAGATAGATCAGGTCGATTTCGAAGCGGACAATAACAAATACTCACCGACGGAATAAATAAATGATCGCGACGAAAACTAGACTGGGGCAATTTCAACGAGTTATTTCAACATGTAAATTAACCCGTAAGTGCGATCGCGCCCAGAGGACGCTTATCAAAGCTTCGAGAAAATAATTACATACATTCGAACACTCAAAAAACACGTTTCCCCGCGTAAAAATGAGTAAGTCGCCGGGCTCCTCGTGGAAACGATTAAAGTAATGACATTCGGCTCTCAGCAACATTGTAGCCGTAATTATGGGCGGGGACGACAGATTGATTTGTGCTATCCGCGAGCGAATCTCCGTCACGAGGCCACCGGCGAGAGCGAGATTAAAAAAAAAAGGAGGGAAAATAAGCCACGAGCCGCCAAAAAGTGTGTTAGCATACCGGCAACTCACCTCTGCTTACCCGAAAAAGACGCCGCGCCGCGGCCAAATTAATGCAAACGAATACGAACGAGGAGATAAAAAGAGCCGGAGAGATGAGAGGCGCGCAATGTTTTGGCCGAGTACTTGCGCCGAGGCTGAGCCAAAGATAGGCAAGACGAGGAGCGTCACCTCTCTCTCTCTCTCTCCTGGACGCTTCAATTACGCCGCGAGATTTATCGGCGCGCGGCTCCTCTTTTTTCGGCCGCTCCTCCGACTCCGTCGATATTTTTAGAGAAAATTCGAGCTCCACCGCGGGGAGTTTTATGGAATTTCGCCGCTCCTCGCTCTTGCTCTCTTTTTTTGAGTCTCTCTCGTTTCGGAAGGGCAATTAGCGCGCTCGAGAGGGAACAAACGGCCGGCGTTTGTTGCTGCTAACCGACAACGGCGAAAACCAGCTTCCGATTCGGTGACAGACGCGTCTTAATAGTATGCCTAGATATAGTTAAATATGAATTAAATTTCACCGGTAAACGGTGAAAGCTAGACTCTACGATTTCATTAAGCTGCCGTAAAACGCAAATAAAACTTTATAAGCTTTTGCGAGAGATTCATTAATTCAATCTCGGACTCGTATATAGTCTATCTGGAACGTGGTACCAGAAGGAAGAAATAGCAGGGCTTATTTTCAAACGCCGCTGAGAAATTCACGCGAATGAAGCTCGTCGTCTCGCGGTGAATCTAGGAAACAATGTGCAGAATTGCACAAAGCTCGCATACCTCCGCGCAAATAAGCCGTGCAACATTTACAAAGATATATACAGACTTCGCGACTACACACACACGCGTGCATCTGGTATACACCTACATTTATTTCGGACGTCGGAAAATTTTTCATTGAACCCGCGAGCGGCGGTAAACAGTAATGAAGCTTTTACCGGTGTAAACGCGCTTACACCCGCCCAAAGCGAAATCTTTATGAAAGCGGAGCCCGCAAGCTCGGAGGACAATTCGACTTTATTTACGCGAAATTCGCGTCGGGCTTCGCGGCGAGGCACGTTATTAACGGTCTTTACGGAGCGTGACGCCCGCAGTTCCCGCGACTTGGCTTTCCGACTTGCGTTATTGCGCAAGCGCCCCGTGAGTGATGCGATGCGGCGGCGACGGGGCCGGCGGCTTTTCCTACCGCGCTGCTCGAACACGTCGCGTTGATGGAGCCGTTGACGCGGGCTGTAAATAATTGAAACGACCGCCGTTGGATAATAATGCCCGCGAGTTAATGAATCATATCGCGGCAATCGGCGCGTCTGTTTTTGTTCGAGCCCGATCTTCAGTGATCGACGAGTTCCTAAATTCCGGCTCAGTTTTTCGTTGAATCTTATTTATACATTTATTTTATTCGAAAGTAGAACGTCGCGCGACTCGAGTATACCAATTCGGTGCGATCCTTCAAATTTCAAAACACCCCTCGAGCTCGAAACTTCGTGACGAAAATAGAAAAAAAAAAAACAATCAAGCTTCTTAATCAATTTCCAGAGCCCTCGAAAGCTCGAAGCCAAAGGTAGAGAAAGGGCCAAGATAATGGTCGAAAATAAGCCTCCGAAAAAAGAAAAAAAAAACAACGTAGCACAGCGGAGCCATTGGCCTTCTTTCCCGGGGCGGACGGCTCGCGTGTCGGGCGCGTAAGCACGAGGCCCTTGCCCGTGCACTCGAGCCACGCGCACTCGCAATCTCGTCTGGCCGGAGACGAGAAAGAGAGAGAGCGAGGGACGGAGAGAGAGAGAGAGAGTAGTGCCCACTCGAGGGAGCCCGAGCCCCCGAGAGTGCTCTCCGCGCCCCGCGACGAGGAGCCAGGGGGAGAGGGAGAGAAGCGTGCTCGGAGGAGGCCCGGACCCGAGAAAGAAGAAGAGAGGCGGACGGACGGAGCTTGCAAGCTCGCATACGCCACCGGCTATTTCGCGGTAATTAAGTGCTCGAGGAGCGACGCGGCTGAGATATATACCTAAGACTTGGAATGCAAGCCTGCAGGGCGAGGGAGCAAGCGACGATCGGCAGACTTTTTTTTTGGTGGAACGGACAAGTTTTTTGGTTTGCTGTTTATTCCAAGATTTTATCGGGTGGATTTTTATGGAAACTCGTAGAGAAGAGAGAATTGGGAGAACGAATAACGAATTAGAGGAAATCTTTGGGTTTTAAGCTTAAATCTATTGATAATCATACTACTGCAAGTAAATGTATTTCTCAAAGACCAAGACATTTCTTATTTCGAATAAATTACAGCTGCTATTGAAGGAAAGGATTGTCAATTAAAATGGATTTCTTCTTATACTGGGACCATTAACGTTTCAAGAGTCCTATCACGCGAGCGGGCGATTTCAGTTTTAAAATTAACGAAGATAGCCCGCACGACAATTCTCACTGGCGCACACACACACACGCATACACACGTCATCCAACATCAGTCAGGGCATTTAACGATTTTAAAAGCGAACTGTAAATTCGCGACGATGCTGAAAAAGCTCGCCGGACGAAGAAAAAAAAAAAAGAAGAAGAAGAACTCGGCTCGAAGCGAGAGCAAAAAATCAGCCCGCCTGCGCGCATGTATGCCCGAGTCATCAAGGCAGCGGCACACAAACCGAGAGCGGCTCTCGAAATAATCAAGCCAGTGCGCTAAAAATCAAACGTACCCGCCCACACTGCGACCGAAAAACGGCTACGCTGGCAATGAAATTTCGCTCTCTCTCTCTCTCTCTCTTTCTCTCCGGCGCTATTATTCTTTTTTATCTCGCTGACCATGACCTTAGATGTTCGCTCTGTATACATATAGCAGTGATGCTTCGCAGACGCGACGGGCCAAAAAATTTCGATTCGCTCGAAAAAATTATAATTTTATATAATAAATATAAATAATGCTAAATTATCAACTGCCTTATTGTATAATATAATTTTTCTCCTTCATTCGCGTATCCAATTAAAATGCTTTCTTTTTTAATTAATTTTACTAGATATATTGCAGCCAAAATTCGTAATTTAAATTAGTATAATAAATAATATGATGATTATTGTAATATTTTCAGCTGTTTTATTAATTTTTTATTCACATTTATGAACTTTCAAAACAAACCGTATTTTCTCAGTATTAGCATATATGTAGATCACTCGGTTACAAAAAAAAAAACATTAATTTCCTCTATAATGCCCTTATCCACACACCATTCAAATTAAAAATAGACCGGCTCCAGTTCGTCATCGATCGTACAGCCATTCCTCGCTCCGAGCCTCTCGAAATTCGCTCTCGCGTGCGAAAATTTAAGCCGTAAGCGAGCGCGGAGCGACGGGGCAGTGCAAAAAATCTACCCCCGCGTTCGCGCAAAAACATCCGAGAGAGACAAGAGAGGCGAGCGACGTCGGCGGCGGTGGCGGCGGCGGCCTGTGTATTTTAAGAAAATCGCCGGGGCAGCAGCTCGCCACCGCTCTCTGCACCGCCGCTCTGCGACGTTCCGAGAAGCAATTTCGATCTTTATGATGCTTATATACACGGGCGATACGCGCGGCGGGCCCCGAAAAAAGAAAGCCGGCGCAGCTTTTATCTCGCGGGATGTGCATAATGCCGCGCGGTGATCCTCGCCGAGAAGCGGCTCGTGCGCGGGGTTGTGGAAAAGTTTCGCGTTGATTCAACGCTTTTTGGCGTAGGGATCGTTGGAGGTTGGCTTCGGAGGGTTGGCTGCAACTTTTGCGCGCGCCAAGATTATTGAAATTTTTGGAGACTGCTTGTTTATGGGAAGGAGCGTGTTCCTCGAGAGAAAAATTATTGTGGTACGAAAGACTGAAATTTTAACGGTGCAGTTATCCTAAATATAAATTTAGTTTTTTTTGCGGCTTATATTTACGTTTGCCAGTTAGGAAAGAATGTAAAACGTGCAATGGGAACGTCAAACATTTGTTTTTAGGTACTAAAATTTAACAGCTTTAAGCAGTTTTTAAAGCATTTTTCAAATGCGCATTTTTGGCGCATAGAATTTTTAAAATATTTGCATGGTCTTCGACGTGTCGTTATTCAAAACAAAATATACTCTAAATTCTTGGGGTCCTGTAAAGTCAAAACAATTTAGCGGGGTTACATTTAGACGTTGCAGCTTATTCAAATGATGCAAAATAAACTTCCGAAGTGGATGCCAAAGATAATAACCGGTTTTTCCTTAAATATGTAATCTTTTTAATAGGTAACACTAAAAATATATGCTTGTAAAAATGTTGCATATTTGAGACATCTTTTTTTCGTGTCTAAATTTTTTGCAATTTGCAGACAACAAAAAGAAACCGTTCTCAGTCAAATGTTTTGCAGGAACATTTTGAACTTTCAATATCTCAATACAACTTTAATTGAAGGAAATTGTAGCCGACCAAAAATTAATTTCAAAAGTCACTCTCCGTTGTCCTTCTTTAAAGGACGTTGAAGCTACGCGTGACGTTGCGACTTTTGAATATAAAATTTTCAATCTCCAAATCGCCGCAAAAATGCCAGCTGAATTCAAAGGAACGATTGCAATCTGCCTCTGCATATACTCTGCATTAAAAATTAAAAGCTCTGCAAATATTTAAAAGAACATCTCTCTCACTTTCAGACTCCAGTCAGATAAAAAATGCACGCAAAAATTATAAAAGCTGCAAAATTGGTCGAATTCCGGCGCTTTAAACTGTCAATAAACCTTTCTCCTTCCAACCTCTATCGGTTATAAAAATGAAATTATCAAGCTTAACAATCGATCTTCTCGACTCTACCGGCAGAAGCTCGAAAGTCATCGTCTCCTGCAAATTCGCTCTTCTGTCTCCCTCTCCCAAGTTTTAAAAGAAACGCTCGTCCTCCCGGCAGCTCGTTTATCTGCCGACGCATCTCTCTCTTTCTGGCCACATGCACAGAGGCCGCAGATTTTTCCACTGGCGCGCTCAACCTTGTCGCTCGCTCGCTTCCTCCTCGAAAAGGCGCGAGTGCAATTCTGCGGCGGCGGCGGCGGCGATCGGGGCCAGCGCTCGCCGCCGTTCCTGCCCGTGCATACGGGTTCTGTCCGAGTTGGGCCGCAAGGCCTCAAGGTCACCGAAGGATACGCGCGCATAAATTATACGCGCATGTACGGCATCCTCGCCGCCACCGCCGCCGCTGCAGCGGTCGCTCGCTTTCACGTGTCTGCTTTTTCGACTACTGCTGCTGCTGCTGCTGCTGCAGCCCCGGGCGGATTTTCTGCACGCGGCCGTGCGTAAGTGCGGGGAAAAAGAGAAAATGTCGAGAGAGAACTCTCCTGGTTTCCGGCATTTAAATCTTTACCTTGAAAAGGATCGAAAATTAATGCCGGAATTTTTTTACGTTATTTTCAAATAAATTTTTATTCGTTAATTCTTTATCGCACTGGGATTTATTTTCGAATGATTTCGTGAAATTTAATGCGCTTGAATTAAAAAGAGAACGATCCTCGCTAACCGAGAATTTGAAAACGATCGGAACATTCGAGACCTTTTCTCTCCCGGCACGTATATAACATGCATCACGCGAATAGCGCATTATCATCGAGTGCGGCGCTCTCGTCTGTCGGTTCTCAAAAGCCGTCTATTGTACGCCCGAGCCCGTGAATTTTCGGCGTGACCTTCGCAGGTGCTAAAAATCGCGCTTTTTTACGACGGCGAGTCACCTGCTGCACAACGGGGGGAGAGAGAGAGAAGCGTATCGTCTAAAACGAGCTGCCGGCCCGACAGAGAAAGGAGAGAGAGGGCGAGAGGAGGGAGAGACGAAGCATAAAAGAGACGAGCGAGACTGCAAATGCACAGATGTACGATGAATCGGCTTCTACGGTCCGCGCGGCGATTTTTGCGGACATTCATAAGCGGCCGGGGCTCTTATTCTCTCTCTCTCTCTCTCTCTCGAATTTGGCTGCCCGTTCTTTAAGCGCCTCGTTTATATTTCCAAGCGAACGAGGGGGGCTGCCTTCGAATTTCGCAATAATCTTTCGGTCTTTATTAACTTACCGCAAGCGATCGAGGAATAAAATACGAGGCAAGTATACCAACCTGGAACAAAAAAATGATAACGATATTATTCAATTTGTATTATCAAGCGTAAAGAATTGAATAACACGGATCTATTTACGCGCTCGAAACAGGAAACATATATAACCAAGTATTATATCCTTGCAAATAAAACCTTCACGGCGCGTTAACTTTTTCGTCGAATTCAGAAATTGTATATAACAAAACGAGCGAGCCGTACGGCTCGGGTATCGAAATCGTAAGCTAAGCTCCAAAATGACATAATTTCGAGGCTGCGGATCGGTTTTAAAAAAACAATGGGCGACGACCGAGCGGCGGAAAGCCCTTTGAAACGAATTCGGAGCGATGATCGCCGCGGAGAAGAAGCAGGAGAGAGAGAGAGAGGAAGGGTATACATAGGTGACGCATAAGAGCGGCCTGAATCAGCGGCGCGATCGCGGAACGAATCTCGCCCAGTGGCATCGCACGGCAGAGATCGGCCCAGCTCATTCACGCGTATGTACGTTCACGAGAGAGAGATAGAGAGAGAGTGCAAGTAGCAGAACGGCAACGGAAGCGCTCGATCACGAGGTTCGAGCTGTCGCTCGATATTTATGCGCAATGCCGCACCGGAGCCGAGTGAGAGCGAGAGAGAGAGAGAGAGAGAGAGAGAGAGAGAGAGAGAGAGAGAGAGAGGAGGAATTCGAGATTCCATCGTGTGCGCTGCTGCTGCTGCTGCTGCTGCTGCTACTCCTTGGAAGAGGAACGCGGAGCGCAAGCGCGAGCGACCTTGTGGGATCCGGTTTTTTTCGCGCTCGCAAAATTTTATGCTCACCTCGTGCCAAGCTGCGTCTCTCTCTCTCTCTCTCTCTCTCTCTCTCTCTCGGGCTCTCGCTCTCTTCGGCTCGCGCTGCCTGCATACGGTTTTCTCTTTTCCACCTACTCTCACTGTTTCGCGTGCGCTCATTGCGCGACTTCTCTCTCTCTCTCTCGCCGAGTCTCTTTCTCCGCTCCTTCGGAGCCGGCCGATGTATTATATACCCCGGAGAAGCCAATGCACTGTCGCGTGTGCTCGGATTTTGCCGAGGAGCTTTTTTCAGCGGTTTCTCTAACGCAGCCCCGACGAGCTTTTCAAAAGATCTCGTCGAGTCGTTCGATGCTGGGAGTTATAGGCGCGTTCGATAAAGAGCGCAAAAATGTCGTTGCGCAAAAGTCGAATAAACGCGGCGATAAAGTATTACGATCTCTCGTGTGACATTACACTTCTTTATTCTCGAAAGTGCACGCGGGGTCGGGCTTCGTTACAAAACACGGGGGGGCCTCGTTACAAAACTGCAATTCCACCGGTCTCTTATTGCGATTTCACGGCTCGCGTCCTCCCTTAACTTTATCGCAGCGCCGCGATAAAGTAATGAAAAAGGACGTTAATGCTCTCCCGCGGGTGTGCTGCTTGCACATGCGACGCGCGCCCCACACCGCCGCGGTATGTATTATTGCGGGAAATTTGAATGGACCGCCGCGGAGAGAGAGCACCGAACGACGGTAAAAAAAGGCCCCGGGAGAGTGGCATATGCAGACGGGCAGGATGGTTTATGCCTCTTCCGTCCAAGGCCGTCCTGGCCCAAAGTCACGCTCTTTGCCTATACGCACCGACGCAAAGGCTGCATCTGCCCGCTTCTCTTTCTTTTTAATTCGAGGATACGGAATAACGAAATGCAACCTGGCACCTTGGCGGAATGAGTGAGCGCGCGAATTGTTTCATAGAGTCTCGAGGTATACTCGTGGAAAAGAGAGAGTGATTTTTTCTCGATTTTTACATTTGAACTCGTAAAAAAATTCTGGACGAAATTCAGTTCGTAACTGGATATATTTAACAGTTTTAGTGTTATGTAAAGGTGGTTAGATAATTGAGAAAAATCGGTGTAGGAGAATAACTTTGTAACAGATAATGATGGAGCGAAGTTTTTTTTTTATGGCTAAGTATGCAAATTTGCGGTTTGTGATTAAGCAGACGGTATACGTTATAGTAAACAAATATTCCGAGAAAAAGAATTTGAATGTATTTACATTTACTTATAAAGTCTATGTTGAACTTGTGAGGTTTTGTAATTTCGTTTGCAAAATAAATTTTAAACTATTCTAAAAAGCTACGCGCGTTTCAAAAACTAAATTTAAATTTACATAGAACATCGTTGAAGCGAAGCTTCTAATCTTCACCTACGGAATTAACTAAAACACGTCGGAATTTCATTCATAAAATTGACTTTATTTTAAAAACGCCATCTATCACCTCTCAGAATTAGTTGGCGACAAGCCACGAATCCAGTACTATCGGAAGCCTGAAAATTTTCATTTCTCATCGTTCGCGGGCATTGCGAAAATCTCACTCGGCATCGGATGGGCTCCGCAATCGATCCAGAAATAAAAACTCTTCGAAACACTTCGGCGCGACGGTGTCCCCGCGCAAAACTGCGATGACCTACTTCCCCGCTGCGAACTTGTCCGAAAAAGCGTATGTGGAGAATCGTTTCCCACTAATACGCACACCTGCGCGCGAAGTTCGCGCCGCGTGACGTGGCGCGAGAAGCGGCAGCCGGGAAAAAAAAAGAGGAATGCGAGTGCGCCGATATCGAGCGAGTTGCCGAAAATTGGCTGCGGAGGTGCGCCGGTACGAGGATTCAGGGCCAAGTGCTTTCCGGAAGTTGGAGAGGCTTTTCGGGGTTGACTGGCGAAAAGGGCGGAGCTGAATCTTTTTTTTTTCATTTTTTTTTATTTTGGAGGGAGACTTTAAAAGCCAGCAACGCGAAAGCTTTGTTCGGAGAGTTGGTGCTTGGCTTAGAACTTTGTTCGGATGTTTTCATGCGGGTAATTAAGCGAGCTGATCGGACCTAAAGTACCTTCTTTACAGGAACGAAAATTAATATTTTGTACATCACGCAGAGAAAAAAGTTTACTGGACCCAACTGTATTTTTCATTAAAAAAGAATACCTGGATATGTATAACTATTTTTGTTAGAATTTGGCTTGTTAAAGCAACGTAAATCTTGTTGAAACCACATGATTTGGATTAAATGAATTGAATTTTCAATTCTGCGTTTTTAGTGGCAAATATAATATGAACAATGAACTTGTTTGAATGTTAGGAGTTTTCTTGATAATCCGAATTTATCTTATTAAAGAATGGAGTTCAGAAGTTTATCGCATGGACGGTTTAAAAAAAATTGATACGAACAGAGTGAAAATTAATTTTCTGTTCGTTATCTTTATTGTTTGAGAAAAAAAGTCAGGCACTCCGAATGTAACACTTCATTCATTAAGAAATTTACAAAAGATTGATCTCCCGAGTATGAATAAAATCTTTGCACCGTACTCTTATTTATCGGCGGAAAATTGAATCAACAGCAGGAAAATGAAAAACGCGAACTCGCACATAGAAAAGAGACCCACATTACAGGCCGCTTCGGGGCGTAAAGCCACGCTCTAAAAATAGCTCGCTTACAAAAATACGCCGCGGTAAAACAAAAAAAAAAAGGTGTCTACAAGGCAGAAAAAAAAAAGTCTCTCTATCCCACGAGCCGTAGAAAGGTGCCGACAAGCGATTAATCCACGTGTGTGTATTTCTCCGCGAGAGCTGAAAAAGCTGGCGAAAAAAGCGTAAATAACGCGCGCCGGCGAAACTCTTTCGTTACGTTACAAAGCCTCGCGCGGCTGCTGCCGCCGCTGCCGCTGCTCGCGCGTGCGACTCTGTTGCTTAATTTGTCGCGTATTTTGAAATTAATAGGAATGACAAGGTTTCGCCGCGGAAAACGCACACGCGCGCGCTCTCACAAGCCTGGAAAATCATTGGAGCCAGCCGCGAGAGCGGCCCGTTTTCACGCTCCGCGCAAGGGGGGGGGGGCGGTTTTTCCTCCTGGTTCCACGCCGATAAAAAGGGCAGGATTGCGCAGATTCGGTGTTACGATACGCGCGACGAAAATCAGATCGTTTCAATGCAAACGACATTGACTCCGGTACGGTTACGGGTGTATGTGTTTGTGCGTGCGTGTCTGTGTGTGTGGTCTCTGCGGTTTTTGCGTCCGAGAAAGCCGCGTGTTTACGATCGGCCGCGGAAAAAGGCGCCGATTCGAATATTCGAAACGTTAATTACTAGACCCTGAAATGTATCGGCGAGAATTTCAAGGAATTATTATTCAGAGCAGACGGAAAACCAATGAATACATTAAACGACGTCCACATTCCACAAAGTTTTTCACTGCCGAAAAAGATCGCTCCGAGTGAGAGACGAGCGCGCGAATTACTTCTACAATTGACGCCCGAGCTCTCATCCGACTGTAAGACATCAAGAAGCAACACTTTACGCGCGTGTTTTTAATGGCGCACACGTGTTACAACTCTCCTAAAATCTCCCGAATCCATCTCGGGGGAGGGGACAAAAAAAAAATCGGCCGAGAAAAAGAGAGGATCGCCTCGCTGCAGGGACGCATCAGCAAAGTTCACGCCACGCAATTATAGCCTAACGCCGCCGAGAGCCGATCCATTAATACACGCACACACACACACACACACACATACGCCGAGTGCCCTCGAAGCGCTAATGAATTACGAACTTCCATTAAGGTCATTAGAGGGGAGGAAAAAAGGCGACCAAGACGGCGGTCCTCGTAAAATTCGTAATTAACGCCGGTGAACCAAATCCGGAGGCGTCCCAGCGCGCGTCAAACGCGGCGAGGATGACGACAACGGCGACGGAGGAGATTGAAAAAAAAAAAGGCAGCCGGAGCGTCAATATAAAAATCGCGCCTTTCGCTGGCCGATGCATCGCGGGCATCGAAACGCGAAGGTGGAAATTTCGAACTTTGGATATTTACAGCGAATAAATCTTACTTCGTAAGTAGACGCGCTATTTAATAATGATAAAGTAATATCGCGCTTAATAGAATTATCAGATGACATTATTCACTCTCCAGTTTAGCTAAATGACGCGCGCTCTATTAAAGGGAATTGTGTCATAAAAGTTAAACACTATTCCTAATTGCTCCCAATTAAGATTTAGACGATCCAAATGTATAAATCAATCGGTCGCTGTAAAAAGCTCCCCCAGTACTTTCTCCGTTTTGTAACGAGTCGCTCTAATAAACAGGTTTATCTTTTAATGCTTACATTAGGCAATAAAAAAAAAAGGGACCCGCGGACTACGGGCATTTGTTAGAGCCGCGGCTCGCTTTTATAATGAAGCATATGTAAAAGTACACTCTAATTATCGGTAATAAAATGAAAATTGCCTCTCTCTCTCTCTCTTGGCGGAGGCGTTTTCGTAAAAAAAAAAGGCGCGCGTAAAAGCCCGTCTATATTACTCACGTCCCGCGTGTCCGACAGCCCAATTTACAAGACGAAACGGCCTCTCCTTTTCTCTCTCTCCTTTTTTCTCCCTTTTCCCGACTGGCCGCCGCGCGAGAGAGCATAGACGGAAGGAACTGGCTGAAAAAGGGGAAAAAAAAGAAACAACTGTCGTGTATACGGCGAGAGCTTGACCTTCCGCGGACAATTACGTCTCATTAGACAGCCGAAAACAGTAAAAAGCCGAGGATATCGTTGCGCCGCATCGCGGGACTGTCTCGGCGTATAAAACAGCCCGCCGCCGCCGCCGCCGCCGCCGCCGTTGCCGCGCGGCTCCGTGAAGGTAACCTTTACAGTTGGTGATTTTTATTTTACGAGCCTCTGTCCGAGAGAGTCTTCCGGGGGCCGGAGAACACTGCAGTCGCGCGCAGTGATTCATTGCCGAATTATATTGTCGTTGAGACAAAGAGACATAGGAAGTGCTCTTGAGACGACAATCTCCCGGTAATCTCCGCGGGAAATTTGCTCGGACGGAGGAGATAACGGCGAAGGTCCCTCCGGCAATAATTTTTCGCTGCAAACGCGTAAAATATTGGGTTAAAAAGGCGAGAGAGGCGCGGAGAGTTCATATACACAAGTTTCGAGCCTCGAAGCGGTGTGCGGAGCTAATGAGCGGAAGAGATAAATAAAACGACAAAGCCTAGTTCGCATGTAAGTTTAAAATCTTTTAAATTTAGAAAACCGTGACCTTGGCGTTAATTACCGTGGAATATCGCGAGGCGCGCTGCCGCCGTCGACCTCGACTGATTTCGACGGCGCACTGATAATTTTCGGCCCGACATACTTCAGATATACGCAGTATATCTGATTCCTTGCTACGAGAGCGAATCCGATTGGCCGAATCTGCCCGATAGATTCGCCTGGCCGTATCTAACGACGCCTTTCGGCTCAATAGTGCTCAAGGCCGATCTTCTGGAATAAATTTTCCCTCGGCGACCGCGGCGCATTAGCTTCTTTATCAGCGGAATTGAAATAAATTTTCGGACACCCTGGCAGTCGATATCGAGAGAGAGAGAGAGAGAGAGAGAGAGCCGTTGACGTAATAGCCTTCAATTCGGCAGCTCATTTCTGCGATTGTATAGAACCCGGCGCTTGGACAAATTTCCGTGCGACCGAGGAGCCCGGCACGTGCGGCGAGCGCGGTGTTTGCACCCGTCTCGAAAGTATCTCTTTAAATATAGCCCTGGAATTTTTCCACTTTGGCCCAGCGCTCACATCGGGGCGGGAGACCGGGGGGGCAGAGCGCATATCCGAGCGATCGGCGCGCCTCGTGCACTCTCGCGCATTTTGACGAAAGCGTGACGGCTGCTGCAGCGGCGGCGGCGGCGGCAGTCGGTTTTTCGTGGAGCGGTGCGCGCGCGTGCGAGCGCTCGTCTTTGCCGTGTGCCGACCTTGGACCCTCGCGGTGAGTCCTTGGCGGCGTGGAATGCGGAGCGTACCGGGGAGATCCGGCTGGCCGGTTGCTCCTCGCCGCTGCAGCGCCGGCGTTCGGCCGGAGTCATCTCTCTCACTCTCTCTCTCTCTCGAGCGGAGAGTGAGAGAGAGAGAGAGACGCTCGGCTCCTTCGACTCGAGAGACTCGACTCGAGCTCCTTCTTCCTCTCCCCCACCCAAAGAGTCGGATGCCGCAGGGTGGACCGAGAGTCCACCCGACGATCCCTGGCTTTTAAGCCCCGAGAATTCGCCTGGAATGCTCCCGCTGCTCCTGCTGCTGCCTTAGATCACTTCCGTAATGCTTCGGGAGCCCGAATTTCGTCCCTCTTTTTAGCGAAATTTATTCTGCCCAATCTGTCGCGGGCAGAACGGATTGTCGGAAATTTTCCAGCCGCGCGGTGACGCGGGCCGCGCGCGATATTCAGAAAGCCAGGCTCTCTCTCTCTCTCTCACTCGCCTACGCGAAACGCGAGTTGCGGGGCGGCCTGTGTCATTAGCAGGTGTCTCTAACGCCTTCTAATCATCCTGGCAACAGCTGTTATTCCCGCCCGCTTGTCCGATCGCAATTGCCCCGTCGTCTCCTCCGCCTCCTCTTCGAGCCTCTCGGGGCAATAAAGAAAAGGAGAGCGAAAGTACACACGAATTAAACGGAAGCAACCGGGGGGAGGGGGTGGGGGGGGGGGAATGGATGAAAAAAAGGGAAACAAGACAGAGAGAGAGAGAGAGAGAGAAAGAGAGGGACGAGCGATCGAACGAATTTCTCGCTCGGTCGTGCAGCGCGCGCGCGCACGAAAAACGAGCTGCCTGCCGCGACCGCAGCCGCTGCCGCGGAGAGATGCAGAGCGAGCAAAGCACGGAAACAGGTTCGTCCAGTCGCGCGCGTAGGCATACACACGGGCGCGCACACTGCCAAACGAGCTGCGAGCCTCGAGCGGAAAGGATGTATACACAGACGCGCGCACGCACACAGAGACGCGCGAGCCGGCCGTACCTTTGCACTGACACTTGATGTCATAGCCGCATCAGGCGAGAGAGGATTTTTCGCTCCCCTCGTCGTAATCTTTACGCGACGCTGCACTTACAGGTGCCCCGGCTGCTGCAGTTTCGCCGAGTCTTTATTTGGAATCTTAATAAGCGAGGAGGAGCGCGGTGTCTCTCTCTGCGCGAACGCGCGAAATTTCCAGCGGAAAAAGCCCCGGCCAGCTGAAAAGCCTCCCGGCGCGCCTAGAAACGAGAGGAAGAAGAAGAAGAGGTCGGAGGCGGCGTCGCCGCTGCCTGCCTTCGTCGCGAGATACGAGAGCGGGTTAGTGGTTAAAATCCGAATCCGGTCTCGGCGTTATTGCCTTGATAAGGAAATCGCGCGCTCGTGCAGGACGTAGCCAGGCTCGAGGAATCTCTCCCGCCGTGCGTATATAGATTCCTTTTTACCTGCGAGCCGGGCTTTGCATTTTCACCTCTGCCGGTGTGCACCCATTCTATCTATTCAGACTTTACCCGAGAGCGAGTTTGAGACGCAAAAAATACTATATAATTTAGTACTCGAGCGTGTATGTAGAATTTCAACAAAGTTATATAACATTTTCTTTTTTTTGTTTTTCTATTTAGGTCTAAAAGTGCAATGTAACAAAAAGCAAACGAGTGCCCAGGCAGCTGCAGACTCAGAGAGAATAAGGAAACGCGGCAGAGTAATCAGAAAGACAGCAAAGTCTAGGATCGTCTCATCGATCCAGACCATTGCTAGACCTTTGCAACCTGACTTGAGAAAGACCCGAGCCAGACTTTTTTATTTACACGGGAGAGCTCAGAAGAGGTAGCAGCTTGCAAAAAATCGGGACTTCCCGGCTGCCGTTGGCTCTCTTACGCACTTTTTTCCTGCACGCAGCAGCAGCGCCGCTGCTCAATACCTGATGCGCTCGGTGAAAAAAAAAAAAATCTCGGCGAACTATCCGGTAGAGAGAGAAAGAGAGAGAGAGACGCTCTCGCACTTGTGAAATATCGCACCGAGCGAATGGCAATGATTAGCGGTAATGATTGCCGCGATAATGATAAAGCTAAGGCGCGCGCGGGGCCTGCTTAAGTGGAGGAGCGAAAATTATTAACCCTTAAAACCGATGATGTATCTGTTTCGGTTGTCCGTTTCTTGCTCTGGCGCTCTCTGCGCAAAGATATACGATCGCCGAGGAGAGGATTGTAATAATCGCGACGAGGATAGTGCCTCGTTAAAGCCTTTCAGTTTGTTACGAATACGAAGGCGAGGGAGAGAGAGAGACGCCGCCCCGGCAAAACATTTAATTTGATATTGTAACGGGAGTAAATTGTACCGCGTCTGAATGTTAAATGGGATGCTTTTGAATTGTTTACGAGGAGCGCTTTTTGCCGGAGAGTCGGAGAAACTGTGCGGCTGTTAAGGACGCGTAAAAAAGGCCTCAATAGGAGCTTTACGAGTCGTTCGCAATTTGCAAATTGAATGGGGCTTATATAATAATGCCCGGCCCATTAAGGAGCCTTAGGACGAGACCGTCCGCTTCGTTCGGCGGCATTACCTAAATCAAGTGGAACAAGGCCCCGCTCGACAAGACGCGCCGGCCGACTCTTTTTCGATAAACCTCTTAACTCACTCATCGAGGCGGAGGAGATCTCTCTCTCCAGGTTCTTTCCAGGTTCGAAAAAAGTTTTCTGCGCGCACTGGGCTGCAACACACAGTCTGCGCGGGGCGAGCGTTCGAGCTCTTTCAAAAGAATCGCTGTGTTCCTCGCCTTTTTCTCTCCCGCTTCGTCTCTCGGGCTGCAAGAGTGCCTCGGCAAAGTGCCCCGCGGCAACGTTTGTTGGCGGATTTGAATATACGCGCGCGCCGGCAGCAGCAGGCAGGCAGGCAGGCAGGCCCGTATGTGTGCGAGCTCCGCGCGAGCGGCTTAAAGCGAAGCGTCGAATAAGGACGTAGAGGCGGACGCTGAAAAGGCATTCACCCTTCGGTGAAAGTACCTGCATGAGTAAATATAAGCTGCCGCGGCGGCGGCGGCGGCGTCGGCAGCGAGACCGCTCGCGGGTTCCTGCCGCGTAAATTTTCTGCAAAACTGTGCGCGTAGGCGTGGAGCGCATAATGGAAAAGCCACGTGAGAGAGTAATCTGTAATAGCGCGCGGCGCGTCTCTCTTTTTGCTTTAACGGCCTGTGTGTGCGCGCGCGCGCGCGCGGAGCGGCTCGATAAGATGCAGCTGCGCGCGCGAGCCAAGAGCGAAAACAATGCGAGAGAGAGAGAGAGAGGGAGAGCCCGTAGAAAATTTTCTCTCACCCGCGGAGAAAAAAAAAGAAAGAAAAAAATGGGACCGCCTGCGAGTTCAGAGACGGTCGTTTAGCGGCGCGGCGACTAATTGCTTTTACTGGTCGCGGCTTGATTAAGTGCCGCTTTAAAGATTTGCATAGTTACACCGCCGGGAGGAAATATATATATGCGCTGTTTTGAGGAAATTTCGGGCTCTCGGAACGAAAGTAAAATCTATGGCTTGATGTACTGCCTGGGTAGTGAAAGTGTCAGGTTAATTAGCGAGTGTTTTTTTTTTTGTGTTTTTCGAGCTGTAAAAAACTTATATCCCGCTGGTAGGATTACATGCATATTTATTACTAGTTTTGAGACCAGTTCTGCCCCGGAATAGCCAATTTCGGACCAGTCTAATTCAGAATCGCGAGAGCGCATTGCAAAGTAACATTATTGTTGCTCGTACGTCACGTTTAATAATAGCTATTATGTAACGCGAGAGTTTTCCTTTAAAATCCGAGTTTTTCATTTGCCGCGCGCTTAAAATCCTCGATTGCCTCGGTCGTAAAGTCGTCCCTCCCTTGCGGAACGAGCTGAATTTTTCGCGTTACGTTAACGAATAACAAGTCTCGAGGGAACAAGCACTTTTCTGGATTAGCTCGAACTTCCGACCGGCTATAATTCGTACATCGAGCGGAGAGCGAAGAGCTTTTGTCGGGGCTGACAAATTACGCGGATAAAAATCAATACGTCGTCGGTCCCTCCCCCGAAACGAGGCGGCACAGTAACACGAAAACGGAGAGAGGAGGTGGGCCGGCTAGTCAAGCTCTCGTACATTAAGAATATCGACGGACGAGGGTTAGAAAAGTAAAACAACGGACGTTCGGGGAAAAAAAGTGCAGCAAGAGAGGGAGGGAGAGAGAGAGAGAGAGAGAGAGAGAGCTGCGCGCGGGGGCTCGAAGAAAAAGGAGCCTAACGAGTTTTATGTCGGACATTAAAAGGGAACTTTCAAGTTTGTAAATTAGCTCCATTATCTTAAGACAAGGTAGAGGCACGGCGAAAAAAGGCAGAGGTGGAGGCCTGAAGTCGAGGCGACTAGCCAGGTATACCTGAGAGGCGAAGCGCGAGAGAGAGAGATAGAATAAGGGGCTTCTCTCTCGATTTGAGCGCTATGCCATCGTTCCGAAAAGAAAAGCAAGCGCCGAGAGGAGGAGGAGGGAGATTGAAATTACAAAATAAACGCGGCCGCTACGTCGTTGTTCCAGTTTTTAATGGAAATGCTTACGAGTCTAATTTCTCTCTCTCTCTCTCTCTCTCTCTCTCCGTCTGGCTCCTTCCTTATTCCTTCTGCTAATTTCTGCAGTTTCGGAGTTATATATTTTGTTCCTGCAGCTTTGAATTTGTGCGTACTCGCGAGGATAATAGTCAATAGTCGAAGGAAACGTTAGAAACTTATTATTAGCCGTAAAAATCGTGGTTAATATTGAGCATAAGTTACATTCTTAGAAGTGACTTGGTTGAAATATTGGAATAAGGCCAAACAAAAGTTTAAGGCTGTACTTAAAGCTATATTAACATAACAGAGAGTAATAATGCTGCGTAACATAATTAGTTTTCAAGTGTTATTATACTCGTATTATTACGAAGCAGGTATTCCAGCCGGCTTAAATGCAAAATTAATTTTGAACATAATTTACTTTGGGCACTGCAAATAACGAGCTCGGCAAGATCTTAATTTCGTTCAATTTAATCAACGGCTGTCAAAAGACAATAAATCAAATTAACGAGCGCGAAGGCTTGAAAACTATCGTTGCTAAAAACAGAAGAGAAAAGAAAAAGAAATTGCCAACAAAACACTTTTGACAGTCGGTTATCGCATGTTTTCACGTCTGAGCGCGCAAAGCGTGCATTAGTAATAATTGTTTATGATTTTCCCAACTCGCATTTCCTCTTTCTCGGCAGCAGATAACGCGGCGGACAAAAAAAAAATAGTAATCGGCCAATATCGCCGCCTGACGTTCGGCGCTCGAGAGAAAACTCGAAAAGACAAGGAAAAAGTAAACGGTCATTGGGGCAACGCCTGGTATTGTTTATGCGAAAAATCTCGCGTTCTAAGGCTACTATTATTAGCCCGGGGGCGATAAGTCGACGAAAGAGAGAGAAGGAGAAGAAGTGCGATAAAAGCCGCATACACACATCGAGCTTTTATCAAATCTACTCTTCTCCCCCTTCTATTTGATACTCTTTCGTTATTACATGACAATACGAGTGAGGAGACAATGACAGACGTAAAGCGCGCGGCGTCAGTGCAATATGCCATCAGGCTGCTGGCGAGTCCGTGCGATGTGCGCCTGTGAACGTGCGGGGGAATCTCGTCACTTTTATTATTCCGAACTTGAAGCTCCATTTGACAGGTGACGTTTCAGTGCTCCCGGTTTGAATCTGCGAAATTTTGATTGCTTCAAAAGATTGACTCGCCCGTCGATAGAAAAATAAATACATTCAGCCGAATTGATACTCTGAGCCTCTAGTTTTGCATTCGCGCGTTTAAAAAAAGTAATAAAAACGCGCTATTAACGCTATTATTGAAAAAGGACGTTTTGCAAGCATAATTGAAATATAAATAGTCTGCCGGAGTTAATAAGATGATGTTTATTCTGTTTCTTATAAGACAGTAATAAGAATACTAATTGAAATTGCAGAATGCAAATTGCATTATAATTCCGTTATGTAATCGGATACAGATGTAAAAAGTTATTCGCTTAATATACTAATAAATGACCCACAATCGTAACAATTGCTCAAATTGATCGTAAAGCGTAACACGAACGCGCGGCAAATAACTAAAAACAATTTTACGAGGCGCGTTTATACGCATCTTCTCCTGCAAAACGACAAACAATAAACCCAAGCGAAGCGCAAACACGTTTAAATAATTGATGATTAATTTGTCGAAAAAGCAATAAAGTATATCCCGCGCAGAATCGGTTTCTCTTCCCGACGCCAGGTCATCGCGTCGCTACGGAATTTCGGGACTAATCCCGTCCACCGTAGCGGCTTTCAACCGCGAGTTTCTCCTTCGCTTGCAGTCGGTAAACAAAAAACTCTCTCCCGCGGCCAAAAGGCGCGGAGAGACAAAAGCAATATATATATATAGGCCCCCGAGATGGAGGCCATATAGGTAGTGGGTTGCGTATATCGAATCGGAGCGCGCGCGCTCGAGTCGATTAACATATTAAATGGTCGATCGGCCGCGCGCGACTCCGGGGCACGTTGGGCTAGAAAGAGACGGGCGCACACTGCGACTCGATACGTGCACGTAGCAAGCTTCGCGGCTCGCTGACACTCTCGGGAGGCAGAGAGCGCGAGCTTCAAAGCGAGTCGTTGACCGCGCATAAAATGCGAACGAGCGCTTAGGCTAGCAAGAGAGAGAGAGAGAACGAACAGTGGCGGGGCTACGGATCGACGGTCCCCCTTTCGCCTGACCGACTGCCGAAAAATCGAACGCACGCCCGAGTCGTGCCGCTCATATTTACTAGCCTCCCGAGCCGCCTCTTTTTTTCTCTCTCTCTCTCCTTGCGCAACTCGCTTTCCTCCGAAACTGCATTTTCAACAGCGCTACTCGAGAGCGCGTTAAAGACAGACCTATCCGACAGCGCATAGAGGCGGGAGAAAACCTTTCCGGAGGCAAGAAACGAAATCGAAGCTTCCACGGGACGAGACCCGGAAGCGGCCCAAATTCGCGCGCTCGCGGCCCCGCATGGCGATATAGACTCATTACGGAAAAACGCGTCGGGCGCTCCTCGGCGGCAGTCACGTCACTGGGGGGCTCACCCACACTCTCCGCGCCATAGCGAAGAGAGATCGGCCAAGTGCGCGTGTTTACGCGGAGAGTGCAAGGCGTCTCGGTGCATGCGGAGAGAGAGACGCGCGGCATTGTTCAAGCGTTGCCGCGCGGCCAGGCAATCTCGCCGCCGCTCGTCCGGATTTCTAGAGCCTGCCAGTCTGCCTGTCTCGCTCATTTCTCGGAGAATTTTCGTGTATATTTTTAGGTGCGCGGAACATTTCCACCGGCTCGAGTGTCTTTCGCGGGGGAAGGAAGCGAAAAAGAAAAGCTCGTTGGACTCGATATCTGACTTCGAACGATTTAACGATGTTCCTCGCGGCGTTTTGTCAATTCGTTCGGCGAAAGCTTTCTCTTGGGCGAGAGGAGGAACGAGGCCTCCTGAAAGTATACGAGGAGGAAGCTGCAGCGCTAAGAGGATGAAAAAACAGTTAAGAAAGAGCGCGGGAGGCAGCTTCGAGTGTGTGGAAAGAGTCGTTGCGGGTTAGGAAACGTTTTTCGGGGTTAGCCGCAAGGAGGGGAAGGAGTCGGCACTCCAATCGAGAGAATTAACCCTCGCAACGCGGCGGAGAGAGAGAGAGAGAGAGAGAGGCAGAAGGCAATCGGCAGAGCCGCAGGCTCATTATGTGCGGTTCTCCTTCCTCTCGCGTGCAAGTCGACGAATTTGAATTCCGAGCGAACGCAATATTCCTTTCTCAGAAGCCCCCCCCCCCCCCCGCCGAACGAAACGAAACTCGCGACGAGCGCAAACAGACCTGGTTCTATTACTTAAACCGTAACGAATCTCTTGCAATCTCGTAATTCGACGCCGAAAGGTAGCAGTTTGGAATTTTTCGCGTCTCAAAATATACTTTTTTCCCCCCGAGTCGGGACTCGGAGCGCGCTCACCGCGGTGTAATCCCTCCGAATGCACAAACATCTTTCAATCAGCCGAGCGGCCAGTCATCATCATCTGGTCCCTCTCGCGCGTTATTCAATCGGACGAAAAAGCAAAAAGAGAAGAAAAAAAAGAGGAAAGAAAAAAAAAAGAAAGCAAGGAGGCGGCGGACAATACAAAAGTGCGCACGCGCGCGCGCGAGAGAGAGAAAGAGAGAGAGAGAGAGAGCCCAGCGCGTGTAATGAAACAGCGCGGCTCATCGCGAAAAAAGGGGGCGCGTTTCGACTCGGGGCCGCTTTTAAAAGAGCATCATCAGGCCAAAAGAGAGAACCGGAATTCCTATTCGGCCCCGGCACACATAAATATCCCGAGTTGCGCGCGCGGCCGCGCGCGCGCGTGCGAACGGAAAAAGGGGGCTCTCTGCTTTGGTCGAAAAAAAAAGGGCCGCGGGGCCCCTTTGAGTTAACCCCCGTCGGACGCGGCCTGCTCTTTTTCTCGGTTCCGCGAGCGGTGTGCGTGCATGCAGCCAGGCTGCTGCCGTCGCCGCCGCCGCCTCGTGACTCGACGCTTTCTGCGGTCGGCCGCGAGCGAGCAGCTCTCGCGCGAAACAACGCACTTGTTGACTCGCTGACTGACTAAACTAATGACATCGTTACTGACTGCCCTTTCCCTTCCTTTGTGCGTCTCTCGCCTTCTTATTCCGGTGTGCCTACACACCGCGCGCCTCCTCTCATTCTCCCTCTCTCCCTTTTAATCCTTCCTTCGCGACTTTTTTCTCGCGGCGGCGGCCGCGTTGTTGTTCGCCGCGACCACCCCTGCAGCAAGAAACAAGTGGAAGGATGAATTTGCCTTTTAAATCGCTGCGCCGGGCGAGGCTCCGATGGCCCGCGGGCTATTTTTCGAGCGCCTCGCGGCTTCCCCCGAGCCTTTGTTTGGGGTTATAAATAGCGCGCCGGCCGCCCAATGAGCACGAAATTCCCTACAAAAGAATATTGCGATGCTTATCGCCTCGTCGGCGAGAGAGAGAGAGCGACTACCGGCGAACGAGCGAGGCAGGCTGAAATCAAGCTGGAACGGCGAGCGAGGTGACAGCGGATCGTTACTCATATTCAGCTTGATATATTCCGACGTTAAATCCCGACTGCTCGTTTGATCTTTCGCCTCGGGATTTTCCTGCTTTTCCCGCGCGACCCGAGCATTGTATATTCCGGTAGCTCTCGATTGTTTTGCCGGCCGAGCCTAGACGTTGACTTGGAAAATTTACGCTCCAGGCTTGCGCGATTGATCGAGCCGCGGTTAAAATCGTACGAGTTCGTCGTTGTCCCGAGAGAGAGAGAGAGAGAACTTCGACCACCTACCCGACAATTACGTTTATCGGCTGACCGCGCGCGACATTCCGAGATACACAAAGAATCGTTATCGGCGCTCTAAGCCCGCGCATGTAAAGTAGTGAAATTTCACTCTCGTCCGCACAGACCTCCGCGGCCCTCGACCATATACTTTGGCTTTTTATCAGCGCGCACTCGAGCCACTCCTAACCGAGAGACCCCGAGGAAACACGCACGCACTTAGACTCGCTCGTGCGGCATCTATTTCTCTTTCTCTCTCTCTCTCTCTCTCTCTACCTCCCTCCCACCCACCGGCCGCGCACTCTTGTCGATTCTCTTATCGCCTCTCCTCTTCTCTCTTTCTCGGGGCCCCGGCCGGGGCTTTATATAACTCTCTCCTTCGAGTTTTCTTGCTCTTCCTGCGCGGCCGCGTTCGTCGCTCTCGCTCTCTCTCCCTCTCGGTTTCCCTTTCTTTCGCTCTATTGGCGTATTTATCCTTCGCCGGCTCCGGCGTTACATATTACAATGGGCCGCAATGCAAAACGCGATTGCGTGCGCAGCTCTCGACTGTGTCGAGTCGTTCCGACGTCGAAATCGCTTTTCTACGCGACTACCGCCGCTCCGGCCGCTGGTGTATAGAGGCGTTACGCAACCGCGAGACGCGAGAGGGAGAAAAAAAAAGCCGGAGAGGAAAAACAGAACCTATGCGATCGTGTGGGTATCCGCGGAAAGTAGCCGGAGAGAGAGAGAGAGATTACTTTCTGTTCTCTTGGTTGCCCGACGTTTCGGAATGGGAAGTCGGCTGCGATTTAGGCAAGACTTCGTTTGGGAGAGCTTTCGAAAGCTCGGGCAGCTTTTCCGACGGTCAAAGGCAATCGCAAACGATGAAAAGGAATCGTTGTGTAATTCGGTGCGTCGGGCGAGTGCGTCTGTTTGCGAGCGACTCCTTTTCTGCGTCGGTGTGTATAAGTGTGTGTAATGGAGGGACGCGTGCAGCAGTGGTGGGCTGCTTGCGTTGCCGCGCTCGCCCGAGAGAGAGAGATAGTTCAACGATCTCCCTCCCTCTTGTCTTTCTTTCGTTTTCTCTTCTCCCGAACGACCACAGCTCTGTCTCTCTCTCTACTTATTTCTTTCGCGCTCACTATCTCTCCCTCTCTCCCGTAATTCCATTCCCGGCGGGCGCTCTCTTTTTGTTTTGCTTTTGGCTTAATTTAATTAAATTAAATTGTATTAGATCGGAATTGCGACTCTGATTCGATTGGCCGCCGCTGCGCGTATTGGCTCTCTGCTGCTTTTCGCGAAAACTTGCCTCTCCGCTCGAGTGATAATTTCCGAACTGAATTATCCCGGAGTGGCAACCACAGGCGGTATAGTTGCGCAAGAATCTCCGCCAAATGGGCGGGCAAACAAAAAACCGGGGATATTAAATAATTATCTCGAATTAAAGATAGCCGAGAAAATGGAAAGCCATCTATCAAATCCCTCTCTCTCTCTCTCTCGCTTCGAACTCTCTCGAGCGAGCGTTCGCCTCTGCTGATCTCGTCGTCGGCGGCGCGAGCTATTTCGCCGCCGCCGCCGCACGCATAGACGTAGACACGTGTCGGGAAGTCCGGGGGGTCGTCTCCTCTCCCCCTCCCCGCGCGTTTCTTTTTTGCTTTTCGACCGAGCGACAGACTAGACGATGTAATTCCGATTGGCCGAGTCCGCGAGGCTTACGATGAAATTTAGGAGATCGTCGACGCCTCGACTTTTATTCTTCTTGCCACTGGCCGAGGCTCTCTCTCTCTCTCTCTCTATCTCTCCTTCTTCCTTCCTCCCGCTCGTTCTTTCGTATAGTTAAGCGAGTTCACTGAGCTTCGTAACGGTTTCGAACCTTTGGGACGTTCACCGTTCGCCGCCTCGGCGACTGACGCGCCTGCGTTTTATGTATATGTGTCGCGAAATTTTTTCATTTTCGGCCGAAATTTTGATTGAGCGTTTAACGCTCGCATTAGGTCGCGAAATTGAGTAACGGTATGCGCGCTTGTAAAGCGTAATTGTATAATAAAGTCACTGCTTGATGATAATTGCGGATTTATATATTAAGTTTGTAATTTACGATGTATTCACAAGCGGTGTCTTACCGGCTCGAAGAAAATGAATGCTTTGATTATTCACGAGTACTAACCTGAAACAAAAAACAAAGTCATACATAGTAAATCGCTTTTAAAAAAAACTACTTAACATGCATAATATTTAATGAAAATACAAAGCTCGAGTGTATATAACTCTGTAAATTATTTATAGACGCACTTCATCCGAAGTTTAATGAACAAACTACAAGCTTCGCGGCGCGAAAAATTGCGCGCGATAGTCAATCAATCATCCACCATTCATCTCCCTCTATTATTACTATTCCAAGAAGCACCGCAAAAACGAGCCCTGAAAAACCAAAGAGTCGCGCTGCATCTCCCCCTCCGAAAAGCTCGTTTTCGTTAAAAAAAGAAGAAAAAAAAATAAAAATAAAAAAGCGCGAGCCGGAATAAGTTTCGAAAATTTCCACTGCCCGAGCAAAAGGCATCCTCTCCTCTCAAAAGCCGGCGACCGGAGTCCTTGCCTCGGTGCCTTTGCAGCGAGTGAGAGTCGCGAATGCGTGCCGCGAAAAAAGGAGAGGAGAGCAACAAGCGCGGCGCGCACGAGCAAAATAAAAAAAAAAAAAAAAAAAAAACAGGCGAACCAGAGAGAGAGAGAGAGAGAGGAGGCAGGCAGGCGCGCGCGTGCAGGCGGACCGAGAGTGCAGCGACCGATATTGAAGAAATTTCCGATCGATCCCTGTGGAGCTGAGCGCGGGCTTATCTCGCGAGTCCTCCGCAGGCGAGAGACGAGCGCTGAATGAATTTTCGGCGATGGAGTGCAGGAATGTGACCGCGGAGAGCGGGGCGATTGTAAATTTCTTTTTAATTATTCTCCTTTCCGCGAAGCTGCACTTGCGCAAGGCAACTCTCTGTTCGCTTTTGATTATGGGGATTGCGATAAGGCCGCGACGTCGCTCCTAATGCAGTAGGTCTATTTAATTGAATTTATTTAATTCAAGTGCCGCGAATTTACGAGTGACACTTAATACCGTCACTTGTGCACGTGTACGTAAACAAGTCTGTGCTTCAATTTGAGCCTGGATATTTTCCTGAGAGTAGAGGCTAAAAATTGATTCGAACTGGAGGAAAATGAGTATTTTTTTTTTTTTTTCGAGAATTATAAAAAATTTATGGAGCAACGAAACAAGCCTTTCAAGTACTCTAAAAATATCTCGGGAAAAATTCTCCACTGTGTTTCGAAAACACTTTTACTGCGCTGAATTGTCGACCGGGAGTTTTTTTAAATGTCTCAATTTTACGTCGAGAGATCATTGATTTAAATTTTGGCTTGATGTAAAATGATTTTTCAAAACCGACTTCTTGCCATATATATATCCTTTTACATAAATCATTTTCAACCTTGTAAAATTTCTCGCAGAAAAACTTTCTGTTTAATTACGTACACGGACATGCCCCTGTAAAACTTTTATAAAATAATCCGAAAACGAGGGAATTTCAGGCCGTAAACGAATACCATACGAAAATGCATTTCCTTCCCGCCAAGGACTAGTTCTACTTATAAACCTGGGCGCAAAAATAAAGTGCACACACAGATCTCTTCGGAAAAAAAAAGAAAAAAAAAACGATCTCGCTGGTTTCTTTCAGGATTAGTAACACAAACGTTTAGGCTTCGGCGGGGGAAAAAAGAATTAATTGAAATCCATTTTGATACAAGGGACGGCAACAAAATTATCATCCGTCTCTCTCTTTCTCTCTCGCGCAAAAAACCTTGAGAGCGAATTTTTTTTTTCTGCGCTCGCCTCCTTTTTTTGACGCGCGTCCGAGAGCGAACGTTTTGTTCTCTCTCTCTCTCTCTCTCTCTTTCTCGCTCGCGCAGAAACTGCAGCCGATAAAAAGCAGAAAAATATTCGAACCTGCGCGCGCACAGCCGCACACACTCGAGAAATCTCGGCGAAGGTCGGCGGCGGCGGCGGCGGCGCCGATTTTTCGACGGCGGCGTCTGATTTTTCGTCGGCCAATTACTCGGCACTATTTTTCGCGAGTGCAAATTCTGCGCCCGAGAGTGCCGAGCGAGCGAGTCATTAGCCCGGCCGGACGCATCGTTTCGTCGCGAGTTATCCGTCATCTACTCTCCGCTCGGGCCTCTCTTTATTGAGAGGAGGAAAGACTTGGCACTCGCGAATTTATCGCTTTCTTTTGATTCTTTTGTGCTGCTGCTCAGGATTCCGTCGGTTACGCCGCTGAATTATGCGGCTGACCCGAGTGCCGAATTATTGTAGCTTGTGCAAACGCGCGAGAATTTTACAATATCCTTCGACCGGTTAATTAAACGGATCTTCGTTCCCGGTGATCGAGCGCTGATCGATTATTCCGGGGCTAAAAAGCAATAATAAAAATATATCAGCCTCGACTCGGGCGCATTCTTTCTTTAAATAAACTACAAACTACTCGGGGAAGAGCGCGGCAAAAAATAGGAGCCTCGCAGGCAGCGTCGTCTGGCTGCAGCTAACGCGAAAAGCTGCACTGCGATAGAGATCGCTAAGAAAAACAAAGTGGAAGCCGCAGAGCGGTGACCGAGGCATTTGCTCGCTGGTGTGCCAGCGTATCGAGCGGTCAACCATCTGAATCAGCATCGAACTGATCGATGCGTCGTACGCCTCTATCTCTCACGCACACACACAGACACACACACGTAAGCGAAAAGAGCCAGCAACTGAGCGAGCAAGACAGAGCGAAAGAGAGAGAGAGAGAGAGAGAAAGAGATCGGCGCGTCTCGAGGCGAAGACCGTATGGCTCGTGGCCGCGCGTACAGAAATAAACCTAAGCCCTCGTACGGAGGTGTTGAGTTGCCGCGAGTACGAGAGAAACTGTATCGTCTAGCCGGCGCACTACTGCTCGACATTTTCGCGAATCACCGACGGAGGGGGGGAAAAAGACTTAGCGGCCGCCGCAAACAGTCTCCCGCGGCTCGTCATTTGGTTTTTGCGATTTTAACGGCGAGAGAGAGAGAGAGAGAGAGAAGAAGCCACCGCCGTCACCGCCACCGGCGGATAAAATTCTGCTTTGGGGGAACGGCTATTTCGGGGCTGCCGAAAAAGTTTGAGCCGAGCCTAAACTTAAATCAAGCCGACTAACTTTGAGACATCGGTGTATATAAGGTGTACGATGAGGATAGCTTGAACGGTTACACGTCCGCGCTGACTCATTTCTCTCTCTCTCTCGCTTTTTAACGAATTATATTCCGGGGAATTTTTTAGAGCGCGCGAAAAAGCCGCCGCTTTTAAATCTGGCGGATGCAAAACGTAACGCGGCACACGACGAGCTTTCATTGGAAAATCTGGGTCATTCGTTTTTATGAACGAAAATTCTGAAAAAACGGCTCTCGGCACATTAATTCATCGAAGTCCCACCCAATCCAATCTAAACCAGTAAGAAACGCATTGAGACGAATAGCCGATTCGAATCGCAGATAGCGATTCTCTCTCTCCGGCGAGGCGCGATAATTCTTGCGCATCCGCCGAATAAATAAGGCAAAACGAGCGTATCCTGTTTAATAATAGGCGAAAACGTCTAAAGATAGCCCGCAGCCCCTCGGGAACAAGGAAAACTAGTTCAATTTGTCCGCACCAAAATCAGATAAATAATAAACCGTAAAAGCTATCGTCCCCGGCGTTCAGCTCCCGCATAAGTTACCTTGAAACGAGCGCTTCTTAAAGCTCTCGAGCCACTGAAATATCCGGCTTCGCCCGATCTGCGCGTCTGCGAGCGCGGGGAAAATTTGCGAGCCGACAGCTGAAAGCGCCCCGTCCTCCTAAATAATCTCATTGTCTCGCTGGGCTGTCTCGTAAATCCGAGGCGCGGCCATCAGGCCTCATTGTTGAATTAGTAGGTGGCTACGTGAAAATATCAACCAAGTCGTCGGCGAGCGGCACAAAGGCCAAAACTAAGCAAGCGAGCGCGCCCACGCTGTTAACAAAAAAAAAAAGAAAAAAAAAAAGGAGCACGAGCGCGGGGCTCTCCGCGCGTTATATATTCGAGGGAAGGCGCGCGAAGCGCATAGTTCCGCGTCGCTCTTGTGCACAGCTCATAAATAATCGTCAAACCGCAAAGTAAGCGAGAGAGTGGAACGTAGCGAAATGAGCGCAAGAGAGAGAGAGGATCGTTCGTCGGGGAGACGCGAGCTCACTTTTTCAGAGAGAGAAAAAATCGCTCTTTGAATTTCTTTTAAATACTAATGCAATTTATTTACTTGAATGACGCGACAGCTCGGATTAAAAAAAAAAGCCGAGAGTTTTTGAGCGAAAAATTAATGAATATTTCTTTTGACGCTCGGCGACGGAGCTTACACCAATTTAACAATTTATTTGCAAAGCTGCAGGCGGCCGAGAGATAAGTCATAACTACACGCATATATATCGAACTCAAAATTCTTATATTTATTTTCCCGGCGTGTCATCTTATTCACAACAATGCGTACGCTTTTCGCGCTCCGAGCCACCGAAGAAACTCCCCGAATATTTAAGCCGCCAGTTTACAAAACAAACAGCGTCCGCGAAGTCTCTCAAAGCGTAAAAAGAAAAGCCAAGAGCCGATTCCCGGACCCGAAAAGCGGACCGTAGCCGCGAGCAAGCCGCGGGCGCGTCCAATTAAAAGCAAATCATTTCTAATTCAGCGGTGCGGCGCGCCCGCGAAGGCGCCACCACCGGCGACTAACTGCTCGTCGGCAAGGTCAGAGCCGCGCTTAAATTACGCGACACTCGATACCCGGTCGCGATGCTAATTCGAGAAGACAAGAAAAACTTCAGCTCGACAGGACGGCTAATCGGGCCGCGTAAGGGGGCAAATAACTGAGAACAAATCGCGCCGTTGTCCGTGTGCCTCGGTCGCCGTCTAAGGAGCATCGCTCGCGCCGCGGAGAGAGAGAGAGAAAAAAAACGCCGCCGCCGCGAGAAGCGCGCCCGAGCGAGGAAACTGGGACGCGAGCGAGATAACACTGGGAGTCACTGTGCGGCGCAAGCGCGCGCGCGCTCTTCGCAAGTCGGTTCTCAGCTGAGCGCCGCCGAAAGGCGCGATTGGCCAAAAAAAAAACGTCTTTCTTTTTTTTTTAAACGATGCCACGTTTTCGATCCGGGAACGATTCGCGGTTTGTAATAACAATTGCAGCGATTGAACGTGTGTTCTTATCAGGGTAAAATGTGACTCCCGCGCGAGGTGTTTTATTCACACCGGCGCATTTGTTTGCCTTCGCCTTTAAAAACAATCTAAATTAAGCCCGGAGAATGCAAGGAAACGCGCGTACGCTTCTTTGTTGCGGCCGAGGCGTCCACACACATGCGCTCTTTCGTCCTTCAATTCGGCAAGTCCGGCCCGCGTCCGGGAAACGCGGTTAGCCTCGAAGTTCAATCACTCTCGATATCGGGCGAGCACCCGCAAGTTAATTTATAACTCGACTCATTAGCATTTTTCAGCCGGCGAGTCTCTCACTCCCCCCTCTCTCGACGAGGCGACCGCCTTTTACGTCTATCTGCGGTCGCGGATCTCCGCTGAAAATCTCGGCGGGCCGTTTTCCCATCGGCAATAATTAAAATAAATTCCGGGCGACTCTCTTTGTTTAACGAGTTTGTGCCGCGGACGAAGCGATTTCCCCTCTCTCTCTCTCTCTCCTCTCCGCGGGGACTCTGGCGCACAAAGCAAATTGAAAAATTATTAAATTTCCGAAAGCACTTCCATTAGAGCGGATCAGTCACGGGATCCTCGGCGCGGAAGATACGCCGAGAGAGAGAGAGAGAAGGCATGCGCGCATACACAATCGGCCGCAACGACTTTCATCGCTCTCTCGCTCGGTCGACCGGGCATTTATTCAATTTGCCCTTTTATCCCCGAACAAATGAGCAGAGCTAACGAGTTGCTTTAGCAATGGGACGCGTAATAAGATAATAGGAGCGTGTACGTACGCAACGTACAACCGATCGAGACGAGAGAGAGTCGACCCCTCGGTAGAGAATCGAGGGATAGGTCAGGCTCATCACGATCCGTGTGGCCGAAAACTGTTTTGTATCGGGCTGGCTTTATGAGGGAAGTCAAAATACACGCGAGCGCACAATCGAATGGCTTGGGCGAGGACTTGAATGAAGTGGACGCGTTTAGGAGGCCGTAGAAGGGGTCCGGTCGCTCGTTTCATTAATCACGTCGGATATGATGCGAGACTTTTATGTGTGTATATATCGAGGGGCCATTCGATCGACTTGCTGGCTCCTGCTTTCACTCTGCCGCAACGCACTTTGCGAGCTGCTTTTCTTTTTCCAAACGAGCATTTTTCCTCGGATTTTAATTGTAAATTAACGGTTGGCTCGTGACGCAAGAATTTCGTAACTTCGCGTTTCGTTCGAAATTATTCTCCGGGATTCCGTTCTCGAGTGTTTGAAAATTTTTGCGTATTCCGTTTATTATTCCAAGTTACAGGGCTCTGATGTAAGTATTATACAACCGTCCGCATTCGGTTTTATTTCTTCTAGAATAAAAAAAAAACTTAAAAATTCCCGAGCTAATCAAGCGCTGACACCGACCACTAATCTTTCGTTTAAAAGTCAGAGAGAGAGAGAGAGAGAGAGAGAGAGAGAGAGAGTGCATCAAGTGCAAAAGATTGAGGGTCAAAGTCATCTGGAGTCTCCGTCCGCGGGGAACCAATGACCGGCGGCCGATCGGGGGGCCGCTTTTAAATCTCGACTTGGAGCTATTCTCCGTGCAGCCGGTTGGCTACTGCTACAGTTTGCGTGAGACAGGTCAGTGACGCTTGCCCAGAAGCAGCAGCAGCAGCAGCAGCCTCGTCCAGTGATTCTCGCTGACTGCTGGGTTGACGACTGGTCGACCCTTCCCTCCCGTCAATGCACTCTCTCTCTCCTTCTCTCTTAGCCATTCCCCTTTTAGGTCGTTCGTTCCCTTTCCTCTTTAATTTTTCTTCGCTCTCGGTTCGCCTACCTCTTCCTCTCTCTCTCTGTCTCCTTCGTTATTATATGCGCGTGCTACGGACTTGTGTGTCCCTCGATCACGCTATACGAACACTCTGTATACGAGTTTTCAGTTCCTTTTTACGGCCGCGAGGGCTTTATTTACTCTTCCGCCGTCGCGAATCGAGCGATGGGATTGTCCTCGGGGCCTTTTTGCCGGCCGTATAAGCGACGTCATTAAAATTCTCCAGGAAAGCGGCAGATACAAATACGAGTCGGAATAATGAACGGTGTCGAGGGACAATTAGAGCCCCGGCGCGTTTATGGATGTAATAAATAAATCTGGAAGCGACTCCTTTTATATATAAGTGCGGAGGTTTATCAGATCAGCCTGCACCGATATGACTTCTGGCAGCTCGCATGCGGATATACCAAACGATGCGACTTACGGTTCAATAAATCGGGATGAAATGCCTATACCTCTAATTAGCGCGCAACCAGCTTAGAATCTCAAATTTCAGCTTCACAACTCCGTAACGGTACCCGTAGGCCGGCATAAAGCGCCGGATGATGCAACGATTCAGGCGGCGAATTTTTGCGCGACTAAAGAAGGCAGAAAAGCGAGTCTTTTTGAAGGGAGCAGAGAGTCAATCAGCGCCTCGGCGCGCGCATGAAAAGGAGAGTACCTCCGGAGGAATCAAAGAGGACGCGGTTAATCGGCTGTTGCTCGGTCACTCGGCGGCCCGTAAACCCGCTGAAGCCGGGGAGGACCCTCGAGCTGGCCGGTTCTTTGAATATACTTTAGGAATACATAAATAAATCGGCGAAGGGCAGCGGAGGGTGGTGACGTCGGGTAAGGAGTCAAGGGACGGAAATAACTGGCGCGAGCGCCGAGCAAGCGGAACGGAAAGGGAAGGAGAGGCGCCGAGAAAGAAATAGCTCCGGCCAGTCGTTATACCCGAACCGATGTCATTGTTCCCGACTGATGTTATCGGGAGCGGCGTCTTTACACTTGACGCCTAATATCTTCTAACAATTCGGCAAAGGAGGAGGACGTTTCTTTTCAGAATTGCGCAATTATCTAGAAATAGAAAGAGAAAAAAAAACCAGTGCACTTATAAATTAGCTTCGCCTTCTAAGTGGATTGAAGAATTTGCTTTGTTTAGCCGAGGCAAGTTCGAAGAATAGCTCTCTATTAACTGACAAATAAGAGGTATTTCAGTCGTGCGTAAGTATCAAATGAACGGTTAAAGCCTCGATATCAGCGCGAGACGCGGACCCGTTCGACTGTAATGAGGTGCTGCCCGGCGCTGCACTCCCAGTGTTCTTGAAAACGCGATTCCACCTCTATCTCGGCACCAGTGCATGTCGCTCGACTCGCTTATTTTTTTTTTTTTTTTTTTTTTTGCAAAGCAGCCTGCGAGATAATTCCTTTGATGACTCGTGTGCGATCGCGAGGGAAAAAAAGGCTAATGAATAATTTATCCCGGAGGCTCTCCTTGTGTCGTTATAAAATTTACGAGTCTAACAAAGGATTAAACGGCAATTATCTAACGACTCTCGAATCACCAGGCCATTAATCCCGTCGACGACAAAAAAACTCGGGCGGTCCTCGAAGAAAAAAAAAAAAAATGTTCGATTCACCGCTTCCTCAAACTCGCCGCTTACATAAAGCACAATCGAGCCTATCGGAGCCTATTGGCGTTCTAATTCTCGCATCGCGGAACGGAGAGAGAGAGAGAGAGAGAGATAAAAAAAGGCGGGTAACGGTAAAGCGTCGAATATACTCTACGCGGTCGAGCCCACGTAGACGCCGCTCGGCTTCCTACGCGTTCGTTTGAAAAGACTCTAACAGTAAAATAGAGCCCGAGCGAGATATGTCCGGGCGACTAGCGGCAACCGTCTAACGTGCGTAAAAAAGCGCTCTCGCACACAGCGATATACGCGCGCGCGCGCTCTCTCGCCGATCGCTTATCGAGCCTCTTTATCTAACGCACCGACGAGAGAGACGAAGAGAGAGAGAGAACGGCTGGTTCTGGTTTGCTAGCGGTGGCTGAATCTAGCGCGATTAACGGTACGCGGTTCAACTTGGCGATTTCGTCGCTCGGCGACTTTCGACGGTGGTCAGCTTATATACTATCGGCCGGAGTGCGTCGAACTTGGCGGCGGCGTCGCGCCGCCTCGTTTATTAGAGTGACGCCGCGCATAATCTCCCGCGCCCCGAGTATATTCACGATATTTAAATGCACCGTCCAAGAGACGTTTCGAAATCGCTGCGTTCGCGCAACCGATGCAGGCTGCTTGTAGTTTTTCTTGCCCGCTGCAGCTTTTTCCCGTCGAAGCTTTTTCTTTTTCGAGCTGCTCTCCAGATTCTGAGACCGAGGATCGTGTATGTCTGCAGATGGAGCGCTGTAGTTTTTAGCTACACGCGATCGGAGCTCGAGGCCAGTCTCGTATTATCGCGAGTCCGCGGGCTACGGATGTTGTAATTGTTTCGAGAAATTGTTAGGACGACACTCGATTCGCTTACTGGAAGAGTGCATTGTTTTGTTTAGTCTAGACGCTTTAATTTCAAGCTTAGACAAAGGGAAATGTCAGGAAAAATTTAACAAAAATAGCATTATAGTATAGTGAGGCGGAGTTCTTCTGATTGCTGTTGTTTCTCTAGTTTTGACTCCACAGTATTTTAGATTTCTTAATAAAGGTTACGCAATTCAATACACTATTCCTTGCGCTCCCTCTGTTTTATAAATCTAACCTAATTTACCCAGAAAACTATTATACATTTACATTTCGCTCGCTTATAATCGCACGTATGTTTTGCTTATCAGAACTGCATAAGAATCGTTCTTACATTGTAAGCATTCAATGTTCTCGCTGCTTGCGAGTCGAAAAAAGCACGACGTCACCTGGATGCAGAAACCGCATACATCTGAGTAGCAAGTTTGAAAAAAAAAAAAAAAAAAAAAAAGTGGATCAATCGAACGATGATGTGGTGGGTGTGCGTGCTTGCAACTAATACTCTCGCGGCTGTGCATCGACTTGCCCGAAAATAGAAAATTAAGTTCTTTGCGTATAAATATTTCTATTAGTAATATTTAATTTGCACTTGATTCTATAATTATTGATTTTTACTACATTATATAGCAGTTTAAATGTTGTAGTAATTTATGTAAGGATATTAATAGTAAAAATTATTATACATGCTAGAATTATTAAAATAGGTGTGATAAAATTCCTCATAAATCCCACATGTCCTGCGCTCGTTATATAATACAGTAAATTTTTCTTAAATTTGTGAAAAATTTTATTTCGACATATTTCTCGGCGTATATCCACATCGTCCTGCCCTCGATAGCAATTAAAAACGCGGCGTCGAGGATGAAAGCGTCAACAGCTCGAAGAGATAAGCACTCCATCGGCAGCGAAAAAGCAAAGGATATATCCCATCGGAAAACCCTGCCGTCCGCTGGCCCGTCCTCTCGAATTTCCGAATCAAGCCCGAAAAGCGGCGCGCGGCGAAAATCAATGAATCGCGTCGGCGGCTCCCAAATACACGGCCAACCGCCCCAATAATCCGAGAGGGCCGATCGACACGTCGTCCGTTCCGTATCTTTACGACGCACGCAGTAGACGCTCGGGTGTATACGGTGGCAGGCGGCGGCAAAGCCCACCGGAGTCATTATTATTCAAGCGGTTATACGAGCCGCTCACCGCGTGACAAGACGCCCCCCACCCCCAGAGAGAGAGAGAGATGTATCCTGCGGGATCGTCGGAGTGCAGCCCAGCCGAAAGTCAATCATTGTTTCAGGAGGCAATTATCGCCGGCGAGCTATTTTACGAACCACCGCCGACGCCCAACGATGCCTCTATCGATTACGCGGGGGATTCTCCAAAATAGCCAGGCAGCCCCGGCTCGTACAGCCGATAGTCAGTTTACCGGATAGCGCTGCTGGCTTGGCTCGCGGCTGGATTTTTATTCCGCGTGGGAGTCTTTTGTTTGCTCTGGTATATACGGGTAGGTCTTACAAATATGATTCTTGACTTACGTGCAAGGTAAAAGCTCGGGTCGGATGATGGTTCGGATTACTCACCTGCGCAAAAGGAAAAAGTAATTAACGCACGTAAGTTTTAGTTCTTAAAAGAAGATATGAAATCAATGGAACTATAGTACATTTTCAAGTCAGAAGCAATACGTTCATCTATTTTTTTAGGGTTTCCTGTTAATAATATTTTACAAATAAACCGTTTTTATTGTTTTCGATTGCTATAGTTTAATATTATACAGAAGCAAGTATACACATCAGAAACATCCTCTTCATGCTCGGAGCACTGGTTTTTATTTTAGTGAAGCGTCTATTCATGAATAACAGATTTTCGAATTTTAATAATCCAATATGCAACAGTATTAAAATCAGTATCTTATTGCCAACAGCTCTCCGGTTATTTTATATATAAAAAAGATCTAAAACATGCACTGTTTACGTAAGTGACGTAACTGCATTGTAAACATTTTGTTACTAACACAAGGCCAGCTACGGAATACAGTTACGTTTGCTCAGGATCGGACGCATTTAAATATCGATTAAACTTATATGCGAACAGTCCCGCAGAACCATATAGAATTCAAAATGAAAATCGCAGATATCTGTAACGGAGAAGCGATTAAGCCTGGCCTCGACCCGAAATCACAAAGAAAACAATCCGCGCCGCGTAATTCAAAAGCAGAAACTCATCCGCCACCGTCCAGTCAACGTACTCCCAAGGGGGAAAGAAAAAAAAAAAAGGAAACGAATCCAGCCGCAATAATGAGACGCGCGATTCTTATCAAGAAATTGAAATTTCTCGCCAGGCGCGACGCGGCGGCGATACGTATACAAACCCGAGCGGAGAGCGACGGCAAAATTTTCAATTCTAATGACAGGCGCTCGCTCGCTCGCGCGCGCGCGAACGAAGGCGACAGGTTCGTTCGTCGCGCGGCAAACGCGGCCAAGTAACCGCGACTTGGATTTCTTCGGCGGTGGCTTATAGGATCGCTCCGGCTGCGTCCGCAAGGCCGAGCGCGAAAAAAAAAGAAAAGAACTGGCATAATTTTCCATCTCGCCGTAACCTCTTTCCCGGCGAGTTCATATTGATAGAGCCAAAGAATATAGGCTAATGCCCAATCTACCTAATGGCGAGAGAGAGAGAGAGAGGCTCGATTCCACTCTTCCTTTTTCCTCGCAGCGCGGGGCAATTATCTTCCGACCTTCCGCGCTTTCGTTACAGCCATTATATCCTCCGCGTAGCTACCGATTAATGTTTATATGCAAAAAAAAAAAAAAAACAAAGTCTCCCGAAAAGCGTATGCATGCAGACTCGCCGCGCCGAGAGGGAAAAATCCTGCTGGGCAAACAAGCGGGAAAAACATAGCGGGTATAGAGGCGCCTCGCGCGTCGCAACGAGGTCGATTTTGTTTGATCGCCTCGCGAGGGCACGAAGACGCGAGAGAGAGAGAGCTCCTCTCCTCTCTCCTTTTGAGCGGCGTCACGTATGTTGGGTAAGTCAACGCACCGTAAAAGCGCGCGAGTCAACAGGGACCGGTGCACAGGCGAGAGAGTGCCGCCCTGTTGACATAACGCGATACACGCGAAATTACGATTCTCGCCGGAGAGGCGCCCGGAGAGGTGGGGAGGGGTTTTCGATTTTAAGGGCGAACTAAGCCGAGGGATGGATGTCCCTCCTTTTGACGCGGTTTCGTCTTTCTCGGGGTTCTCGCTGAATTTTCAATTCGACGTTTATCCCGGAAATTGTGATTTCGACGGCGTCGCCGCGCGGTGTTTCGACATTGATTTTTCAATTTGCATAATTCTCAAAGTAATTAAGTAAGAAATGACATTTACATCGGTTTAACTGTCTTGAAATCGAAATTTATTTTTATGGCGATCGACATTTTATAAAACTGCCTTAGGACGTGTGTATAACGCCTGTTAAATAAGCGAATAGGCCGCGCGCGGATTCAGTTAAGAAATTAAGGTTTAATATCACCGTTCAAGCGTGTATTTGTATCCATATAGGTGCGCAAACATTCAATATTATCGACCTCGGGCTTATTAATAATCCAGCGTAAATCAATCGAGGTGAGTTTTTTACTCTCGGAAGCATTCAGACTGTAAATTTTCTTAGACCTTTCAATTTATTTACACGGTCAGAAGAATTCAATTCAAAGCTTTTAATTTCGCTACTTTGTCGGTAAAATAAAATCGATCTCCTAATTACTTTAAATCCGCCACTCGAAATCGCAGCCCCGCTCTTTTCAAAGTCCAACTACAAAATGCCACTGTATCCATCCCGGCTCTTCGCAGACGGTTAATATGAATTTAAATTCTCCACCGGGTCTTTTCGCAGCGAAGAGCGGTAAAAAACAGAGGCGAAAGGCGCGCGGGCTGCTCCTCCCCCGCGTCGATCGATATTTTTATCGTGGCGAGCTTGGGTAAAGCCAAAAATGTCTGCCGCTCTCTCTCTCTCTCTCTCTCTCACTCGTTCCTCTAAGCTTCGAACAAAAGGCATATCCCTCACCTCTCCCGTCTCGCGTCTCTCTGTCCGAGAGACGTGTACGAATATGCCTCCTCTCTCTCTCTCTCTCTCTCTCCGTTTCGTCGCGTCTCTCTTTCGGATGCACGGCGGCCTTTTTCCCGCCTCTCCTCTCGCAAAAAAAAAACAAAAACTCGCCTCTCATTTTTATTTCGAAAGCAGCCCGGCTAAAAAGAACGACCGAGCGCCGAGGCTGGGTCAGAGATTGCGTCGGGAGAGAGAGAGAGAGAGAGAGAGAAAGAGAACCGTCGCGCGGAGTCGGGTGACGATGGAATGTGAAAAAGCGCGCCGAAGAGTGAGGGAGGCTGCGCGATGCTATTTATTGAAAGCTCGAGGATAATCTTTGAATTTTCGAGGCCCTGGAGAGAGTTTCTCGACTGGAGGCTCGAAATTACGGGCTTATTAATTTACTCTTCTTTTTTCTTTTTTAATTTTTGTCAAAGTTCTCTCGCAGTCGATCGCTGTTTAAAATTTAATTTCAAGAAGTGCTAAAAACTAAAACATCTTATACCTGCTTTAAAGGCAAGCTTATGCGCAACGCAGTTCATTAGTTAATGAATTTTTTGCAATTACGCTCTTGTACCCCATCGGATTTTAATATACCTAAAAGTGCCTCTTCGTTACTGCAAACCCTCCTTCGTTACGCGTCCGTCCCCGCTCATTCTAATAAAAACCGAATTTACGCTTTAATTTCACTTATACCCGTCCCGGCAATAACGATCAGCCTTTAAACGCGCCTTAATCCCATATTCACTTATATCCTTCGGCGAGAGAGAGAGAGCCGTCAGCACCTTTAGAAAACAGCGATTACGCACTCCCCGACTCGAGAGAATATTTAATCAAGCCCCGGCGCGCGGACACCGCTGAAAGATATCCTCGCGGGGGGTCGAAAATTCCGACGTATATCCTTCCAGGAGCCCCGGCACAACGGGCCCTCTCTCTCTCTCTCTCTCTCCGCGAGGCTCGCGCGAAATATAAAGCCAACCTGACTATCTGAAAATAACGTAACGCCGCGCGCGCAAGCAAGCAAGCACAATGACGCGATGAATGGAGAAAGAAGCGAGACAAAAACCGACGGCGGATCATCCCCCCCGGGGGAGCGTTTTGCATGCGTTCGCGCTCCGGAGTGAAGTATTCACGGGCTCTCTCTCTCTCTCTCTCCTCAAGTCTCTTCCTCTTTTCCCTGTCTGTCCGCGCGTCTCCTGCTCCGCTAAATATTAACGCCGGTCGGTCTCCCCCGCCGAGCGCCGCGTCTTTTTTTTTTTTTTTTTTTTTTAACCCCCGCTTACATTCGGTGCACCAGCCCTGATCGATCCTACGCTCCTGCATCCCGCAGAAGCGGGTGCGCTCCTGCAGTCGGGGCTGCTTCAAAATTCTATTAGCGGGATAGGCCGTCTCGTTCGAGTGTAGTTTGCTTCGTAAGCAGTGGATTTCGCCGTTTTGTTTTACTTGGGTTTCGAGGTGTACAGCCCTCCTTACTTTGACAATGTCTGATAAAAATCGATAAAATTGGGTTTGTTTATACTGTTTTAATGACCACATTTTATTAAGTCTTTATAAGTTCTTTGTACTAGGGAGGAGCTTATAAAAACTGAGTAGGAACCTTGAAATGTACTTGTTGCGGTTACAAGTTTTGATTTATATACTTTAACCCTTTTATTAAACCTTGAGCATTCGCTAGTGACTTCCACTTATATAGTTTTATCTGAATTAAAGAAAATTCTACCCGAGAATTCAGATCGATCAATCAGAGTTTTAAAAGCTTATCCTTGTAACGTGAAATCTTTTCAGTTTATATGGATCTAAGCTCCAGGATTATAAATAATCACTTCGAGTTTCGGAAATGCAGTTTGGAATCTCCATCACAAAACACTTCTTCCTATTATAATAGCTTATCTACATGGCAACGTTTAGACGCTTAGAAAAAAAAATCCACTAAACCCAATAAATTACGCGAACAGATGACGATAGAAGGAGCAGTTTTTTTAATTCATTTGAGGTCGCTGTAATCGAAAAATATATTTTTACCGTAGAAATTCTGCAAATTTTATGACACGCAGTGCACACTGCTTTCGTTTAATATTTAAAATAAATGAACGCGAAATCCGCTTATGAAAATAACTTTTTAATTTCACTTTTATTAAAAAGAAGCCTTTCAAAATTCCCTTCGACCGAAAAAGTTATACAACCGGGAGTAAATTAAAGGCCCATTTCACAATTTTCGAATGTCAAAATGACGCGAGTTTAAAGTACTTTTAAATGAAACCAGAAGCGTGACTTAACAAGCGACTCTCGCGTCGAGGAGCGTGCGTCGCTTTAAAAAATTAGCTCCGGCGGAGCCGTGAAATAATTCACTACCCGGCGACTTTCATTGTCCGCAATTCGACTCCGGTCGACGCGCGAAAGCACCCCGGACCCCCAATTGAATAAATGAAAAATACATTCGCGAACTCGCCCCTCCATTAGCCACTCCCGCAGAGCGAATTCTCCGCGCGGCACCTCCTCGATCAAAAGGCCATCGATAAAATCCCACCTTCGAGACGGAATATCTTTATATTGCGTGCGTGCAATTTTCACAGAGCACCGAGAGCGAGAGAGAGAGGGGGAGGGAAGCGGGTCACGACCTTGTCCCCGGCATTGCCGAAATATCCAAAATGAAAGGGAGAGTTTACGAGCGCGCGGGCGTTTTGTTGTGCTCCTCGAGCTGCGCATCAGGTACGCGCTAATTCTCTCGTCAAAGACGAGAGAAGAGAGAGGGAAGGAGGAGCGCCGTGTGGGCAGCGGACTGCGTTCGATATCTGTATTCTCGGAATTCTCCGGTTCTGTCTTGGCGACCGTCGAAAACGACGGGCTGCAACGAAGCCGAGAAGGCCCCTTCTACGCTAAGGATGTATACGTAAGCTTTTCGGGAGGAGAAATGCGAGGAATCTCGCTCTCGACTCGGGTGTGCAGTTTTGGCGGAGCGGATGATTATGATGTGTGGTTTCTCGGTGTTTGTTTTTGGTCAAGAGGAACGATTGGGAGAAATTTTTTTAATTAAAAAGTTTCAGATTGAAAAATTGATTAGTGTCGGGCTGAAGGTTGAAATGAAAAATAAATATGGCTAGATTTTATTTCGTCCCCTCGCTAATATCGTTATAAAACTTTCGTCTTCGGTTAATAATGTTTTTAACCAAGTTCATATTAAAAGCATTGGACTTTTGGAAAAATATAATACTTCAAACGACAAAAAAATTTTATCCTTTTGAAGATACAAGACTTTAAAATTCCATACCGTTAACAGTATCACATTTTTGCTCCAAAAAAAAAAAAAACAAAGTGCATTACACATCGAATCCTCGCTCATTCTTCCAAATCGGCCCTTCGAAAAAAAAAAAAAAAAAAAATAACTTTAATTCACCTTTGCGAGCGGGGCAGTGGCGAATTTTGCATTTTTCGTCGTTCGGTTTCGCTCGTAAAACAGAGAAGAAAAGGATCGAAAGACAAAGAAAGCGAGACGGAACGAGAGCCAAAACATCGTGTAAGTTAGCACTTTTTTTGAATTCGAGTTTCTTTTTCTGGCTGGCGTTTGCGCGCGCCGAGAGAGCCTGAAAGTCAACGCGGCTGTAATTAACTTTTCTGTTCTCCCGGCGCGTTCTCCGCGCCGGTCGTTGAGTCACTCTCGTCACTTTTGCTTTCGATAGGTCTCTGGTACACTATGCCACCGCGGCGGCGGCCGGCTTCAGTAATCCTCCGAGTATTTTTTACGTCATCCGGCGCGCTCTGCATACGCGCGTGACGTCGCTCTCTCTCTCTCTCTCTCTCGCGGCTCTGAGCGAAAAACCGTGTTCCTTTCCCTCGACGACGCCGAAAGTGCTCGCTCGCGTTTATGGCCTCTTTCGAAAGCTTCGAAAAAATCGAAGAGCATTTTCGAAATTCGACGATGCCTACGGTGCGGCAGGGTGTTCTTTTTTTCTTTCTCTCTGGAAACAACGTAAATTCGAAGAGGCATCGAGAGCTCTTGAGGGACGAATTGACGAAAAGTAAAAAGCTCCCCGTGCACGGCGCGCTCGACGTCAGCACTCGAGCAAAAGCCTTGCGCGCAAGACTTTTATGGGCAGATCCGTATCTATCGCGAGTCACACGCGAGCTTAGACACAGCTGCTGCTGCCGCTGCCGCCAAGACCGAGCGAAATGCTAATTAATCTTAGCGCCAACGTGCAATTACAACGCATAATCGAACGCGCGATTATTTTATGCGCGCCAATGTACTAATTACACGGCTCTGTTTTCTTTTTGTCCCGAGCGCGTTCTTCTCTTTTTTTTTTCTAATGGAGGATTTAGAGAGATGAGAGATTACGGCGCGAAACGGAATGCAAACGTCGACAGTCACCACCTGCTATTGTGCTTTTATTATTGTCGTCTGAACGTTTAGCTTTATACACTTTATTAATATACTGAAAAACGGGCGACGTCCGAAAGATTCCCGATGCTGAATCTTTCAATTCGAAGCGGCTTACAAATAAAAATGGCCGCAACCTACTTATGAGCCATAAAGCATCGAATGTGTTAATTATTAGTCGCCGCGCGGCAAAACTAATAATAAAATTTAACTTTCATAAGAGAGGAAAATTAGCACGCCGCCGTATGCAAAGCAGCCCCGATCCGAGCCAGCCTCGCCAGCGAGAGAAAAATGCGCGCGAAACACGTACCCATGAATTGCTCTATTATTTGCTCGGAGCTCGAATAAGCACCGGAATCCCGCCGAGCAAAAAGGGATTTTGCGCTCGAACGCTTAGAAAGGCAAACAAAAATGGCCGCGGCGGCGGAGCGGCTACTATTCTCGGCTCTCTCGGGGGAGAGCCCTTAATACTCCTCCCCCCCGCCGCCTCCTTTTTGCGCCTTGCAATTTCTTCTTCCGATCTCTCTTTCTCTCTGCGCCCGGAGTACCGTTCGCCTACATTACTGCCAATAACAGCCTGTTTATCCGCGCGCGACTACCACGGGGCATTTCCTCCGCGCGGCCGGACTCTCCCTCTCTCTCTCTCTCTCTCTCGATATATAAGTACGAGTACCTACGGAGAAATTGGCCGCTCTCGCTCTCGCTGAAACAATAATAACCCTTTACCGGTCGAGGGTATCGTTCAGCCGCGAGTAAAGTGTTTTGCGCCGCGCCCGAAGACCGGCCATTTCCATTTGCCGATTCCATTTGGCGAACGAGCCGATGCAAACAAACATTGCCCGTAATATCGCGCTAATTAGGATAATAAAAAGAGGCCGGGGGAGAATAAGCGGAACGCCGGTCTATCTCTATGCATGCGCGGCATAGGTTCCTTATCGGACCGGGGCGCAGACCGTTAATTTCAGCGGAGGAAAGCAAGATTATACGCTTTCCCATTGGCGAGAGCGATAATTCCTTAATTTAACGAGCGTTTCTCTCTCTCTCTCTCTCGCGTCCCTACAGGCAGCTCGGTTTTCATTTGCTCGTATTCATTAATGGAAATTAATTCACGAGACACACCGCGTCATTTTTTTTTCTCTCTGCTCCCGGTATACACGTAAGCTCCCGTGCGCGCGCGCAAACCCAGAGAGAAAGAGAGAGAGAGAATCAAGTGTAGCGTGAAAAAGCGAGAGAGCGAGAGAGGAAAAAAGCTAAACGTTCAAAGCAATTGAGATAACGTCAGTATAAATGTCATTTTGATTTCATTCGAGCGGCGCGCAACAGCTGCTGCTTTTCTTCGGGCGTACAATAGACGCGGCGAGAGCCTCGATTGGACGCGAAAAATCCGCTTAATTAAGACGGCATCAGGGGTGGGGGGGGAGGGGGGGAGAATAGAGTATCTTCGCGGGGCCTCTTATCGGCCGACGTATATAACCCATCGCGCGCGTCGGCTCTCTCTTTTTTTTTCTCTCTTATCGGGCCGTTTTATCGCGAGCCCCTCGCGCGCAGGCGCACGCGCGAGAATAATAATATTCCATTTGCATAAAGCTGCATTTTAAAGAGCGCTCGGAGAGCGCGCGCGGCGGCTCTCCTCCGGGGCGGCGGCGCCGCCGCCAGGAGTGGAAAAGAGCGGACGACACGACGAAGGTGGCTGCCGACCGGGTCTCGCTTTGCCCGCCTGACCCAAATTGTTCGGCGTTATTTTAGCTGGGTCTTGAACGGGTGAGGATTGTGTTTATTAATCTCGCGGAGAGTCTGCCCCGGGTGCTTTTCTATTTGACGCATAAACATGCGGCTTTGTCATTTTCAATTATAAATTTAATGTAATCAGTAAACGTTAACAGCGAGTTCGTAAATTATCGAGGCTCTTAATCGGCGGAGATAAATTTCTGCTGTCAATTTTCAAAAGTTTATATACGCTCCCCGCTCTCTTTTGAGATTTGAAAAACTCGTACACATATATACGTGTCTGCAAAATATTTTCAGCGTTATTTATGTGCTTCGCCGTCCGGGGCAAATACGTATCCATTAAAGAAAATTCGATTCACGCCGACGATCTTTTCATTCAACATCCAAGTCCCCGAGTATATAATGTAAGCCGGGATGAAGCATCTGGGGATATCATCAGAAAAGTGCCGCGTTTTATTTTTATTTTCGCATGCTGCAAAACCAGTATTCGGTGCAGCCGACGCGGCGCGCAATCAGGTTTTCCGCTCTCAAAGGCTGCTTCTTTAGTAACGCATTCGAGGGAGAGAGAGACTCTCTGGCGTTTGCTTTTCTGTAACTCCCGGACCGTTTCGTTGCCCGACATCAATTAGCGGGGCCGGAAAAAATCTAATAAATGAATCACCGAACTCCACCAGCCAGGTGCAAAGCTCTCGAGAGGAGCACCGAGGAATCGGCGCATCGGCCGTCATGCGGGCGCATTTACATTTTTTAAAAACGCACTCTGTTTACACTTATCTCTCCCCGATCCGAATCAGGCTTTTCTAAAATGTCGTCGTCGTTTTTTCGAGAAGTTTCTCGCCGCGCGCATACGCACATACATATATATATATATATAATAATATGCGCAAACAAACAGGCGTGCAAACGTAAACGGATTTAACGTATAGAAAATGTTCGTTCGCCGTCTCAAGGCTTTACGAAACTTTCCGCGGCAGTGGTGCGCGCCGCGTTATAAGTTATAGGATTCGACAAAACTAGTTTTCGTGGAAGTTAAGTACTCTTATTAAGACGTGATAAATGTCTCGTACGGCTGCGGCGTGAATTTTAAACGCTCTCCCGTTGCTCGCTTTTGCCTCGTCGGCCGTAATAACTTTTCGCATTTTTTTTTAATTAACTTGGAAATTACGTAGTAGTAACGAACTTTTCATTCACAAGTACGTTTCGACCGGTATAATTATACACTTTGAATTTCGTATTATCAAAAAAAAAAAAAAAAAAAAAAAAGAAGTTATCGTACGGATTTTTGAGCTTATCGATGTCTAATCTCTGATCATATACGCGAATCGAAAAGATAATTTTCTGCGTTACGCTTCGCTGCCAAAATAAATTACTTTGAAAATATACGAAAACGTTAATGACTGCGTAACTCCTCGGCGTCTCGTCGAGAGACCGAACTGCGTCTTATCCATACAATTATAAAACAATAAGACATTTTCTCATTTTCCTTGGGAACTCCGCGGCGCTCGAACGTCCGAAAGAATAATCAATAGCTACTTAAATTCCCATTCGAATGCAATTTCTCACTCGAAAGCATCCACGGGTGATCTTTTCCGAGCGGGGCGTCGGCGACAACAAAACAAAAAAAAGAAAAAAAAGCGGCGATAAACATCGGTCGGAGCGTTACTTAGCACCTTTCCCTCCCGACAATGGCCCCTGAATTTTTACATAAGCCTCGTTAAAACAATGAGAAGCTTAAAAAATCCGCGAAGAAAGACGAGAATAATAATAATAAAAGAAAGAGCCGGGGCCGGACAGCCGAGGGGGAGCAAAAAAAAAGGAAAAAAAAAAAGAGCGAGCTATAAAGGTCATGGAAAAGGAAGAGAGCCGCGCCGCGCGTCGACGAGAGGAAAAGAATGGAGAAATAACGATTGTTATTGCTAATGCTATCGCGCACACACGCGCACACGTTCTCGCGCGCCGCCGCCGCCGCCGCCTTGGGCCTTCTTCTCTTTGTCTCTGCTCGCTGCTGCTGCCGTCCGATAAATTTTACGACGGGATGCGCTTGCGAGCGAGCACTTTATCTACTTGGCGACTTTCGAAAGATCAGCGCTGCCGCTTCGATTTGCTCGCGGTTCTTTTCTGTTTATTTTTTTCTTTTTTGTTCTCGAGACGCAGTGCTCGGGCAGAGGTGGCGCGGGATGAATATTGGATTTTAAAGGCCGACCCTTTCCGTTTTCTGTTCGGAGTTCTGTTTTGTAGGGCTGACCGGATTCGACTATTTTCTACTGGATTAGATGCTCATTTTCTCGAAGCGTCTGGGAGTTAAGTCGGGTAGCTTGAAAATAGTTTTTTTTTTGTTCTGTTTATTTGTGCTTCGTTTGTTTCACTGAAATTTATGATACAGAGGCAAGCTCGTTTTTTTAAATTGAGTGATTGAGAATAGTTAAAAATACATTAGTCTAAAAGATTATTAATTATCTTTCTCTCGGAATAATTCACTTCTTTCTCAACTATTATCACGTGAATCGTGGTTAGTGATTTCGTATTTCAAGGCAAGATTACTAAATTAAATTTAAAAATTCCGTCAAAAAAATGAATCAGGGACTTCGGGCTATAATATATAATACAAAGAATAATATAATACAAAGTACCGTGAATTAATTATTATCTTCCGCATTCACAACCCAAGATTTCTGACCCAAAAATGCAAGAATCCTCAGTAAATAAACAGCGTACTAACCTGGGAGCATTGATGATCGGCCGTCCCATTGCCCGCTGCTGGCGCTTCTCGTTGCTGGGAAGGCGCAGATAGTCTTGGTCGCCGAGGAGGAACAGATCCTTTGAAATAATCATGTCCACAGCGCTAAGCTGGCCTCGCCGCTCCTCAAGCGACGCGCACCACCCGGCGTCTTCTTTATCCGCTCCGTGTCGTCCAGCTCCTGACTCTTCCGGTCGTCGGCGGGAATTGTCCAGGCGTCGCCTCTCAGGTCAGAGTGCGATCTTCTCGCGCGATCCTGTTTTTTCTTTTACTTTTTTTTTTTTCTAGGTCTCGGCTCGCGGATGAGCCTGCAGCAGGCTCGCTCTCATGCTCTCGTGGGACACTTATCGGGGCTGGACGGGCGACGACAGCTCTGGCAGGCCTTTGCGCAACTGTCGAGGGAGCCCGAAGATGGCCGACGGAACCGAACTGCTGAAGGAGAATGACGGCGATCACTCGTCGGTCAGTCCGCGATCGGGCGGGCTGATGCTGCCGTGGCCAGTGTCAGTGGCGGCGATTGCATGATGCACGATTGGCCTTACCTGCAAAACCCAATGGACGGAGCCACGATCAGTGCCTGCCTTTTATTTCGACTTAATGACAGCGCTTAATTGCTTTTTTTCTTATTATCTAAATTGTGTGCTTTGCCAAGATTGGGGTAGAAAAATTCAAAGTTTCAAGAGCCGAATAGTAGCCGAATAATTGGCTTCTCAAGAAATACTTATTGATAATGGCAAGCGTTAAATAAGAGGCTACAACTACCAGAAAATTACGCACACGAAATTTTTGTAACACCGAGATTTATTTTAGGCAAGCATTTCATCTCATTCTCGTCACTCATTCAGACATTTCTAAGCTTCGCAAAAATGAATTTCAAAAATGCCGCAGAAATTACAATGCCCGGTAAAAGAATTTAGAAATCAACCGAAAAAAAAACACAAGAACGAAAGAGAAACCAGAGCGAAAGAGGGTTGCGAGACGACGATAATCAAAGCTTCGGGCACGCAAAGAAGAGAGAGAAAGAGAGAGAGAAGTAGGTGCGAGGGAGAGAGAACGAAAAAAGAGCAGAGAGGAAAATACCGAAGAAATGGACAGAGAGCGACGCAGTTTTTAGCTCGGGTTCAACAATCTGTGTCAAACACAAACAAGGCGGCTCCGCTCTCTCGCCGAGGCAGTAGAGGCGAACTCGCGCGCATCGAAATATGCGTAAAGATATCTCGCGCATACATTCTCTCTCTCTCGCTTCACACACCGTCCCGGCTCTCCTCTTCTCGCTTTATATCGCGCGACGAATCTCGCGGAACGCTTACGTTACGATCGGCCGCTTGGCCTGTCAAGCTCGGAGAGAAAAAGCGCCGGAGCCAAGCTTTTTATCTGCACGCCGAGGGGAAAAAGCTCCTTTGCTTCGAGACGAAGTCGAAGAAAAAAGCCTGGCGGACGGATGGATTTGTGGAAATTTGAATTTCATCTCTCGACAGACGGAATTTTCGTCGACTCGAGCTTTGCGAAAGGAATTTTTTCGAACCTTTTTCAGCGAGGCGGTTAATTTACATTTATTTTACTACGGTGTTATTCGAGACGGCCGTTGCATTTTCTCCGCTTTATCAAAATTTTATTGGGTAGACCGTCTGGAAGCTTTCTAATAATCAATAAGTCACAGCCTGGATATTGACAGATGGTTAATGTCCGTGAGAACTGCCGTGCACCGGAGCTATTTTTAAATCGAACAAACGAGTTTCGAAAAAAAAGGAAACTTTTTATTTTCCCGGGTCAATTTGTCAATGTTTTTAGATTGCAATCAATTGTTTGTATACATAATCCCTATTAGAATTTTCGTCTGGGACCGGTTATCGATGAGTCACAATCTAATCTGCTTTCGCACAAATTTATCCATATTTATCCGGTTTATCATCAGTCTTTCACCTCTTTTTAACCGACCTTTCCAGTCTCCTCGGCGTTCGAAAAAGAAAAAAAAAAAAAAAAAACGGAGCGATCGCTCCGCGGTAAGAGCCGCTTTTTCCCGCAAAACTCAACTTGCCTTTGTGCATTAACTCCGCTCGCCGTGCAAGAAGAAAAAAATAGAAAAACTGACCGCGCACTGTATATATATATGTATTATATATCCCCAGCAGATTTCCCGGCGGAACCGAGGCACTGTGCTCGAGAAGCCGCCGCTCTCCGTGCAGAATCAAAACAAAAGCCCCGGCGTGCGCGCGCGCGCCTCTCGGAAAAAGGAGCTGGCTCTCCGCTGCGAAACACCGTTCGTTCCGTCCGCGCACTGGCTCGATTACTACTGGCTGCAGCAGCAGCTGCCGCGATAATGCGTGCGTGCGTGTTCCATTCCTTTCCCTTTCAGCCTACCTTGCACTACTCTCCTCGCTCGTTCTTCCTCGATCGCTCGCCTCTATCTCTCCCTCTCTCTCTCTCTCTACCTCCCTCCCACCCTCCCTCTCTCTCTCTCTCTCTCTCTATCTTGGACTACTCGCGGCTGTAGCGCAAGAGGGACCGGCCGCCGCGATGTTGTCACGCGGCTTATCGACTACTACTACGACTCGCCGTTTTCCAGGCGATTCTCTCCGTCCTTTTCTGCGTCGTGCCCGAGAAGACGGGGGGAGCCTCTTTAAAATTCGTGCATTTAAATTTCGCGCGACCGAAAATTCGAGCGCTCCCGGTGCAATGGACCGCTACTGCACCGCTGCACCGCGCGGCACAACAACCCTTTCCCGTCTCTCTCTCTCTCTCTCTCTCTCACCTTCTCGTCGCTCCTTTTTCGGCGTTCGTCTCCGCTCTTTCTCTCCTCCTCACTTCGTTTTTCTCCTCGTCAGCCAGCCGCAGCAGACTACGCACAGTAGCAGAGCACAGTGGCCGAAAGAAGAGCGAGAGCGTTCAGATTATATCATTCTCCCTTTCTCTCGTAATCGTTCAGTGACCCCCCCTCGAGCGTCTGCTGCTGCTGCTGTTCTCCCTTGGCGAAGCAAGTTAAAGAGCCCCTCCCCCCTCGACTTTTAAACGCTACTACGCGAATTTCCCCGAGCTGCTGTTTTGTTTGGTGTCGCAGGCACTCGCCGGAGGAGGAGAGACCGAACGGGAGCGCGAGTAGCAGAAGCAGAGCGCCGGTCGATTTTTCCTCTCCTCTCAACCCACCCTTGCACACAGCCAGAGCCACACATGAACGTATACGTACTCAGTCTTTCTGCTGCACTCTCGCGGGGCCTTGTAGGTTAGGTTGTGTGTATCTCGTTCTCTCTCTCTCTCTCTCTTCTCCGTCTCTCTCTCTCTTTTTCTCTCTCTCTCTCTCTCTCTCTCTCTGTCTTCCCGGCTGTATCCCGCGTACGTCTGTCTCCGTGTGTATATATCTACCTATGCTGCGAACATTTAAAAAAACAGCTCGCCGGTGCGCCCGGCCGCACGTCACAGTACGCGCAGAATCCCAGAGCACTCGTTCCAAAGCACGCACACTGCACTGCGTGCGTTGCCGCACGGACGACTGCTGCACCACCGAATCGCGACGACGACGACGACGACGATGACCGGCTCCTCTACTCTCTTTCTCTCTATATCTCTCTCAGTGCGACTCCACAGAGGCGGTAGCAGCTCGTCGAGGATGGACCGGCGGCGACCGAGCGATCACAGAACGACTGCGGCTACGACGACACAACATCGGCGGCGGTCGGACGCAAACTGAACGGCTCTCTCGCGCCGCCGCGCGTCTATAGGGCGGCAGCCGCCACCGCCGCCGCCGCCGCCGCCGGCGCAGCAGCGGCACCGAGCCGGCGAAGCCGCGGGAGCGAGATAGCACGAGCGAGCCCGTCTCCGCTCCGTGTATACGTACGGAAAAGCGCTGGCGGCAAGACAGAGAGGGAGAAACGCCGAGGGAGTAGCTGCTGCTGCTGCTGCTGCTGCTGCAGTGAAAGACGGAGAAAGAAAGAGAGAGAGAGAGAGCGAGCTCGTGTGCAGCTGCGCCCTGTGCCTGGAGAAATTCTCTTTCGCTCGCACTCGCTCTGCTTTTGTCTCTTATAGGTAGGTGTATGCGCGTATGTTGTATACGTACGTACGTGCCGGCACTGCTCGGATGCAGCGAAGATGAGAGGAAGGCTGGAGAAGATGCGATTGCAGCCGCGACAATGTGTGAGTGAACGCGCTGCCGTATACGGGGAAAGCCGGCCTTCGGCGAAGCGCTCGCTGCGACACCGGTAGGATGCGGATGGAAATTCGGGAATCTCGAAAGTGCACACCTTGCGTTAGACGGATTCCTGGAATTTCGATTAGGAGTTGTTCGGAAGTTGTTCGGGAGTTCCTCATTATTGATGATATTACATTAGAACGTTTGCTTCCCTTGTTATTTAACAAGATAAACTTGTTGATCTGTATAACTGTCGAGAATTTTTAATAAATATTCAAAAAACGTTTCTACGGTAGATGTAGATACGGTAGGATTTCCGGTACATTTGAATCTAAAATCATTCAATTCGAGTTTCGAATACTGCAATGTAGGAACGATTCTATCTATAAATGTTTCATTGTGACACGAACAATTCGGTCTTTAAAATTTGATATTTTACACTGATTAGATTCAGCTAAAGTAAATGAATAGAAAAAAATTTGCTATTCCAATAGTTTTGGTTATTTCACTGCTTAAATATTTCAAGTGCAAATGGATATTTTCAAAACGTACAATATTCTTTAATATTTAACACATTAAACACATTTTCAGTTTACCTTTTTTAGCATAATAATTTAGGTACAGCTTAAAAGTTCCATTAAACATTGAAAACAGGAAAATTTTAATATAAAAATTTTTAATTTCAGTACATCAGAAGTTACTACACGCGGGAGTAAGGAAAATGGCATGTTCAATACCGAAAAATAAAACTCGATCCGAGCACTACAGTTTGGCATCCTTTTTTATTGGGAATTCCCCAAAAAGGAAAAAGGAAGGAAGACGTAATTAGAGCACTGGGCACTCCTGCTCGTCTAACAAAAAGGCCTCGTCAGGAAGCTCGGCACTGTAAGGCACCTACGATGTACACTCGCTCACACGGACTACGCCTCCCAGAAAAAAAAAAGAAAAAAGAAAAGGAGCGTCTCCGACGAAGGATCGAAAGCGAACTATAGGCGAGAAAGCGCCGGAAGGGCCTAGGCCAAAGAGAGCAGCGAGAGAGCAGTGATCGGTTCCGCAATCAGTGCACCGACGTCGAATAAAAGAGCGACAGCGGACTCTCGAAAGAGAGAGAGAGAGAGAGAGAATGCGCTCATGCGCCGATATAATATGAATCGCGATGAGGTTGGCTTACGTACAATTAAGTAATTGTACCCCCTTGAACTACTTCTGCTGGTGCTGCATCGCCACACAAAAGAGACTGGCGGCTACTCCCAATTGGGCCACAGCTGCTGCATATACACCGCGAAGCTGCAGCGACGACGACGAGAGCGAACGGCGCTGCACGTAACCCATATATACGTTAGCGGAGAGCTGCATTCCCCGGCGGCGAGCTTCTCGCAAATTCCTTCGAGTATCACCTCTGGCCGACGCGCGCGCGCGCACGGCCATAGCAGCAGGACGCGGGGAGGGCTCGAGGTGCGATTACTCCGGCCGGCAGCAGCGAGAGCTTGCGAGAGAGAGAGAGAGAGAGAGAGAGCATGATTTATGCCGCATGCAGACTGCAAATTCTTTCGCCCTTCTGGAAGCGTAATATTGCTGCCGGAGCGACGAGCGAACCCGAGGCTCAAGGAGATACAGGCCGCGCGGCTGGTATATATGCTAATGCTAATGCGCCACGGGACTGGGTTATGTGTACCGGACGATACGCTGATGCGAGATGTCAGAATTTATTCAATCGCCTTTTCTTTGCTTTCTCTGCTTTCCGCGAGCGTAATTGCGTGCTTCTCCGTGGAAATTTATTCCAGCCAAAGCCAAAGCTTTTTGGGAATTTGTTTTCGAATAAGGGGAAAAATATCATCCCCGGGAGGAAGGTTGTTTTGGAAATGTCGAGGTTTTGAGGATGATGCCAGTTGGTTGTGCAAATGGGAAGCTTTTATTTACAATGAAAAATAGTTTTTTTTGTTTAATTGTTAGATGAAAATAAAATTAATAATTTACGACCACTGAAACTCATTTTACTGTTTAAAATTTGACTTTCATTTATAAATTATCAAATTTATTAGATTTTTTAATTTTTAATGCAATTAAGTAACAACTCTAAAGTAAAATCATTCGTTTCTATAACATATAAGTGTATACAAATAAATTTAATTATTTGCTCTAAAATTTCTTCAATTTAATCGTTCAAACTGAAATTCTATCAATTTTTAAGACATTTCTATAAAAATAAGACCCACGATCGAAACTTAAAATTCATCTCGAACAAGCGACATTTCCAAACGCTTAAACACCCAAGAAAATCCAGACCTCTTCCGCCCAACAACCCCGTTCTCCTCGCGACCCAAAATCCGCGATCTCAACCTCAGGCAAAGACGTTAAGCCACGATCGAAAACGTCGAAAGGACCGATCGATCGATCGTAAACTCTCGTGCACAGCCGCGTCGCAACGGATGCTAGGGCGTAACACACAGCGGAGAGGTTCTTGAACCGCGCGCGCTCGCGAAGATGATCGTACGTGACGTCGTCGCAAGGAATCCAAATTACTTTGGGTCGCGGCGAGTCGCCGCCGCGCTGATTCGCCTCTCGTGCAAGGCAAACGACGCCAGAGAGCCGTCACGCAAATCCTACACTTCCGATTTTCGAGAGGAGAGCGGAATATACCTATATATATATCGAATTCGATCGAGAATCAGCTGCCGGGAAGGTTCTCGCGCGGCGCTCCGCGGACGCCGATGCAATCGGCAAGGAATCAATTGATTCTCGCGGTGAGTCATCGGCAAGTCGCAGCGCGAACGCCGCGCCGCGCGGGTTCTTTTTGCGCCGTTGGAAAACTGACAAGGAGCGAGGCAGAAAAAAGTTTCGATAATAGAACTTGGCGTCTACTTAACACTGACCTGTTCTACTGAAACGAGTGGTAGCTCTAATAACGACGGAATCTATTGTCGTGATTTTTATGATTATTTAGAAACACTTCGATTCATTGATTTACCGCTTTTTCTGCGCGAATGTTAATTAATTCGAGAACATTTCATTGTCGGCGCATTGATTTTTTTTGTGGTTTTTAGTAGAATTTTGAAAATGAAAAATACATTAAAATTAGAAAAATCAAATCGGAATTAAATGGAAAAAAATATTTTTTGCGATTGCACGTCAAAAAAGTAAAACGTAGTGATAAAATTTACTGGTAATAGAAAAGCACTTCATTACACAAATAAACAATTCTTTTCGGTTAATCTCCTTACAAATATTATTAATATTTATATACTCACATCTTTCGTTAATTTGAAGAATAATTCAAGGCGACGCGTCAAGATCAATACAACTTCATCTTCCCTTTGAGCTCGAGCGCGAAGAATGCACTTCTCAAAGAGCGCCTCGAAACCTCAGCACGAAAACATCATTACTCTCACCTCTCTCTCTCTCTCTCTCTCTCGTACAATTCATCCTAACCTCAATAAAATCTCCGAAAACTCTCACCTCATCTCTCATTCCCGCAGCGTCGTCCCGCGAAAATAATCCCCCGATAAATCTCTTGACCGGGCAAAAAACGCAAGCCTCTCTCTCTCTCTCGGATCGGCACGAAAATACGTTATCACCGCTTATAAACCACTCGCGCGAAGCAGACAGCTCACCTCGGCCGAGGTGTATATAATACGCAAAGCGCGCAAAAAGAGCGAGGAATCCGCAAGTCCCCTCGAAGAGAGGCTCTCCTCTCGAAGTCAAGAGCCTTACGTAGGAGGTCCCCCCGTTCGGCGCGCGGTGGGCAGCTCCGAATAACGAGATAATAAAGCGCTCGGGGAGCTCAGAAAAGCGGCGGCGGCGACGGCGGCTACGGCGATTTCGTCGGACGTCCTTGAAGTTCATGGCCAATCATTCGCGCTCGCCGCCGCGGGGAATGAGGTTTTCGGGCCAGCGCTGCAAGCGCACCGCGGCAGACCTTACTCGCACAGATCCTCCAAGGCGAGCGCTCGTTTTCGGCTGTCGAACTCGCCGCGGAAAAAGTTGCAGCGCATATCGTCCTGCCATTCCTTTTATGCACACCTGGGAAAACGGACGGTTTCTGCGGCTCTCGCGGCGAGTTGTCATGTTGCGCAACGAAGGCTAAAGTGACCGCTCTCGAATGTATATATACGATTGCGGTAATAATTGTCGCGGGATTTAAATATACGGCGGGGATCGCCGTCGTTATTGGGGTATAAACGCGGCCGAGTGCAGGAATTGAGAAGCTGTTTCGGAACCTTTGCCAAGATTCGCTTCGGGATTCGTGGGCACGTCAAATTATAATTTGATCGACTTCATTAAAGTAATTGATAATTTAATACGTCATTCAATTAACTGTATCACGTAATTCAGATAGTTCGTAAATTGCTGGTTTATCGGTCAGCGCTCCGTTCGGATCATTGGAAGGGTTAAATCTCTTGATATTCAATGTTAATATTATTACACTTGGATTATTACGTTTTGTCAGTTGAATGTTTACATTGTTATTCTTTGTTTTATTACCGTTCTAATTTACGATTTCATTCTATAATTAAACGTTAATTTAACAATTGATCCAAACAAATTTTAATTAGCAATAATAAATCTTTTTACCCTCGAATAAAATTTCAATACCACACGAAGTATTTGATATTTCACCGTGAAATAAATCGTATCCAAAAAAACAAAAAAAAAACGCTCCTAGAGCAGGAAAAGAAGCAAGCTAAGCCTCTTTTTTAGCCTGTCCAGAAGAAAAGTTCGCAAGCACCTTTAGGCTCTTTCTCTCGAAAAAAGCTGCGCTTTCCGCTCGATTTCACGTCTCCCTTTGCATCCGCACTCTCTCTCTCTCTCTCTCCCTCTCTCTGCGAGAGAAAGCGTCATCGAACGAGCGAGCGGGCGCTGCCGTCGTCGTCGTCTGCAGGAAATGCAATTATCGTATTCCCGAGCCCCCTTCATTTTTCTCTCTTTCTCCCCCCCCCCTCTCACTCTCTCTCTCTCTCTCGGTCTTTCTCGCTCTCCGGCCTTTCTGCGCACCCTCTGCGCGCTCGCTCGCTCTCATTACCTTGTTTGCAGTCCCTTTTTGAAGCGATATGCAGCCGAGCTGCTCGCTTTCTTTCTGCTCTCCTCTGCTGAAGCTTTTTTTTTCCCCGCCGGGTAGTTAGCTCGGTTATAAGCGTGTTTCTTGCTTGAAAGGAAGCACTGCTTGTGAAGTTTGTTTTTCAAGATTCGGGAAAACGAAGTTCTCTTTCCCGACGGGCTTCGAGCGGAGCTCGAGTTTTTCGCATCGCGCGAGAAGCGCGTGCAGGTTTCAACTTCCGGTAATGCATTTTTTATAAAGATTTATTGAGTTTTAAGATGTAATTGAAAATTTGTTTACTTATTGTTATTTTTATATGAGTGAAAATTCATTATGTAATCGAATTGTCTGCGAAATTGGAAATCATTCTTATTAAAAGTAAAGTTCAGACATTCGCAGCACTGATTGCATATATAATTGGAAGAATGAAAATGAAATCAGGATAAACTTGCTCTTCTAGACGACATTAGTTTTTGAAACCGTCAAACAGCACTTTAAATCAGCTGAAGCACTATAATTTTTCTGTCTGGTTCGTGGTTAAAAAATCTACTGGAAGTAGATAATACCCAGCCTAGGTTAGACATGAAGTAAAAGATACCTTACTTCGACATCTGAGCATATTGAGTTGCTCTTCAAACTATATATTTAAAAATTAGCTTCCATCGCAGAAACGGCAAGTCGATTTGTTTTTTACCTCATCATCTCTTCTTGTACTTCGTTTTAATTCTTATCTGCCTTTATCCCTTCATCTCCGTTCTTTTGGCTCGATTCTTTTACCTTTTCTCGCTTCCGCAGAGCCTGCTATTTTGATTAAATTCTTTTTACAATGTAGTTCTTGATGCGACTCGCTTGTTTGCGAGGCTTTTAAAAACCGATCAAGATGAGGATACGTCTTAATAAGATGTAAAGGCCTCATTACACTCACGCGAACCCCTTAAATTGTGCAGAAGAGTAGCATCCTGTTTGAAACGAGCTCTTCAATGACGTCGAAAATGGTTTTATGAAATCTTACTGCTTCTTTATTAAATTTTTTCAAGTGTAAGGAAGATATTACTCTTGTACTTACTTACTCCAATTACCCTTGTTTTAAATTATTTCATCGTCAGAAAATAACATTATTAATTTCGATTACGTAAATGGGTTCAACTACATTTTGCAAAAGGCCAGAATTAAACTTTGAACGAAATGAGACTTCAAAGGTCTTGTAAAAATTTACGTCATCGTACTTGTAACAAACTTAAATTAATAAAATGTATTAAAGCTCGTATCCCAAAAAACTTCATAAGCTTCTATAGGCAGTTTAAAAAATTTAATCGTATTAAAATGAGTTATAAAATATAAAAACTTATTTAAATCATGAACTTCCAATACAGATGAAATGATCTTATTATACTGTACCTTACTTATATAAAATTCAGTTACTTGAGACGCAAAACTTCCTAAAGATAAAAGGAAACCCTTGCAGCGTGACGGTGTCTTATTCCCTGAGCGTCCAGCACGTACCGAAACGGTAATTTTTAATTTGCTGAAAGTACCGATCGCGAAGCAGTTTTATTGCCCTGTAATTTCACCCGCACGAGCGTACTCGTGACGTGACTCGTACCGAGTGCATATACATGTACGAAGAAAGAAAAAAAAAACAGGTCAACCGAAATAACGTTATTGGAGTGCTGTAAACTCTCGGGATGCAGGCAGTAATCATTTCTCGTATTAGAAGTAGGTTCATGACGATTATCTTGCCCGCGAGAAAGAAATAATCAAATGTAACTATATATATTCGTTACGATACGACGGAGTGCTCGAGTCGTGATTTTCGCTCGATCGTTTGAATTTTAAACTGATGCTTTCGGCTTTGAGTTACTGAGTTATTGAAGTTATTGCTATTAATTTGCGTAAAAAGGAAAACATTTGCTTCAGCTAAATTGGTTCAGCTGATACGAGTACTGTTAATTAAACGTAATTGCTTGTTGCTAAATAACGTTATTTATATTTACACTCATTTATGCATGGGAAAACTTGCAATTAGAAAGATTGCTGATTTTCTCGTAGATAAATTTAATCAAATTTCTAAAATTGACAGTTTCTAAATTTCGAATATTCGTTAGTCTACAAATTTACTGCAATAATTAATTTTGATAAATAAAAATAGAAAATTTATTAAATTATACAAAAATAATTTAAGAAATATTTCATGAATATTCAAAAAATAAAATGACCAAATAGATTTTTTTTTATGATAAAATGAAAAGTAAGTATTAAAAAATAGGCAATTTATTTTTTTAAAAGCAATTTTGTACATTTTTACAAAATTTAAAAATAATTTAAAAAATCGCTAGTGGCGTCTATTTGAGACTCTAAATTTGGTAAATTTTCAACAGAAAAGTAAAAAAGCAGAGAACGCAAGTCAATCATCGGACGGCAGCAGTGCGGTCGCAAAGAACAAGTGCAGCGCTTAAGGTTATCGGCTTTCTCCCGCGTGCCTCCTTATCAATATGCACTTGCGTGTGCAATGATAACAATATGAATTTCTCTCTTATTCTTTCTTTCAACGTGTGTATACAGAGCAGACAATGCGAAGTTCAAAACAAAAACGTTCGTACGAGTCAATTCAAAAAAGCTCTATACCTAACGTGTGTACAAATCCCACGGGCTCAGATATTGCTGATAGCATAAGACTTATAATGTCATTTTGGCATATTGTAGAACTGTCTGAGACATATTCCTCTGTGCAATGAATTTTTATCGAATTTGGAAAATTTGAGAACAGATATATGTTATTTGAATAACTGTTTCATATTTTCGTAATTAGGAAAAAGGTAAAATAAAACTGTAAAAAATACAGTTTTGAAGATTTATTTTTTATAAAAAAAACTTTATTCGTATTATTCTATATTGATAGCTACGTTAGCGCGTATGTACAAAAGAGAGATTTTGTAGAGCAGCGTAGTTTTTGTTAAATAAAACTTGTATTTGGTTTGTAAAAAATTAAGTTTGAAGAAATACGTATAACGACGAAGAGAAAATTATTCATCATCGTTATCTATACTATCTTCATCAAAATCACTCCACTTGTGGTACCGGCCTGAGTCTAACCCTAAGTTTTCATCGCTTTCTGATAGCAATTCAATTATAGCTCTAGAAATAAAAATTTTATGTAAATATATCATTTTAAATCTATATTCTTTAATTAATAAATAAAAATTATTTAAATTCTTGTTGGTGAGCAATTTAAATTATGAACATATATAATTTTAAACCTACTTCAAAACATTTCCTTCTTCAGCTTCCCAATCTATCCTGCCTGGGTGAGAAATTTTGAATTCTAATAAACTATCTAATTTTTCATGTAATTTCTGAAAAAAGCCGTTTATTAATATTTTTATACTTAAAAATGTTGAAATGTATTTTACCTGAATTATTTGTGCAGTTCCTGCTTCACAGAAGAAAGATAAATTATCTCCTATGCTAATTGCACTTTTTCCATTTGCCGTGCCTGAAAATAATTTTTTTCTTGTAAAAAATGTTGTAGGTTATAAAGTTGATCAATTTAATATTTTTTACCTAGAGATGTAGTTGGCGATGCGAAAAGTAAAGCAATTGGACTAACACTAGTTGTGTCAAATAAGTATATTCCCGTAGATTTTCTTTTTAAATAATATGTTAAGTATGGACTTGGGAAGGAGTGTACTTTTTCATTTATGCTAGACGGATGTAATTTTACCAACTCTTTTTCAGTCGTTATTGCTTTCACACCGTTTCTGGTAGCTTTCCTACAAATTCAATGATAATTTAAATTAAAAAACTCTAACTATACTTTTATAATATGTTAAATACAGTAGTTCGAAATTTGCGGTTTTTCTATTTTTATTTGTTGTCTTACTTGACGATCGCAACATTTGGATATAATCCAGCGCAGACGATGCCCTTAATGAGAGATTTATTATGTGAATTTCTATTGGCTAAGCTGTCAGAAGGATTACTGCTACGTAAAAATTTCATTTCATGTAAATAACGAGCAAACTGTTGTTTCATATCTGATAGTAATTTTAATGTGTTAAAAGAAAGAAAATATTCTCTGCAAAATCGGTATCCATCTCCTCTATAATTTCTTGTTTCAAAGCGTTGCAAAGCTTCTGCTAAAGCTATGTGATCACTGAATTGATCTATTCCAAGTTCCAATTTCTTTTGTCGCGCTAAGTCTTCTTTTCCCAGAGGACAATAAAACGCATCTTTGAAAGAAAGACTTGCAGCTATAGCAAAAATCGGTTCGATGCAAGAAAACATGGCTCCCCAAATAATCATTTTTCCTAGAACAAATAATTTTTCAATAATTTTTATATTCAAAGGTAAATGTAAGAAAAACTATTGTACCTGTTCGAGGATCTAATGGTAATTGAGCTAAATGATAACCTAATGGAGTTAAATTTTCTCTTTCATCCAGAGCATTTAATTGTCTCAATAAATCTATGGATAAAAATATGGCTTGGGGATCTGGTGGATCTATTACAGTAGACAAAAAGGTCTCAGCCTTTCCTATTTGTAAGATTTTTACTTGCAAAATAACTTCTTCTAGTCGAGTTCTAAGCATTTCAGGTAAAGGATAACGATCGAATGTATCGGCACGAGCTTTTGAATATAAATGGTAACATATACCAGGTCGTACTCTGAAAAATTTCGTTTACATATGTTATATCTATATCTTTCAACCAAACAAGATAAATAATTTTTAAAACATACCTTCCAGCTCGTCCTTTACGCTGCTTTGCATTAGCTTCACTTACCCATTCAGGTTCTAAAGTTTGTAAATTATTTGCTATGTCAAAACGCGAAAGTTTTGTTTTACCACAATCTATAACATAAACAACGTCTTCAATTGTTATAGATGTTTCAGCAATGTTAGTGGCAATTATTATTTTTCGTACTCCAACAGGTGGTACTTTAAATATCAATTTTTGATCACATGTTGGCATTCTTGAATGTAGTGGGTAAATTTCGTACCTTTCTATAAAAATTAATTTTTTAAATAGTTAGGCTTTTAAATAAGATTTTAATTGAAAAAATTTACCCCTTGGAAAAGTGCCGGAATCTTGTAATGCTCTTTGCATTTTTGAAATATCTGTTAAACCTGGTAAGAAAATTAAAATTGCTCCAGGACTTTTTGTTAAACAAATATATTTTGTTAATTCACAAATAAGTTCAAAATTAAGTTCTTCACTTTTGGGATTAGCTAATTGTTCTAATACCCAATCTGGATACCTGTTCTGTAAACGATAAAAATTATCGTGAATTAACATTTAACATTTAACAGTTAATCAATTAAATTTTATAAATACCAATGATTTTAAGTGACGTAAATAAGGACCCATAAATTCGTCATACTCATTAAACTTTGATTGCATTTGTTTAATTTTTTTTGCATGTTTTTTATAGTTTGTTGGTAGGGGCGGTCCGTCTGGGAACTTAAAACTGATAAAAATAATTAAGCTAATTAATTTTAATTATTTTAAAAGATAGTAAATATGATTAAAGTTTTTAATTACTTTATTATCCTCAGAACATCTTCTAAATATAATTCTTCTACAGGATACGTAAATCCAGGAATATGCATCATTGGACAATTATTAAAATATTTAGAAAACTGTTCAGCATTTAGAGTTGCACTCATCAAAATAACTTTCAACTCGGGTCTCTATAAAAATATTTGTTTAAGTAATTGGATTTCAAAAAGTACACGTTAAAATTAAAAAAGAATAAGATTACCTTAGGAATAATTTGCTTTAACAATGCTAATATAAAATCACTTTGTGTACTTCTTTCATGAATTTCGTCAATAATAATATGAGAATAATTTCTTAAGGCAGGATCGCTTTGCATAAATTGTAATAACATGGCAGTAGTACAGAATATTATACTTCCTCTTGGTCTTGCTAAAACCCTTTAAAAATAATTTTATATTATTAACAAAAACATCTTAAAAAATAAACTAGAAAAAGAAAACCCAATTTTTAAAAATTAATATTTATTAACTAGACATACTTTTCTAAACGAATATGATATCCTACAGAGTTTCCAAGAGTATCTCCTCTTTCAGCAGCAACTCTTTCAGCTACTGTTATAGCAGATATCCTCCTTGGTTGTGTGCAAGCAATACATGTAGTACTTCCATTTCCACTTTGAATTTGATGATCCAAAATAATTTGAGCAACTTGTGTTGTTTTACCACAACCTAATAATTTATATTAAAATTAAAAAAATAACTTTCAAACAGGCAAAATTAATTATTTAAGAATGATTTTGTACCTGTTTCTCCACTAATAACCATTACTTGATTCGACCTAATAAAATTTAGTATTTCTTCTTTTTTTTCATAAGCTGGTAACTTTCGACGAAATTTTAACATTTCTTTATATAAATTAGATTCTGTTTGCTCAGCTAATTCATTAAATAAATCTATATCTAAATTATCACTTTGTACTAATTTTGTTTGGTCATTAAAGGATTTTGCAAGATTATCTTGTAAATTTCCACTAATTATATTTAAAAATTTTCTTTTAAATTGAGAATCATTAATATGATTATATCTAGTTTCAAAATCACTACATCTCTCATCTTGCTCTTTTACGTCAAAATATTTATCGTATGAACTTTTTGGACCTTCAATTAAATTTCGAATTTTTGTTATAGTCTGAGAGTTTAACTTGATTGGCAATGTTCCTTTTTTCTTATTTTTTTCTCTGTTTTTATCTCTGTAATAAAGACCAATAGCTTTTCCTGAAAGTCCTGGAGGACGACCTCCTCGACTTCCTCCTGGAAGAGATCTTGTTGAACCTGAACTCTCATGTTCATCTTTTTTATAACTTACTAGATTAAATCACAAATAAATTAATTCTATTACATAAATTTAATAATTTAACTTAAAAAAACAATAATTTTAATAAAAGAAGGCTTATTTAAAATTTTTTACTTTCTGACAATACAATTAAATTTAACTACCTGATCTATCATTTCTTGAAAATCCATGATATCTTCCACCTCTACGACGATGTGACATTGTTATCCAAAAATTTCTAGAATTAATGAATTATCTAAAAAAAAATTACTTCTTCATTTCGTTGAGATAATACAATTACATTTAAAATTTTTAAGCATAACCTAAAAACTTTAAAAACCTACCTTCTTAGCATTTCAATATATTTCTTTTTTATTCGAAAATGGCATTCAGTTTTCAATAATCAACCTACTTCAATTATCTACGTACTAAAATTAAAGTGGTCTGTTCATCTGTTGGTTGTTAGTATTTTTTTGCAATAATTGTTTTCGTCATTTACTCAACAAATGACACTCTACAAACGATGAAGTAAATCTATCTATATATATATATATAGATAATTTGTTTGCGTATATGCAGAATAGCAGACTGGAGAGATTTTAAAATATTTATGTACTAAAAGAGAAAAAATAGGTTTTTCAGTTTATATTTAACTTTAACAAAATTAAATTTTTAATTTGTTTATTGATTTTTCGTAAAAGTTGAGTATTTTATAATTTTTTAAAAATCAAATCATACTCGTGAAAAAGACGATTTACACCTAGAATGCTGTTTCTAAATACTTATGCAGTGACACAGCGCCAACGTGCTAAACTGTGGCGGTCATCTGCCAAACTAATGTCGTGGTTTAAGCTTTAAGCATGTAAAAGAACCAACTGAGATGGCGAATGCTTTACCCCCCTCTTCAACATACTTGCATATGCAGTAGCGGCTTAAGAAGTTAAGGGCCCTTGTTTCAATTTGAATTATTCGTGGTTCGTGGGTAACATTTTATCATATAATTTTTTTTAAATAAAATATTATTAATGAAATAAAAACTTCATTAATTTGAGAAAAATATATTTTTACATCGAATTAAAGCGTTGATAATCAAAAAAACCCAGAGATGTTGAGCAGCCTCTTGGTACATTAGATCTCAGGGAATGTATCTTTACATTAGCAGATATAATGTGTTTACAAGATAAAGTCAGAGAAGGATAGACGAAGGGTGCGTTGATGTGCCGCTGCTTTTTCATCTCTCCCACTTGTTCGTTTGCAAAGTGCAACTGCACGGTAACAACATACACAAAAGCAAAGCTCCGAAAAGAGAAAGAGAGCAGAGAGGGAGGTGCCAAGGTGGGAAGAAAAAGAGCTGACCGGACTACCGGAGCTGCTGCTGCTGCTGCTGCGCGGGGGCTGAGAGAGTGTGCGCGTTCTCAAGGCTTTTCATCGCCGCTGCGCGCCGCATGGGATATGGGTGTCACCAAATCGCTTTGCGACCTTACAATAACACTGTAAAGAAGTTTTCGCGCGTCGATGACGACCCTGAAGAAAAGTTTACTCTACGCCTAAGTGCACGCGTCCGTGGCTTTAGATTCGTTTGGGCGCGTTAAGTGACGTCGGACTGTGCCCCGAGCATCTATATTCTGCGTTTTTTCCAACAGCTTTTCCCTTCCTGCTGCTGCTATTGCTGCAAATAACAAAGCGATACGGCCTCCGCTACGGATGTATAGCGGTGAATAATTATGTGCTGCTCCGGACTCGGGACTTGGCCATTCAAACATTTGCTGGCGTTCGAACGCAGGGAGAAGCCGTGCTGAATGTGTCAGTGGTTTGTGTGTTAATTTAACACATTATACTTGCTATGCTAAAATAGGTTTTTGTTGGGTCTGAAGAGTAGCTTCTTTCTTATCAAAGATAACCTGTGTATGAGTTTTTTCCAAGTACGCTTTAGATAATTGAAGGTTGATCGAATAGTCGTTGATTGCTCTGATGGTTATGTTTGTTTACGTCGAAAAGTGTTCGTTTAGTTTTTTGCGTTTTGAAGTTGCAGGTATTCATTCATTTGCATTCTTTTTTATGACAATGAGGTACATAAGATCAAATATTGTATCATTATTAAATTCGATTGTTTAAGAATAATTATTCTTAATGCTGCTGATATCTTTTTATTAGGAATTTAATTTTTTAAATTGATAAAGTTCATAAACTCACTTTTCTTATCAAAAGTAATAATGCAATAAATAGTAAAATAATAAAATATATAGCTATAAAAAAAGGCTTATATAATGAACAAAAATTTAATGTTCATATTTTGATAATGTTTATATAATCATTGAGCTTTACTATTAACATTTTTTTAATTTTAAATGACACAATTTTTTTTATTTCCTCAATTATTTAAGCAATCTTAAATAAATTTCAAGTTTAAACAAACCTTGAAAATGTTAAGCAAACTTCATTTTTAAAGCTATCTACATCTGCTAGGAAATTTCCAGTAATTATTTGTAATTACTTGTTGCTGAGTTTTATTTTCGATTATAAATTAAACAAATGTATACTGTTCAATGGAAATTTCATAACAAACATAGACATCTTCTTTATCCAGTGATATACGCATGAACTTTATTTGTACAACTGCTATGTATTTCATTTTAGACAAGGAAGACTGCATTTGTACAAAAGTTGACGGGATGATCATTGTCCTGTCAGGTAACAAATCAGATTTGTCAACAGTGTAATGGGTTGGGTGGTGACAGCAGTATTATGGATTGTCACCTGGAGCTGCCTATTGAGGGGCCTCCTGGTGTTCCCTCAAATGTCAGCCAAGCAAGTGCCCTGTGACAAAACAAGGAAATTTTTCAAGGAAACCTGGGGTGTTATCAGCGATGGACCGAAGGGTTCAAATTACACCCAGGACTCGCATTGTGAATGGCTAATCAAAGGTATATATTTAATTTCTTTTAAGAAATTCAATTAATAAGATTTTTATTTATTTTTTAGCCAACAGCAGTCGTCAATTTATTACTTTAAGTTTTCGTACTATGGGCACAGAGTGCAGCTATGACTACGTATTTGTTTATGATGGAGATTCTTTTCGATCTCCATTATTAGGCAGCTTTAGTGGCAAAACCGAACCACAGCGAGTTACAGCATCTTCTGGACATGTTAGTATTTATAAAAATATTTATAATATTCCTTTATTTTGTTAATTTTTGTTTTAAAAATTGATTTTAACATGTTTTCATTTTTTAGATGTTAATACTTCTATACAGTGATACAAATTACGTATTAGATGGTTTCCATGCAGAATTTTCTGTTACTGACTGTCCCAATAACTGCACAAACCATGGAAAGTGTATTAATAATACTTGTTTTTGTGAAAATGATTGGGGAGGCAAGGACTGTTCAAAATCATTATGTCCAAATAATTGTGGAGATAACGGAGTTTGTGGCATTAAACGTTGTGAATGCCACCCAGGGTATTCTGGACAATCATGTTCGCTTCATAAAAATCAAACAGAAGGAAATAGGTTAGTAGTAGCTTGACCTGATCCAGTTGAAATCCATCTTATCCAGCTGGATATTTTCAACAGGGAAGTTATTAAAGTTTATTATTTCATTAAAATTTATTTTTGGTTATTTATAGATGGCACTGGCTTTCACACTCAGAGGGTGGAATGACACCTAGAGCTGCTCATACTGCAGTTTATATACAAGAAACAGATTCTTTATATGTTTTTGGAGGCTACAATCTCAACTATATTTTAAGTGATTTAGAAATTTACCATTTTTCAACAAGTCAATGGGAAGATGAATATGGCAGAATTTTGGGTATGATGATTAATACTATATTTTTTTATAAATGAGTTATTGTTTAATCTTCTTTCTGTAGAAGGATCATCCTCTGCTGAATATTTGGATCCTATGCTAATTGCTAGTGAATTAGAGCATATGGGAGCAGGAGCTCCTACTTCAATATTTTGGAAATTATTACTGAGTTTTAAAGAAAATAGTACGTCAACATTGAAAGACAAAACTTCTGTTGATGGTCATATGTGGCGAGAAGCAAAAATCACGGAACATAGAGAAAGAGATAGGAAAATCCCACATATTACGAAAACAAATGAGACTAATGAACATCAAGAAAGAAAGAAGCACACGAGAAGAATTAGACCTTTGCATACTCGGTAATAATAATATTATTATGATATTGAAAAACATTTTTATAAACTTAATCTTTGTACATAACATAAAATAAAATATTTTGTGTTAAAAAATATTTAGACATAGAAGAAGTGCCGATAATAACATTCACTATCGACAAAGGCATGTCTCAAACATCAATGATAGTCCGAATTGGGAAGAACGGGTGGTGGAAAGTCCAATGCAGGAAAATGCATTTCTTCAAGACCTTTTAGAACCACAATTTACTACGCAATTGCCAATTGATGATGAAGTAACCGAACCAAACTTGGAAGAAATTCCAAAGCCAGCTCCAAGATATGGACATGCTGCATGTCGTTATACAGGTAAATTTTATATTTAATTAATGTAATAAAAATTATATATTATTTTACTAAAAAATAATTTAATTTTCAGGCGGTTTCGTTATTTATGGTGGAAAAGTAGAAGATGGATCACTTTCTAACGAATTATGGTATTTTAATGTAAACAAAACTTTATGGACTTTGCGAGCAAAAAATTCGCCTTTTTATCCTCCAAGATTAACTCGACATACGCTTACTTTAGCTAATGACTATATTTATTTATTTGGAGGAAGTACTGTTGATGGAGAATTTTCTTCAAGTCTCTACAGGATAAAGTTGAATCTCTGTACGTTATATTTTTATTTTGACATACAAATTATTTATTTGAATTTTTAAAACAAAATATACAACAATAAAATTGTTTATTTGTTTAGCTGATGCAACTGCAAGTACAGAAAAATGGCAAGAAATTCGACCAAGAGGAGGAAAAGAACTCGATGTCAGAGTCGTTGCTCACTCGGCTGTCTATCATCATGCTACAAATTCACTGTTGATTTACGGAGGCGTAATGGCTAGTGTTGCTCGCTTCAGTAAATTATCAGATAGGATGTTTGTTTTTCAGCTAGACAGAAGAGTGTGGTCGGAAATCCATTATCCAAGAGCTCATTTACGTGATACGTACGTTCCGCGAGAGCGAGCATTTCACACTTGTAATATAATTGGTAAGTTATATAATAATGCTCTTGTTACACAATTTGTTGTCTAAGCAAAATAATTACGCATTCAAAAAAAACTGTGATTTGTTAACTTTGATTTAATCTTTTTAAGCATAAATGTCGTATTATTATTATAGTAAATTTTATTGAAATTTTTATATTTCGTAGGTAATTACTTGGTAGTATTTGGCGGATATTCTCATAGACATAATAAAGAAGAAATTTGCTACGATAACCAAATGTACCTTTATCATTTGGGATGCCATGCTTGGGTGAGCCATGATGTTTTGAATACAAGCGATAAAGGTGAATTTTAATTCAATATCTTATAATTGAGTAAAATAATTTCATTAAAAAATTCAAAATTAAAATTGTTCTTATTTTTAATAGATTCACAGTATCCAAAGCAGCAAGGTGTATTCGCTCACGCAGCTGACGTGAGAAACGGAAACACATTGTTACTCGTGGGAGGTTATCACGGTAATGTGAATGCAGATTTACTTGCTTATACATTACCTCCTATGCTTGCTCCTAGAGATGGAGATTTATTGGAACCAGAACAATATTGTGGTCGACATAAAAGTCTTTTCGAATGTGCTGCTAATCCAGAATGTGGTTGGTGCTCAGCTGACGAGGTAAGATATTTTCCTATTTCATCAAAAGAATAGAAAATATTACATTTTTAAAAAATTACAATTAAATTTTTCTTATTTTAGAACTGCTATGGTAGAACTGTTGTTAGTAATTGTACAACCAACCTTCAGACGACTCGCTGTCCTGGAGTTTGCCCAGCTCTTGGTGATTGTCATTCTTGTCTTATTCATGGCCAACCTGGAGGTGGTTGGGGCACAAACTCACGTGGACGCAGTTCAGTTTCAAACAAATTCAATCTTGGTACATGTACTTGGTGCGTGCAAAATGCTCGATGTCACCACAAAGACGACAACTATGGAGTTTGCGGTCTGCGCGATGATACGCCCTCTCAGATACCTGGTTGGTGGGGTACCAAAGGAACTGAGATTGCTAGCGTAGAAGAGTGTCGGGAAATGGATAAAAGACCGGGTCTTACTTTCCTAAAATATAATCCACCTGTAAATTTCTCACAGCCAGATTCAGTAACAATTGTAAATGCTACCACAGTTGATTTTAGTGTGCCATCAATGCAAGGTGCTAAAACTGAATCGGCTTTAGGAGGCGAAATGATTGCTAGGCTAGTTGGATTTTTAAGATTGCCGCCGCCTATATGGGACAGTAAAGCAGAAACAATGAAGATTTGCGTTAGTTACAATAGCGCTACTCTGCATATTTCAAAGATCAATGAAACGTTAATTGTGGTATGATTCTCATTTTTTTATATTGTTTTATGTTTTATATTTTACTGCATACTATCATGTGTAAACTAATGTTTTAAGTAATATTTAAAAAATCCAATGCATATTTCAGTACCCCGTGGCGAATTTAACTGCAGAAACATCTCAATGCGTTCCAGTGCGAATGGCATATGACCCGTCTATGACAATGGCGTTCCCGCAGGGTCGTTATCTTGTAGACTTTGAATCTAAAAGAATGGTAACTGCAAGCTACGCACATCCAAGTAAAATGGAAATTACGCATGTTCGGCAAGGTGAAAATGCCAAAGTTTTCACTTTCGAATTTTTGGAACCTTATCAGAATGGCACATGTGATCAATACAAAAATTGTCTGCACTGTCTCACAGATTCCGCCTGTGGTTGGTGTGATATTAATAACAAGTAAGTATGTTGTAGAAAAAATTAATTTAAATGAACAATATTTTATAACAATAAAATAACAAATATTTTATACTATCTTGATTAATATTGTTCTCAAAATAATACGTATTTTTTTACTTTTTTTTATAAATTTCATACAAATAAAATAAGTAATAAATTTTCTATCATTTTAATAGATGCCTCCTACGGTCAATAAATGAAACGGAAAGCTGCGTTGCTGACGTTGAGTGGGATGAAAATAATAAACCCATACAAGAATGGCATTATCTAACAATCACGCCATCAACGTGCGCAAATTGTTCGAATTATATTTCATGTGAATCCTGTGTCGGCACAAACATGTGCGAATGGTAATATTTTAAATTTAGTTCTATTAAAATTTTTGCACACAATATTTTAAATAATAAAATGCATTTATATCAATTAATTTAATAATTATAGGTGGACAGAAGAGGCTCGTTGTGCTCGTTTAGGTCGCTTACCTAATGCTGTAATAAGTCTGGATCAATGTCCGATTCCCTGCAGACAGCGTTCAAATTGTTCGCAATGCTTAAACGAACGAGGACGCTGCGTTTGGTGTGAAGCTACCCAAGAATGCTTTTCATTTTCTGTCTACACTTCTGAATATCAATTTGGCTTATGTCGTGAGTGGACTGATCAGGCTGGTTTAATGGGTGTAACTACAAAGGATTCGACAACTGATAACGATCAATGTAAAAGCTGCAGTAGACATACAAATTGTTCCAATTGCTTGCATTCACTAAGCTGCGGATGGTGCTATAGTCTCGATAATCCAATTCTCGGAGCCTGCGTCCAAGGTGATTTTAATCAGGCTCATGTGAATTGTAGTCAGGTAAGAATTACTTGTTTAAAAAATAATGCATTATTATCATTCCCAACATTTAATAATTTTCAACAATCTTTTTTCCTTGACTTACTAGGTAATAAATGAATCTCAAAATGGAACATTGGAAGCAAATGAATCAGGTTGGGCTTACGCCCAATGTCCTGATGTTGATGAATGTGATCTCGGATTACATGATTGTCATCAAAATGCTGCATGCACTAATACTCACGGTAGTTATAGTTGCCAATGCAGACGCGGTTTTAACGGCGACGGTAAAGAAAACTGTACCAAAACCTGTTACGAGAAATGCTTCAACGGCTTTTGCACTGAAGCGCCTGAGTACAGGTGTCAATGTGATTTAGGTTGGACTGGACCAGATTGCCGTACTAATTGCGGTTGTCACAATCATTCTACTTGTAGTCAAGGAGCAGGTATGATATTTATATTTGAATAAATTAGTTTCTGATTCAAAAAATTGTTAATTTTCTAATAAACATATGAATTTCTTTTTTAGGAATATGCGATGAGTGCCAAAATTGGACTGAAGGCCGCTATTGCGATGAATGTAAAGCTGGTAGTTACGGTAACGCTACCACAAGTCTAGGTTGCCAAAAGTGTGATTGTAATGAGCATGGTGATGTGCAACTCGGAACATGCGATCGTATAACTGGCATGTGTTACTGCAGAGATAATACAGAGGGGACAAATTGTGACATGTGCAAGAAAGGCTACTATGGAGATCCACGAAATGGTGGCATGTGCTATTACGGTTGCATGTCTCGTGGAATGCTCGAAGGTATAGGAAATGGAAAACAGGGTTTAGGTAGTCGTCATTCTCAACTTAGTCTTTGGGAGAGTCATCTTGGAGGATACCCTACAAGGGAATGCTTGTGGATTGTCAGTCCAAAGGCAGGTCTTTCGCCAGATTCAATGACACCCAGCGATCAAAGTGTTATTCAATTTACTATTCATGATGATATAAATGTTAGTTGTCAAGAAAATAGCGTATATGTGTATGATGGTTTACCTGCCTTTGTTTCCACAACAAGTAGTCATCAAAGTCAACTTCTTGGAGTTTATTGTACTGAAAGTACCGACTATCCTGTTACTGTGGAGGCAAAATCTGGCTTCTTAACCGTTCATTATAAACAGCTAGATGAAGTTGAAGGATTCAATGCTAGTTATGTTGTTATGACTTGCAATAATTGTCCTCGTCCGCGTGAATGTCGTAACGGTAATTGCCTTTGTAAAATTGGATTTGTTGGCATTAATTGCGATATTGAACTGTGTCCTAAGAATTGTTCAGCTGCTAAAAAACAGGGTACTTGTGATAAGGCTTATGGCCATTGCGTCTGTTCACCAGGTTTTGGAGGACGAGATTGTTCTATTCAAATAAAGGTAAAATACATATTTTTATATTTAAAAATTTGTAATTATAATAAAAGAAAATAAAAAATGTATTAAAATGAATTTCCTTTATAGAAAAATCAATTGGTATTTACGGAGCTCTTCAATAGCGAATATCTTAGTGATCAGTTAGACCATCTACGAAAAACGCTGCCACGATTTGGACATACTTTAGTAGCAGACAGACGTGGGAGTTTATGGATGTTTGGTGGATACTCTTTGAGCCATGGTCCGTTAAATGATATAAGACTTTTTGATACCAAAAACAGTACATGGATGCCAGTAACAGTTGAATCGACTTCGGAAGCTTCGATGCCACAAGGCAGATATTTTCATGCTTCAGAGATTGTGCATAGTAGACAGCAAATTTACGTTTACGGCGGATTATCATCGAAAGATGAAAACGTACCTTATGGTGTATCTAATAATACGCTTAGCGATTTTTGGAAATTCAGTCTTCAAAACCAAAGGTGGTCGCAAATCACGGATGATGACATGGCCAAAACAGAGCCTCCACCTCTAGCTGGCCATACATTAACCTTATACAGGGATGGAGGAGAATCGGAAAGTTTAATTTTGATTGGTGGATTCAGCCCGAAATACGGATATTTGGATTATGTGTGGGAGTTCAATTTAGAAACTGAAAAATGGAAGCTTATTCACACAACTGGAAATGGACCTTTAGGCGTTTATGGGCATACTACTGTTTTTCACGCTAGATCTGGTAGTTTTTACGTCTTCGGTGGTTATACATATTCAATCAATCGTACTTTCATATCAAACAAACTTTATGCACTGAATTATAAAACAAAAACATGGTCTGTACTACCACCGTTTGATGACGATTCTGCTGACGGAACGGTAAGAATAAACTTTATTTTTTTTCAAATCAGCTCATATTGATATATAAATTTCTATTATCAACTTTATTGTTACTATTTTCAGCCTCAAGCTCGCTTTCTGCATTCTGCTGTTACAACAGATGAGTACGTGGTGATTTTCGGTGGGCGTCAAAATCCTCATAACACTACAGATTCTTTAATAGCCTACAAATATTCATGCAACTTGTGGATACGGCTGATAACTAGAGACATGGAAATTATCGGAAATCCACCACCACCAGCCTACGCTCATGCGATGACACATGCTGATCCTGAGAGTAATGCCATTTATGTAGTTGGAGGTTTCGATGGTGGAATCAAGAGCCACGTTACTTTAATTCACTTACCAGAGGACTTGTGTAATCTATGGACTGATAAAATGACATGCAGAAAATACTACGGCTGTTCTTTCTGTTCGGTTACCACTATAACTGGAGATAATGCGTCGTATTGTTTCTCCAATGAAGAATCATTACATCGTGACGAGCAGTGAGTAACGGCGACGTTTATCTGTAATGTTGAAAAATTAGCTTACTTTCATATTTTATATTTATTTCTCTTTTTTTTAATTATATTGTTTAAAATATTTCGTTATTAACATTCGAACAATTATTTCAGGTGTGATGTGAATGTTACCAAGGCTCATCGATCAAATGGAATATTTTGTAATGCTGATTGGATGGCTAGTAGAAAATGCGAAAGTTTTAAGACTTGCACAGATTGTTTAGCTGAATGGCCTTACTATAAAGAAAAACAACCTGTATGTAAATGGTGCATAGACTGCCATGGAAAATGTATTCCAGCAAATAAAGACTGTGATGAACAGAATAAATGTAAGCATTGGCAAAAATTAGTTACTGACGTTAATCAATGTGGTGAGAGACTGTGCCCCGCTAGTGATTGTGAAAAATGCAAAAGTTGTCCACATAATTGTGTTTGGACCAGACAAGTACTAAAAACATGTAAGTCTTATTTAAGGAAATTTGAGATTGCAACATTGTAGTTTTTAAAATTTTTCAGTTTTATTTATGTAAACTGGTATTATTTTTACAGCTGAATTGGGATTAAAATTAACGGCAGAACCAGTTTATGATTGGAATTGTGTACCGGAAGACATATTTAATAGATCAAGTATAAAAATGACAAGTACACAGTGTGAAAAAAGATGTTCTCAACATCGAGACTGCAAGAGTTGTCTAAGAGGCACAGGTGCTGAAGGAGGATGGAAAGAATGTAGATGGTCTACGACATTAAATGAAGTACGTTATTGAAGTTATAGTAACTATACTTTCAACTTGACGTAGTTTTAATAAATATAATCTTTTTATTCCTTTTAGTGCATTTCTCCATCGTATCAATCTCTTTACTGTGCTGGAGGAGTTTGCGGACTAGTATTACGAAGTACAGATATAGATCATTGTCCAGAGCCATGCCATGTTTTTACTCAATGCAGTACATGTTTGAAACATTCACATTGCGGATGGTGTGCACTGGAAACTGCAAATATGACTGGCCAAGGAATATGTACAGAAGGGGCGTTAGAAGCTCCTCCAGGCTATGGTCATCCAGCAGTGGGTACTTGTGAAATGTCCTACTATCAGAAATATCTTAAACCTGGTAGGTAACTTACAGCATTTGTAAAAGAAGCATTCTTCACTCTTGTTATTGCATTACAAATCAATTTTAAGATTATTAGTGTCAATAAATCTTGTTAAATATAATTATTTTTACAGACACAGAAGAACCAACATATGATCTGTTAGGATATCGCGAAAAAGTGTCAATTCCATTAAAGCAGGTGCGAAATGTAACAAAGTCAATGAAATTCTCGTGGCACTACGTCCGTTGTCCACCAGAAAATGAATGTATTAATGGTCATCACACGTGTTCACCCAAAAGTGAAAAGTGCTTTGATCTAATTGAAGGATTTGAATGCATGTGCGGCGAAGGATACAAAACCGAATTGTAAGTTTTTTTTTTTTTTTTTTATTAAAAAATTTGATGTATCCATATTTTATTAACTAAATTTGATTTATCACTTTAGGACTCACATGTACAATGAAAACGGCAGGTGTGTATACATTCTGATAAAAATAACTTATAATAAATTCATTCCTAATGCTTTACACAAATAACATATTGATTTTTTAATTGACGAATTTTAGAAAATCTTGTGTTCCAATGTGTACTCAAGGATGCGTAAGAGGAACTTGCATCGAGCCTGATGTTTGTCGATGTGATTTTGGTTACGTCGGTAGAAACTGCTCGATTCAATGCCAATGCAATGGGCATAGTAATTGTAAAGGCCCAGACAAACTCGACGAGTGTTTGAAATGCCATAATAATACGAAGGGGCCACAGTGTGATAAATGTGAACCATTATATGTTGGCAATCCAGCTGATAATGGACAATGCGTGCCATGTTTAGAATATTGTAATGGACATACGCGCATTTGTATTAATGAGAGTATGACTGTGCCGGTAAGTTTTGCGTGCAATACATATAAATTAATGTTGAAACTAAATGATTCATACATAAATGCGTCAGTAAGTTAAACAAATGTATTTGCAGAAAAATATTATAATCTGCTGCTTAGAAAATGAAAACAAATTACTAGTTATATGGATAAGCAAAAAAGCACTTTAAATTTTTATATTGCAAATTTTTGAAAAGAGAGAACCAAGCTTAGAAATTTTAACTTGTATTTACATTATTGTACTGAAGGGTGACCATGTACTATTTTTGTTTTGTCCCACTTACAATTAATCGATTTATAACGATCTTTAAGCCTCGATTTATAGATTTTTGAATTTTTTGTATTAATAAAAAAGCACTATTTTAAATTCTTCCTTTTTTGGAAACTTCAGCGGTTTTATAAAATTACTGATGTTGTACATTATTATCTGATTCATTTTCTTACTGTAGGATCCAAATTCAATTGATAAAATGTCGATTGAGCTTTTGAAGAAGCAGCTGGTGGAGGGACCTATTGCTAAAGCTAAATGTGTAAATTGCGGTAACAACACGAGAGGTGATAAGTGTGGCGAATGTGTTTCTGGTTACTTTAGGGGAACAGAAGATTTACGAGATGTTTGCCGACCGTAAGAATCGATGATTACTAGTACTAAGGAATCTTTCAAAGCTTTAATAAAAAATATGCATGCCTACTTTTTAGTTGTGAATGCCATGGACATGGATCTACATGTGATTCAGTAACTGGAGAGCAATGCGATTGCAGAAATAATACAGAAAGCGAATCTTCTTGTGTGAGCGGGCCTGCAAAAATAGGAAACTCTGGACTTACGCCTTGCTGGATGGTTCAATGCAGTAAATGTAAAGAAAATTATGCTGGAAAGCCAATAGGTGGTCATCAATGTTACAAAACTGTTACTGTTGATAACAAAATGTGTTTCGATTCTAGACTCATAGGTATGTATTACATTTATTCATTTCCATTGTATTGTTCACCATTCGCCCCAGATCGATCAGTACCTATAATTTTATCAATTCTGCTCTCATGTAGTGCACTATTTCTTGAAGATTATTATAATGTCATTAAATAATTAGTAAAAATTTACATCCTTCATTCACTTTTCATTCATTATCATTTCAATAAAATAATAAAATAATTTTTTAATTCAAATAACTTTGATCAAATATTTGTTTATTAATGTTTGCCTCGTGCTTGTTCTCTGGAGGACCCTACGGTATTCCTTCGAAATTAAATTTACAAATATTAAATGAAACTTTGATCTAATTATTTATGTTTTTTTAAATAGATGAGTGTAAGGTGAAACCAAAACCATTGAATCCTGGACAAACAGTATTTTTCATGGTTCAACCACGTTTCATGAACGTTGATATTAGAATAATGGTTGATGTTACACAAGGAGCTATTGACCTGTTCTTGAGTCCGCGTGATGATGCATTCGTTGTTACACTAAATTCATCTACTAGTTTTCAAGAGGTTATATTGGTTTTTAAATTTCGGTAAATTACCAATTAGTTCCACCGATACTAATTTAAAAATTTTATTTTAATTTCAAGATTGAACTGGATGAGAAGTTTAACTGGCGAAGAGATAATGAAGCTGTCATGCCAGATGGACAGCAACCATTCAATTTTAATCCGACAGAAGATTATTACCCTTACAGTACCTATATCTTCGTGCCAAATATTACCGAATTGTGGAATCCAACCGTTGAGTATACATTAAGAGAGCGTCGTGCCAAAGGGCTCGCTACGTACATCACAGTCCGAGAAAGAAACAACATGTATTTTATTAGAAATCTCACGAATAGACTTGTGCTTACATTGCCGCAAGATAGACACGAACTTGGACAGACTAAATTTTATATCGCTTTGAAAGCTGTTGAACCACCGTCACCGGAGATTAATGGAAGAGCCGCTTATGGATTGATATTCTTCCGTCAAGATCAGTTGCATATCGATTTGTTTGTGTTCTTCTCTGTATTCTTTTCTTGCTTCTTCTTATTTATAGCTGCATGTGTCGTTGCTTGGAAAACAAAACAAGCGGCAGATGTAAGAAGAGCGCGAAGGAGACATGTCGTAGAAATGTTGCATATGGCTAAAAGACCATTTGCTTCCGCAACAATTTTATACGATCGAGAGGTTGGTTTAACGACATTTATTTTGTTGAATTTTATTTATTTTTAATCCGAAATAAAACTTTTGTCTTTATGTCTACGTGCTCTGTATTACAGGGATTTTTAACGAATCTAAGTGAGTGCAGTCCAAACTCACCGCAGCGAAAAGGTAGACGCAACAAAATCGTCAATTTTCACAGCGATGTAAGGCCAGTTGCAGTAGAACCCACGGATGATGGAGTAGCTGCAGTAGCTACCGTTTTTATCAAACTACCTGGAGGAGTGCAAGCTCCTGTAAAGCTCGCCCTGGGTAGTTCTCTTATTTTCTTGACAAGAGTCTATCCGGCCAATAGTCGTGTATTTCTCAGACGACGTAACAGTCTTGTTCTAACCTAAAGTGAATTACGTTTAGTTTGCCACTAAAGTCACGTATATAATTTTATTTAACAGCCAAAGTTATATTGATGTTTTATGCATACTATTATAACATGAAGTTCAATATCGATTAAGTTTTAAAACATGAACTTCGGAGTTAGAAAACTATACGCAAAGTTTACATGCAAGTTTACATGTATTGTTTTTATTTTTTATTTTTTATTTTTTTTTTTGTATGTATAAAATAAAGATTTTGCTTATTTTTAATATAATCATTTATTTTAAATAATTATTAGAATCTGCAAATAATTTTGTAGAACAAAGAAAATTTGTAAATAATTACAGTTGACTTAGAGTTTAAAATAGGATTGATCAAGTGGAAGCGAAAAGTGAATAAAAGAAGCTTATCAATTCTACGTTAAACTCCAAATCAATAATGGATGCTAATTTTAACTCAGAAACTATTATATGCAATTGATTATTAGTGGTCAAACTAAATGAATTATCTTTTAAAGCAAGAAAATAATCTTTTACAATGTAAATATTTAGAAAAGAAAAGGAACGCGCAGCTTTTTTATTAATGGTATTAGTATAGTATCATCGTCCTTTAAGGTTTAAAACTAATCGAAAAAAAACGATATACACGTATAAAATACCACTTAACACCATTCCATGACATAAGACTGTTTACACCTTTCAAATGCCTCAGTAGGAAAGGAAATGCAATTTTCCTGCGTTCTTCATATCTGTTTTTCTACTCTTAAAAAACTTTTAATCTTCTTCTCTTGCAACAAATTATAATTCTTTCACTCTTGCACTCTTACTGATCGCTTCATCTTTTTTAACTAATGTAGATTTTTAAATTTTTAGTTACCGTTTCCACGAAACTTGTAAACATATAAAAGCAGACGCACGATTGTTCAAATCGACAAAGTAGTTTTCTTTTGTGAATTCGGGAAGTAAAAATTTCTCTAGCTTGTGAGCGTTTAATTATTTGCGCCTTTTATACACTATTTGTAAGTGTAGACTTGACTGTTGCGATTTTCAAGCCAAGTTTGATGATTTTAATTTTCAGTTTCAAAATATTTTACATAATGTTTAAGCTTTACGAGCGGCAAATAAGCGTAAAACAATATTTTTAAAAAGTGGTAATTGAAAGGAATTCCGTAAATAATAGGATTTTAATGAAGAAAGATCTTAAAAGTATAAAAATTAATCGAGTCGAGCACGGCTTGTGCGTGAGACGCCACGAAGGTGTCAGGTACAATTATTTTTTAACTAACAGTATTAGGGAAGTATTCTCGTTTATGCATCACACACTGAGGCACGTTCTTTGTAATCACGCCGATATGACGAGACAATATTTATTCGTTAGTACCTACGAGTGCGTAGGTATGATAATACGTGTAGAGTTTATTTGCAATGTGTACGTTTAATGTTCCAACAATTGTGCAATAGAATTTACGAGTCAAGATATAAATATTTTTGTTTATTTTTTATATATGAATCGGACATGTGAAAACTGATTTTTAATGTTTTTATTCGTGCAGGTCGGTGCCATATGTTTATTCAATTTTTCTTCACTAGTTAAACTTAGCACTTTTACCTTGATTTTGAAGCTCTCATGTGCAAGATAAATATATGTATACAGCGTTTCAATTCTTGTTTCACACGTTAATATAACAGCTTGCCAGTTCTGTTTATACCAATAAATTGCAATGCACGAATGAGAAGTACTCACTGCTATTGAATGCATAAAAAGAGAATTAAAAATTAATGAAATAGAACAATTGAAAAGTGGAATTTGCGGATGGTTCCTATGGTTGATAAAATTTCAACGTAAAAGCATAAGTATGCAGTTATTTGTTAGTTTTTTATATGCCAAAAACCTCGCTCAAAACAGCTAGATAATTTTTTAATGTTGGGATGCGGAACTACGCTATTTGTGGAAAATCGAAGAAAGCAGATTAATTCGCGGGTATTATTGTAAAGAACGCAATGATGCCAATGTATTTGTTATTATATATACGTGAACTGAAAGTCGAAAAAATCGATAATAATAAATTTGTTGATTAGTATCGTTGTCGGAACTAATAATTAATATTAGCGCAATTAAGTGATATTTTAAACATTTTAAAAAGCCAAGGGGAAATTGCGCGAAAAGGAATAACTTTTGTAGATTTTACTTGTATTGCAGGTAATTGCGAGCGTTTATATATTTTTAGTAAGATACGTTGAGTTTCTCTTTATGAAGAAACAAATTGTGTTCAAATAACAGTTACATTCTATGTGGATAAACGAGAAAAACGCGTTTCTCGGAAATTATTTCAATTTTTAAGCGCAAACTCCCTCATATATTAATGTATGTATATATGTGGTAACTGTTGTATACGAAATATGCAAGATGTATCGTTATAACTATGAATTCGAAGTATATCTTTTGTGAATTTGACGAATTGACAACAAGCAATATTTACGAAAAATTATTCAAAAGAAATACTTTGTGCACTATAACACGTCCAATATTGCTATGCATTGTCAAGAAATTAGGGACAATATTTGATAATTTTTAATTACTTGTAAGATGTTTAGGGTCTCGATTTTTAAAAGGAAAAATCAAAATGTAAAAAATACATAACATTTGCGGGTTTATAGAGTGACAGGATTGAGAAGGCTGAAAGCTTTTTTGAATTTTTAGTCTTTTTTAGACGTAAGTAGGGATGGTTCACCGATAGAAAAAATTATGATTCGTGATAAGAAATGATATATTTTCAAAGGTCTACAATTTATGGAATTTTTACTAATGATCTCGATTATGTAAGCTTATATTATTATCGAGACTCCAGATCTTTTAATTAGTGTCTCTATAATTAAGGGCTCGAAAAGAAATTACTATGTTTAGATTTTAGACAAACGATCAAAACACCAGCAAAATCATTACCTATTTTAATATTCTTTTAACGTTGAAAATGAAACTATTCATATAAACTAATAAATTTGTCTTATCTGAAACGCTTGAAGATAAGACTTGATTTTCTGGAAAACCGGTCATTTGACACTTCCTAACTTATCACAACTCGCATAAAAATTAATTGAATATTTATTATTCTCTAAAAGCAACTTTATGCATGGCGCAATTGATAAAATAGCAGAATACTCGTCGATTAGAAATTTGTGCTGTTCGTAGTACACAAAATTGTACATAAGACACGATAATACACTAAAGTATGAAACACATACATTCATCACACACGTACAATTAACAAATATGCATAATTGCATAAGTACATTAGATTTAACTTATATAAAAATATACATGGATATAAATATATATTGACATATATATATATATATTTAATTTGTCGGTTGTACAGATCCTAATATTATTTTATAAATATTGTATTTTATATGTATTATTATATCAGCTTTGTTGTAAGCGAAATCTTCCATAGCTGATATTGATTAATGGTGCGAAAAAACGAAGGATTGATTCTATTGAAGTATCGTTGCCCTAGATCTGTTAAAGGTTGTGAAATCCTCTGCAGGGAAATGTTATGTATTTGTCTAGGAGTCGAAAACTACATCGTTGTACGGAATGAATTGAAAAATGTGAATTCTACAATAAATATATGTAAAACTACTTCTTAGTGTTTTCATTTATTTTAAGTAAAATTTTATTTATTTGCGTACAATTAATAACCTTATATTTTTATTTGTTTATTTATATTTGATTTACTTTTTAAAAGACAGTTTAAGACAAGTCGAGATTGGAACTATAAGTTTCCATCAAATAAAATGGAAGTTCAATAAAATATTTAAAATATTGCGTGAGTAAGTAGTTTGAATATGCGCTTCGTACGAAATATCTAAGGGCATTCAAACTGTTATGATTCTCGCGTTGCCTTGGAGACAATAGTAGTCACCAGTGCTTCGATGAACCGAGCATAACCGAACAAGATATTTCTTAATTCTTTTTTATAAAATAACTAACTAATTATTGGATTGATAAACTGCGAGAAAAATTTAAAAACATGAGATTCAAAATATCACAAAAAGGGCCTAATCGGCACGCAACAATGGTCACCTGCGTTGCTTGGAGTGCATCAGACGAAATTTTTTCCTGTGGGTCAGTATGTTTACTATACTTTTTATTGCAGACTATTTTGAAACATAAAAAGTACAGTGTAGTATTAAAAAGTTGACAATCACTATAAAAGATCTATTGGAACATTCATGAAACTACTGACATACATATGTTGAAACATGTACTTAATTTTAATTTTTAAGTTTTTTTAAGAATTTAAATAAATTGATAAATAGTATAACGTAAATATGTTATATAATATTATTGTATTACAAAATTTTTTGTTTAACTAATTTCTATAAGATATTAATTATAAGAAAGAATGCTTCTATATATTTAAACAAAATTTAATTAAAAGTTTGTATAACGTAAGTAGTTCTTGGTAATAAACTTTCAACTACGATAAAAAAATTTGCAGAGACGATCACTTGTTGATATGTTGGAAGTTTGAAGGAGGAAATCTAACTTCGAAAGTCGTCACCGAATTCCCAGAAGATTTTTATCCCACTGACATGCAATGGCATCCGCGTCCTGCTCAACAAGCGTTAGGAGCAGTAAAAAAGCAATCTCTTGACGTTATGTTGATTACGACAACTGACGGTAAATTTTTCTAAAAAAAAAGCACTGATAAATTTTATAGTTGCATTTTATTAAAGATTAAAAATGAAATTGACGTTATGGAATGAGAAGCGGTGTATTAATTAAACATATCCTTTAAAGGAAAATTTCATTTGGTCAGTAGAATCGGAAGAATCGAAAAATCAGTTGCAGCTCACGAAGGTGCAACTATTTCTGGAAAATGGAGCTACGATGGTTCGGCTTTATTCACAGGTTTGTAAGAAATATGATTGAGGAAGTTTCTAAAAAATACATCCCTCTAACATTTTCAATCTGATTAATCGTATTAGCTGGCGAAGATGGACAATTAAAAATTTGGTCTCGCAGTGGAATGTTGCGTTCCACTGTTGTTCGAAGTAGTCAACCTATACTGGCGTCGGCTTGGAGTCCTGACAATTCGTCTATACTGTATTCGCAAGGTCCTTTTTTATTCATACAATCCATGACGACGAGTTCTAAGCCACTTCGAGTAAGTACAAAACATGCGCTTGTCTATAACCTCAGAAAAAAATGTGGGTAGCCTCTCTTACAAAACAGGATGTTTTATTACGAACCGTTAATGAAATAAGATATTAAAAAAAAAACCTTTTAACGCCAATTTTATTAATAGTGGCAGGCTCATGAGGGCTTGATACTGGTTGTTGCTTGGAATCAGTTCCACGGGCTTATTGTTTCCGGGGGAGAAGATTGCCGTCATAAGGTAAATTAGAAAATTTTAATATTTCGAAAAATGGTTAAAAATTTAAAACATTATTTTGATACTTAGATTTGGGATTCAAGTGGCAACTTACTGTACGCCAGCGGCATTGGCGATCATCCGGTAACAGCTCTGAATTGGTGCTTTTCTGGTAGTTACTTTGCTGTCGGTTCATTCAATACTCTTAAGCTCTGTGACAAAGCAGGTGTACGTAATTGCAGATTCACTATCGTTATCATTACCTATAGGATTTTTCGATAAACTTTACTTCTTACAGTGGTCGCATTCACTGGAAAAGCTCACTGCGGGTAGTATTTACGACATTGCTTGGTCGAGCGATGGTACTCAAGTAGCCTTGGCTTGCAGCAGTGGCAGTGTCCTTATTGCTCATACCATAGAAAAGTAAGTATTGCTTTTCGCTAATTTTGAAAGTTATAACTATTATTAATAAGAATTTGAAAATACATTGCAGGAAGCTTAGACACGGCGCATTTGAAGCTACACTTATTAGGCGTAAAGCCATACAAGTGGTTGAATTAGGCAGCGATATCAATGAAACGTTGGACATCGCAGATCGAGTGATTCAGCTGGAATTTGGATTTGATCATTTGATTGCAGTTACTCCTAGTCAATGTCACATATATTCCGTTACCAATTGGAATACCCCCGTGATATTCGATCTGAAAAGTGGTTCCGTCTCTGCAGTTCTATTATGCGATAAGTAAGCTTTCGTTTAAATTATTACTAGAATCAAACCCAAAATCAGAACAGAATTAAATCGCGTGGGCAATCTCGAGTATATGTATTCGGAAAACATGAAGCGCGAGGAGGTTTCTAGGTATGATGGCCTCTAATTATGACTGGATAATGATTGAACAATGGCTGAGTAATGATCGAATATTGGCTGAATAATTGTCTAATAATGGCTGAATAATAATCGTCAAATATTAGTTGAATAATGATGGAATAATCAGATCAGACACCTCCTCGCACTTCATTTGTTTCGGATACATACTTAGGATTTCTCGCTGATGAATTTCATTATCTTCAAGCTTTGAATTGAAACGAAATAGCAATTTCAAATATTATGGAAGATGAACAATTTTTTTCTAGACATTTTCTACTGGTGGAGTGGAATGTTTTGTCTCTTTACAACTACCAAGGAAGATCCGTAGGCATACCCAAGTGGAAGGGAATGTCACCCGAGCCTCTATATCCACCCTGCATATCTGTGTGCTGCGATACATTAGTTGTCCGCAATCAATCAAACTACAAACGTAATTATTACCTTGTCTATTAATATATATTGTTGACAAGTGTGTAATTTAATTTTGAAAGTTTTCTCTTAGTTTTACATGTACTAGAAATATCTCCTAAAAAGCCTGTTACCGAAGGTCAACCCTACACGCACTTGACGGATGTATTAAGTTTAGCTTTGAATTACGTGGGCGGAGTAAATGATCGGCAGCTTGCGTTAATCGACGCTAACAGAGATTTATTTCTGATCTCTATAAGATCCGTTGGATTTGGTCGAGTTTGTAAAATAGGTAAGCTTCTTCGTGATCAGTTACCTGTCCGAAAAGTATTTTCTTTTTTATAATTAGATATTTTTCAGCTGTTATGGCCCAAAATATTGCCTGGGCTACCGACGCAAATGTATTGGCGGGTATGTTGGATGCGACGCTGTCAGTTTGGCTTTGTCCGAATTGCGTTCATTACAGCGATCGCAAAATTATACGAAAAACGAAAGTTGAGAAAGACAATAGGTAATTATATCTTTTTGAGCAGCGCTCTCTTAAAGCATTAATTTTGTTTAAATAATCGTATCTCTTTAGTGAATTTGGTAAACACCCTACTATAGTCAAAGTTGAAAAGGGTATGGTGACTGTAAGAAGAGGTGATGGGGCTTTGGTTGTTTCGTCTTTCTACACATTTTTCACAAGTCTGCACGAACACATCTTAAACAGTCGCTGGCAAGAAGCAGTTTCGTTATGTCGCATAGTTCAAGTAAGAATCATGAGTTTGAATTATTTCTAATAAATATATTTTTACAAATGCATATTTATACTTTTCTAGAATGAAACTTTATGGACATGTATGGCAGTGATGGCGATCGATAGCAAGCAGTTAAATATTGCAGAGGAAGCTTGTGCAGCCATTGCTAGGTATGACAAAGTGGATTATATCCGACGTATCAAGGTAAACCTTTAAATAAAAATATGTACATGTAAATAGGAAGTATACTCTTATCTGAATTTAATCTTTTTTCATCGGAATTCATTAGACGTTGCCTAATGAAATGGAGAGGTTGGCGGAAATGGCGCTCCTTGCTGGGGACCTGTTGGCCGCAGAAGGGATTTTACTGCAAAATGGTCTCATCCCCGAGGCGATAAGGATCAACATAGAAATGTTCAACTGGAACCGAGCGTTAGAGCTCGCGATAAAACACAAGAAATTGCTGAGTGAAGTGTTGGATGCTAGGAAACGCTATTTGGAAATTCTGGATAAAAAGGAAGTTAGTCAAAGTTTCTTGGCAGTTCAGGCAAATATTGCAAGGTCTCACGCTTCAAAAAGGGTATTGTTATATTTTATTTTTTTGGGGGGGGCAATTTTTTTTTTTTGGGGTGGGCTACACAGAGCTATAAAATCTATGTTTGCTTTTGTTTTTTAAGGAGACCAAGGAGAGAGATGCATCAGAACTCGAAGTTGGAAAAGAAAAGGAAAGGGAGAGAGACAGAGAAAGAGAAAGAGATAGAATGAGAGAAAGAGATAGAGAAGCGGAAACAGATACTGACAGAGAATTAGAAAAAGAACTAGAAAAAGAAAGGGAGTTAGAAAGAGAAAGGGAGAGAGAAAGAGCAGAGGAAAGAGAACGAGAGAGGGTGCGAGAAAGAGAAGAAAGGGAGCGAGAAAGGGCTCGCGAAAGAGAGTTGGAAATTGAAAGAGAGATAGAAAGAGCCCGCGAAAGAGAAGAAAGAGAAAGAGAGAAGGCGCGAGAAAGAGAAGAAAGGGAAAGAGAGAAGGCGAGAGAAAGAGAAGAAAGAGAAAGGGAAAGGGCGCGCGAAAAAGAATTACAGCTGGAAAAAGAAAGAGAAGAAGAACTAGAAATGGAAAAAATGGAAAAACGAAAACTACAAGCGGAACTTGAAAAAAAGAAGCGAGTAAGAGCAAAACCAAAAGAAAAGGAAGTTGTAGTATCAGATAGAACAAAGGTCAAAGGTAGAGAAACAGAGAGAAAGAAAGAAAGAGAATCTGAAAAACCCAGAGAAAGAATTAGGGATAGAACTCAAGAGAGAGACAAAAAAAAGGAACCTGTAAAAAAAAGACTTCCAAAACAAAAATCAAATAGCACTGACCGAGAAAAATCGATTACTCCTAAAACAAAGCGAGTTTCTTAAGACTGCTCAATTTTTTTAGATGTATTATATTTATGTAAATATTAATTTAACATTAAAAAATTGATTGAAAACAAGTTTGTGTTATTTTTACGTAGGAAAGGTTAAAGAAGATTTACAAATATTTATAAAAATGCATTACTTTATTAGAATCAACAAAAAAATTGCATAATAAAACATACAAAATGTTTTTGCAAAATAATTCAATATATGAACAACTTTGGTTTCTTGCGCAAATTAGTTTTTTCAGTAATTAATATGAACAAAAATTATAATTTTACGAAGATATCACAGCTACATGATCAGAGTACAATGATTACTTTTATTTATTTAAATTTATAATGAAAATTGCAAATAGTTTAATTTTTTTATTTTAAGATGATTTTATTGCACAGTACGGAGCTGTGATATCCTCTTAAATAATAAAGTACTTTCAACGAAACACAGTTAAGATAAGTATATATTTACAAATCATCACAGAATTAATAAGTTTACTTTGTAAAGTGTATATCAAATGTACAGAGATTAATATATCTTTAACTAAATTTGTCGATTCATTGCGAAATATATAAGGTAATTCAATTTGTATACAATATAAAGAATTGTTTAAAATAAAAAACAACTCAATAAAATCGACTTCTTGTATTCAACATTGAGGAAGCGTAATTGTACGTGTGCTGTTATTAAAATATTTCTTAGTATATTGTATATATATAATTCTTTGGTATATAATCCTGCGAAATATTATTCCTTCGATTTATATGAATTTCATTCGAATCTTACCACTGGTTACAATTTCTACTATGCGTATTTCTCTATAACATTCTCAAATCTTTACACGTCTTTATAATCTGGTCCATGCTTTTCTTTAATCTCTAATACATTTCAGAATACGCGTACCGTACTTACTTTGAATATCTGAACATCTTATTGCAATATATACAGCTACTTTTTATATTTATAAAAAATCTAAGATTATACATATGCTTACGTTTTTGCTGAAATATACCGGATGTTCCAAAAGTGTATGTTACAAGTAAACCACCTATTAAAGGGCCAAATTCTATTTTGAAAAATTCTGTAGTATTTTCACCTATTTTTTGACATACATTATTGCAACACCCTGTACAAACATTACAATTTAGCAATTAATAACTCGATAGACTTTTATTTTACAGTTGGAAGCTTTGCTTGTTTTTCTTATACATATAAGTTTTGATTTTATGAAATCCACTTAAAAGCTCTTGTAATTTTAGTGAATTTAAGGTTTTCCAAGCTAAAAAGAAAATAAGGAACTCAATGTTTAAGATGGACAGAGTCTGAATTACTATCAATATTTAAAAAATGCATTCTGCTGAACTGGTATCCAATCTGGTAATTATAATATGTTAAAAATAGGCCCATTTAAGCATACAATACTTCACAATGGATAAGTATTCTGGATTTCGTATCATTATCTTAATTTTTTGTCGCAATTAGTCAGTAATTGTTCAAATAATTGTTTTATGATCAAGAAGCTTTAATTATTTAAAGTTCAATAATGCTGACTACCATTTTATTATAATTTTAGTATTCAAGTCTTTTAATCAATTTCAGTTCTTTTTTGTGATTATAGATTTAAAAAGTTAAAAATGATATGCATTTTGAAACCTAATAAAAACATATTTAAGCAGTTTACTTTTATAGATATAAGCTGTTACCGTGTCTTTTAATTATAAATTTTTATCATTTTTTATCATTTTCTTTGAATCATAAATTTAATGTTTAAAAAAAAATCAGGGTATTCTGTGTTCATAAGAGAATATCTTACGTTTTTTGAAATTTATTATACTGAACAATCGCGTAATTGTCGCATCAAAAGTTGTAATTTTCTTATTTACTAATTTAACGTTTGCACATCTTATTATAACAAAGTATAAATCCGTAAATATACAAGGTCTTCAAAAAGTATCGGACCCCTCCTGATTCGCGAAAATATTCATTTTCGTAAAATATATCTGAAACAAAAGTTTCAAATGACCTTCAAGGTCACGCCAGAGGTCAAAGTAAAGCCCACCATTGGATTCCCCGATCAAAATTATGAAACCTTTGTCTCGGACATGTTTTACGAAAATGAATATTTTCGCGAATTAGGGGGGGGGTCCGATAGTTTTTGAAGACCTTGTATATAGACTATTAGGTAGGTGGAGCTACAATTATTTATGTCATTTTCACACGTTTGAAACAACAATGCTTGTTGCATTGAAGAACGTAGTTGCGTTATTAGAAGTACCACTTTAATAGCAAACATATTCGAATATTCAAACACCTTTAAGAATTCAAATATCGGCATATTCAAACATTCAAATTGTTTCAATTCGGTCATAAAATTGCATTTAGTGCAACAGTATAAGTTTATGATAATTATTGAAATGCATGCTTATTGTAGGCATTTTTTATTTCGATGTTTAATGTATTGAAATAAATTGAGTAATTCGACTATTTACTTTATATATATATACGTTTATGACTTATTGTTCTAAATCATCAGGCGGACTGTAAATAAAACTATTATCTCAGTATGAAGTTGTACAAAAAATATTGAACTGAAGCTGAGGGTATCAGCAATGAGATCATGTGAAGCGATTATTTGTCGTCTCGAGTAAGCACTTAGTTAGATTATAATTATTTAAGATAGATTTGTACAGTTGAACATTAATTCAAAAGTCAAATATTTATTTATAAGGTAAGTTTACGAGGCAGCCTACGTATGCTCAACTCATCGGTTTTAGCGAGTTAAAAAAACAGTGCAAACAAGTTATGATCAGTCAATTTAGCTTTGCATTCTGCAGCAATTAGCTTTGCATTCTATAGCAAAGCTAAATTCCAACGCATGGCACACCTTTCCACATCGCCGAAAAGTTACAGTTTTCCAATCTTCACCGTACGGAACTGCCCGCGAAAATCAGGTATCGCGCGATTACGCATCAAAATTGTTGAGCGTGCCGTCATCGCCATTGGCGTCCTGGCTTCCAAAGGACAGCAGAAGGTCCTCCGACTCGGTCCCGTCGGACTTATTCGGATTACCAGCCTGCATGTCGATGTAGGACTGCGGCCTGTTGGAGCTCGTCGACGGCTCGACGACCAGCTCGTTCTCGCTGTTGCTGGCCACGCTGACATTTCGCAGCTTGATGGGGCTCTCGTAGTGTCCGTCCTGCTGCTTCTGCACGCTGTCGTTGACGTACGTAGAGTGCGGCGAGGAGGTTTCATTGTCCGTCGGGTAGCAGTTCTGTATCGTCGGCTCGTGCCACAGCGCCTCGAGCTTGTCCACCTTGTCGGACTTGGTTACGGGCTCGAAGGAAGGCTTGCTCAGGTAGTTTACGGCGTCTGTACGTTGCTGCAGACGTTGGTTCGGGTTGACTAGAGCGTAGCTGACTACATTCTTGGGGGAGTCGCCGCTGGAATCTTTACGGAGAAGAGAATTTTTTACTTGTTATGTTTACAGTTTAGTATTTTAAACGTATTTGCAAGAAATTTGATTTTGAAATAACAATATGAACTATTAATAATGAGTAATTTGAATAAAAATTCTCAGGAAAGTTTCCCAGCAAGAGAAAATAAATATACACCGAGTGCCAACATTCGCTTGTTTACACAGACACACGTGCGCCCCGTTAACATAGTGACGCGTCAATGTAAGACGTGGGAATTTACTCACTGGGGCTGTCCAAGGCGTGCAGCGACGTAAAGTACGCTTGATTATGAACGGTTCGGGGATTCAGGTCTAGATATTCGACGGCGTCCTCGAGCATCCGCTCCCAGTGACAAGTAAGCTCCTTGAACGACGGCCTCATTCCTGGCTCCTCGTGCCAGCAAGAGACCATCAGCTTGTAGCTGCAAAATAAAGTACTAACGTCAACGCGGCCAAGCTGCGTCCTCTGTAAATATTACCCTCGGATTCGTTATCCCTTCAATCTCTTGTAAACAGCGGCGAGATATGTGGAGGATAATCGAGTTTTGGGAGAAACGGTGAAACGCGTGAAATTCTGTACATAAATTAATTGTTAAAGTTTAAGCAAGTATTTTCAGGGTTTGCTTTTTCAATATTTGTAAAAGGGAATTCTCGCTTGGAAAATAAATTTTATGAAACGGAAAAAATGGAAAAATACTTCGTTGAAAACGTGCGGCATGGAAAGAATTTTATTTAAAAATGCGTGTTGGACATTGGTTGCTTAACAAAACTGTTTATTCAATTTCTCTATTAAATTTTAAAACTTTTATCTCATCTTCCTCAACAAATTTAAAAATGATCGACTACCTACCTAGTTGAAAACTAAACTTATCTCGCGCTGCAATCTGTCAGGCTTTTCAAACGCCAGAATTTTCATGATTGATATCGCGCGAGTACTTCAAACGCCTCTTCCAAAACTATATTATTTTCAATACGAGCAGCACAGCTCGAACTCCCGGGAATAAATTCGAACGGCGAGAGGAGAAAAAGGTAAAAGCAAAACTTACAGCTGATGCGAGCAATTGGCAGGCTTCTCCATGCGGTAACCCGCCTTGAGAAGGTTGTAGAGATTGTGCACGTCGACGCCGGGATACGGCGACGCCCCGAGCGTCACGAGCTCCCAGAGGAGCACCCCGAAGCTCCAGACGTCCGACTTGCTTGTGTAGACGTGATCGGCCAAGGACTCGGGCGCCATCCACTTTACCGGCACTGTACACTCATTAATGTATTACTTTTAGGCCTAGCTTAGTTTCACCTAGTTTACCCCGGGACAGTAATCGCATTAAAAAGTAGGTCGATGTTTTGTCGATAATGTCAGACTAAATAGGCATTTTTTTCGACTTTTTTATTACAAGTTTTTGGACGCTTTAGCTGGATCGTTGAAAATACACTTTTTTCTTAAATTAACAAAAGTATAAAGAAATTATCATACCTCTTCCCTTGCTGCGCTTCAAGTAAGCATCGTCTTCGTAAACGTCGCGGGTCAGTCCGAAATCCGATATTTTGCAAACTTTTCCGGCAGCGAGCAACACATTCCTTGCAGCCAAGTCTCGGTGCACCAGCTGGAATTTCAGCAAATATTTAAGCAACGAATGTAGAACTATTCGGCGCACATTTCAAAAGTAAAAGCAATTTCGCAGGAACGGAGTTTTATTTCATCGCCTGCTATTTATCTTAATAAAGTTCAATAAAACGGACGAGAGGCGAAATTAAAACTATCCATTTACCTTGATATCTGCGAGGTAAGCCATCCCTTTGCTGATCTGCCAAGCAAACGAAAGTATATCTCTCGGTGTGATCGTATAATTCACGGTCGGATCAACGCAATGCTGATCCAACGACTTTGTAGTGCTTGGCGATGAGGATAAAAGCAAAGTTGAGCACGGAACTCGTCCTTCGGATTCCAAATGACGGCTGCGTCGTAAATAATTTCTAGAAAATATGATTTTTTACGTTAATTTATAAAAATAAAATCTGAAAAAACACCAATATTATGAAAATAGAGGCACGGAAAATAAACGGATGCATTTATCCCCTTCATCCTTTCAAAGCGAAAGCAAACCCGAAAAGAACGTAATCTATTTAAGACTGCGTTATGAAGTATCCAAGTCCTCATAAAGCGCAGTAATAACGCGGGATCTCCTCTCTTCCTGAAAAGGGGACAGGATTATCTCGCGAGCGAAATTATTTAATTACTTGCGGCTCGCGCCCGCAGGGAGTAAAATACTCTCAGTTCTTATTAACGTCCGCGGAATCGCAACATTCCGAGCGACGAGAGCCCGGGAATGCAGCCAGAACTGCGCTTCCGGACTGGCGAAATTAAAGGCGCATTGCTTTCCGCGCTTGTAAGTCTTGAGAATATCAAGTGCGAGGCTCGATGGTCATTTGCATGTATAGTGGCCTATAGGACGTTATCCGGTGGCTAAATGTTTTTCCGAATGCCGGGTGAGCGGCCCTTTCGGAATGTTTATATTAAATTCGAGGAGGCAGCCTGCTGTTGTGTTTTAGGCGTTTATAATCGAGGATTTAATATTGAAAGTATCCGCACAGTGAATGTATACGTTTTAATAATGTTTAATTTACTTTTTAGTGGTGTTTGCAGTTGAATTTATTTAATTGAAAAATGTAATAATAGTTCTAATTAGATTAACTAGACGGCTACAGGGCCGTCGTAACCCAATAGCTCAACTTTTATCTTCAGTTAATAACCCAAATCAACCATTATCCAGCCATTATTAGACGAGGCGCGGTCAGGCCAGATACCCTATCATACCTCCTCTCGCTTCATGAGGTCCGGATACTGAGCTTGACTTTTGCCCAAAAGCTGGGGCATTGGCTGCGTATGATTGTGGGCCTGGCCTGGCCGCGCCTCTTCTGACAATGGCTGAATAATTGCTGATCCAATGATAGTGGGCTATTCGGGATATTTAACTAAAGCCGGATGTTGGATTATTGGCTAAAGTCGGAGGCTGAGTTATGGTAGTCCCGGAATCGCCTATAGCTTATCCACTTAATGAATGCGCTATAAAGCTCTGCAATGCGAGGCAAAATACCTTTCTGCTATAAAAATGTCAAAGACTAACAGGCAGCTAATCTTGGATCAACCGAAAGGAAACTGCATTTGAAAGAAAAAAAGTGTACTCTTCCTTTTCTACCGCATCAAAAGCTCCGAAGCGTAATAGTTTACAGACTCCGCCTTCGAAGCGCAAACACGCAGCAGATGAAAGCGGCTTACCTCAGAGAGCCGAACTCGGCGAATTCAATGATGAGATAAATCGGTCCGCCGGGACTCGTGCAGGCGCCGAGCAGCCGAATGACGTTCGGGTGCTGCGCCTCCTTGAGCAGCTGGTACTCGGAGAGCAGGTCAGCCAGTTCCGAGGCGCTCGCGTCCTCCTTGAGCGTCTTGACGGCGACGGTGGTTAGGCCCGGCCAGCCGGCGATGTCCTGCGCCTTCGCGCGCAGAACCCGGCCGAACTCCCCCTCGCCCAGCACCTGCTCGATCGTTAGGCGCGTGCGAGCGAACTCCCACTTAGGGTCCGGCTGCAAATTCGGAGTTCGTTAGATATTGAAGGCGCTGAATTTTCTTTTTTTTGTTTAGTTCCGTATTCGTGGAACTGTTTGTTTATGCTGCGTTGAGCTCTTTGAGATGAAGATTTAGCTCGGTGGATTGCAGTGAAATAGAATTTTACTGCGCGAATAGGTAATGGAACTTTAAGAACTTTGAATTAAAGAGAATAAGAAATGGGTTCTTAAAGCGATCCTATTATTCAGAAGCAGCAGATCGAGATTGCGGTATCGTTTTATTTCACAGAAAACTCGGTATTATTTTATTACGATCTTATTTGCATTTTCAATTGGTTAATTAAAATGATTAAAACGATTAAATAATTAAATACACTAACTGTTGATAAATTACTTGGTAAGCTTAATAACAGTAAGTTTGCTGTAAAAATTAATCGTAACATAATTTTCACAACTATAATTAAACTATTACTATATACTGTTAAGTAGGTGTATCATATTGTTATCTGCTTAAAAAAATGGGCTTATCGTAATAAAAGGAATAGGATATAAAGTTTTATGCGTGGGTTGCTACTTTATAACCAGTAAAAAAAATGGAGTTTTATGCACAAGTCTTTTATACCGTATAGCTATTAATTCTCAACGATTAGGCGTTTACGCCCTCGGCGTGGGTAGATATTCTACACGCGAATAATTTTGTCAAGTCATATGAAAAAAAATTAAAATCTGATACTTTTTTTTCCATTCCACGAATCCGCGGCCTTTCCAACAATAATATCAAACCTGCAACTTCCTGCAGGATTAATTAAAAACTTCATTGTCATTAAACCGCACATTCCATACTCGACTCCGCGATAACTTTTCTCAATCCAGTCCATTCCCGTTCTCAACAAGCAGACCAGTCCACAATCCCTCTAAAAGAGCAGCTCGCAAAAAAAGAGAAAAACTCGAGGGCGGGAAAAGCTCGCCCTCGAGCCTTTATCTCGGTTACTCCGTGCGGTTAACCGGGAAATATATCCTGCGGCGCATTAAATAGCTTTTCGCCCTTAGAATCGAGGAAAAAGGCCGGCTCCGTCTTGCGCTCCTTTCGTGCGTGCGACGCACGCGACAGGAGCCCGAGATATGGATGTTGAGGACAAACACGGGAGATAAGATCGAGAGCGGAGAAGATAAGGACGCGAGGCGTCACGTAGCGCGTGTTTCCCTTCTCTCACGTCAGCCGCTTTAAAGTGCAGAGGAAACATTTGCGCTCGCTTACTGCGCCGTTCGCTCTGCGCTCGCTGCTGGATTTCGGAGAGGCGAAAAATGTTTTCACGCCGTTTTGCGTCTTTCGAGGGGCTTTATTCTCTTCCCGGACGGAGCTTGGAGAGCTTCAGCAATGATGGTGTGATTTCGCGAGCGTAATGAAAATGGAAGAATTTATTATCTGTGTTTGGAAAGTAAATGAGAAAAAAAATGTGTTTTTGTTAAGAATGAAGTTTAAATCTGTTGTTAGGAACTTCTTTATTCATGCTCATTGTTTCTTTCTTCGTTATAAAGCGATTGCATTTAATAGAATCTTTCCTTTACAGCTTTGTGCGTTCTTTTATAACCTATAAAAGTCATTCTATAACTCTTTTGAAACTATGCAATTATACTTTAAACTTTAACATAATCATTAAGATTACAAGCCAGAGTTTAAATCAACGAAGAATAAACTTGGCGAAAAACATTGAGCGCATTCAAATCAGTAATAGATGCATTGATTAAACTCACCGCCGAATTTTTGGGGGCGAGCAGCGTTCGATGGCCGACTGTCAAGGATTCCAGTCCGATCAGAAGGCCGTCGCCGCGGTCGACGTAATCCAGAGGCAAAATTCCGAGGCCATTAGCGGCGTCGCTCCCTCTGTGCATGCAGCTCCTTCGGGGAACCTTCGATACCATTCTGCAATTCAATACGTACGTGTAAACTTCTGTTAATTGGATTGATTGATAAGTTGATGGGTTTAGATTGATTTTTTGGTAGTTTCAGGGTTATTGAATCTTTTTATTTTGAGTTTAAATAAGCGGATCGCAATTAATTGCTACTGTTAATTTCGATTTAATAATGTACCGAATCTGATGCAAAGTGACGTGCGGTTTACCATGATACATATTACGCAGCCGGATTAACTGTCTGTCTGCATCATCAGTTGCAAAGTAAATAAATGCGATGGGTATATTTAGGAATTATAAATATAAAAAAGAGGGTTCGTCAAAACCTTACTAAAATCAGCATTGATCCCGGGCACAAATATATAAAATATTTTATTACTAAACAACTCGCGTCAATAAAAAGTTGGAACGCTTTTTTTAGCTCTTAACTTTTATTTTCCATTTTACGTTCAACTGCACCTTTCTTCCGATCGATTGTCTCGCTAAATCCGAATCGTCATTTTTTGATAATCTCCCAGACCAAGTTCAAGACCAATAGATAAGCATTGACGGAAATTCCTCGGAGATACCCAATAAAAAGCTTTCCCAGAGAATTGACTTACATGTCTCACCGGGCAATACATACCAATATAACGGCCGGTAAAAAACGCGAGTGTCGCTATAAAAGAACGAAAACGTCACCGAGAACGATCCTTACGACCTTAATACAATTTTGATGGCCGCTGCGGTAGCCGCATCGATTTTCCGGATCAGCTCATCGCCGGAAATAAAACGGCTCGTGTCTTTTTTTTTTATTTTCTTTTTTTATTTTTTTGATTTCTCGTGGGCATCCGATGACGGCGGTTCCTCGATCGTAACTTATCTCGAGTTTACCAAGAGAGAAAAGGAGAGCAGCAGCCAGGCCCAGCTGTTGTACGCTCCCGTGCATTCAGGTCGTGCAAACAGGGCTCGTGTGCAGACACCCACGTGGGAGCCTAAGCAAAAAGGGAAAACGGACGGAAATTTTCCGCGGAAGATTATCGCCGATCTGCAGCTACGTGCTTCGGTGATTCGCCCGACGGCACGCCGCGACTGACTGCTGGATCAGGGCCGAGCTTTTCTTTCGTAAACAACCGATGCGCTGCCGGTGAGTTGTTTGCTCTGAGCTGGATTTTGTTTGGAATGACGTTGATTGGGAAAAGTGCTTTTTTTGGGTACTTCGGGTGGAAAGAATGCTTTGGAGCTTTTTGGTACTTTCGACGTTATTGGGCAATGCGTTAATTGAGGTATTATTTGCTGAGCTTTTCACAGTTAGCAGTTTGCTAACTTCTCAAAGCGCAAAGTTAATTCTCTTTTAAGGGTCGAGAACTGTTTCAATTAAATAGTGTTAATTAAGTAGAGCTCGCCAAAGGAATTTTTCCACGAAAAACGTTTAGGCAAAGAAAAGTAAATTTACCCCAATTACTTAGTTCTTACGATTCAATGAAATATTTTCTAATTAGCAATTAAACATTTATATTTATAAAGGACAATTAATTAATTATCTTAAAAATTAAGTCGAATGATAGATATTATAATCACCTGTATCTCCACATAATAAACGATCCAACTATTATAATTAATACGAAAAGACTTGCAGCGATGATTCCAATTAAACAAGTAGGTCCACATGAAGTATTTGAGGCTAAAAATATAAAGGAAGCATTTTTTTAACTTTTATTTTCAGTGTGTTTTAAGTATGCTTGTTCTTTTCAAATAATTCTTTTTTCAAATAATAAAATTATTTAAATTTAATTTCAATACTTTTTTATGGATTCGAAACTGTAAGTCATAAAAACAAGATTCTTTTCTTCAACCAAAATACTTGAAATAACTTTTACTCGCTTTTACTATAAAATAACTTTTTTTATACTTCTTATCGGTTCATACTAAAAACTATAAAGCTATATAAAGTTTTAAAATTTCCTTTTTAGATATCTGTAACAAAATGTAAACTTGATGTGCACAAGTAGAATGACCCAAGAATGGTCAGACATATTTCAGCACGTCAACATTACTCTTAATTTTCAAACTAAACACGACAACCACTATAAACTTTTCTCAAACAGAATAAAAAACTTGCTGAAATTTGCGCCAATAAAAAGCCCTGATAACTTACCTTTCCGAGCGTCGGAACTAATGACTTCGTGGAGCCTGTCCCTCTCCTTCCTGGCCCTGGCCATTTCGCGAGCCTCTTTATTCAGCGAATTACCAGTAGGTGGTTTGACGAAATTTGCGCCGCACGTGCACTTCATTAGGTCGTCGCATGAGCAGGTGCCGAAGCCGATGCGTATGCCCTGGCCGTTCTTGTTCGGCTCCGCGAAATGCATCTCCGCTGTTTGCGATAGGAATTATATCTAGCTTTAGGAAGTGTGTCTGCTTTTCATTTTAGAAGTTTTCCGAGAGGTTTTGCTCGTATGGAGTTTCGGAGAGGGGGGATTTTTGAAGTGCCGAAGCGACTAGTGTACAAAGAGCTTGTAATTGGAGATTCTCACGTTCTCGGCAAATGCGTGAAAATAGCAATTGTAAAATAATAGTCTGGCCGTTTCTTTTAAAGTTACGTTTTTCAATGAAATTGAGAGAGATTGAGTTTGTAATATTTATAAAAAAATTAAAATTATGTATATGTATAATACTTACATGCAAGAACGCAATCTTGCGGACAAATTCGAAGATCAAGTTGTTCTAGTCCATCGCATACATTGTTGGGACAAAAAGTGAGATTTGGAGAGCAGGTTTCATACTTTTCTGTCATGGTGGTATTATTCATTTTGTTTGATCTCCACGAGCATCCGCCCAAATTAACGTCATTTAAACTGCAAATAAAATTAACTAGTTATTTTCTTAAACAATTCAATTCTTTTAAATAAAAGATAACCTTTTCATTAACGTTAAAAGGAAACGCTACATATTAGGTCAGACCGATAACAGCCTAAAAATAAATATTCTCGCATGGAAAAACGGAAGGATAATATTGAGTTTTGCGCGTTTACAAATTAAGCGCGCAATGCATAATGGAGGAAGAATTTCTCACTTTGCACTTCCTGTGGCCACGCCGCATCTTCCTTCGCATTCGCTGGCAGTTCTGGCGTTTGCGCAGGAATTAACGCTCGTTGGAACCTGCTTGCAAGTCTCCGCTGGCTCGATGATTTTCACCGTCATAATTGAGGCAAATGCTCGACCCTCTGAATTGGTCCATTCGATTCTCACACTAATGGTAAGTAGAAGATATTGCAATTAGTGTACGGTGATTGAATAATAATGGGAACGGTGTTTGTCCAAGCAATAAGGTTTCGTATTTTTCTTATACCGACAAGTTTTACTTATAGGATTTCATTATGTTAAATGTTTTCGTACTGGCAAAAAATGATGATTGAATCGATAAAAAATAAAGTTTATCAGTAACATATTATAATATCTATTTACCACAGTTAATTATTTTTAATTAATTACGCTTAAAAGCGATACTTCGTCGTCATGGAATTTAATTAGCACACCTGACAAGTAACGGACAACGTAACGGCTTATTTTCCATTTTCCAATACCGTCAGCGTCGAAAAAAGCAGCTCTCTTTCTCTCTCTCTCTCTTTCTCTCTCTCGCTTGCGGAATAAGCGAGCAGGTATTTCGGAAATTGAAAATTTTACCTGATAGCCGTGGAAATGGACATGAGCGCGGTGGCGTTCTGCACAAAAACGATGCCGTCGCTGCGCGTAATGTTGAAAGCTTCCGGGCCCCGTAAGCTGAAGTCCACTTTGGAAATAACCCTCTGCAGCGGCTGAGCGATCCGGTAGTATTGACTGGAGCGCCGCGATATTTGCACGACGCTCGGATATGCTATCTGCTGTTTCAGGGGAATCGCCGTCGTCGTCGTCGTCGTGCGGTGCTGCGGCCCCACAAAGGACAGCGAGATGTTGATCTGTTAAAGGGAATCAGAGCCTTTATTGTACTGCGCACTTGGGGGTTTTTTTCCGGGAATTTCAAGAATTACAGCCGCACAGGTCTGGCTATTCAATTTGAATGCCTCGTGCGGTTTTACTCTTTCAATAAGGGAGATCTTTTTGAGAAATAATGTATTTGCTTAGGAGGTTAGAAGTTTTAATATTAAATAAGTTTGAAATTTGCAAAGTATAGGAAATATTTAGAAATAATCAGACGATAATAAGTATAAACACTAAAAAAATTGTGTACTTTCTGTGAGAGAATAATTTAATTTTAATTGCCTGACGAAAAACAGTTTTATAGATCTAATACTTGACTGTGCGTGACTGTCAATTCATTAAAAAGATATTGATTTCATGAATGGCTTTGAATAATTATTGATATACCATCTAGCTTTATCAAATTGCTTATTGTTCGTTTAAAAATCCATTATTACTTTTTGAAATGATGTGGTTAAGTTCCGATAAAACTGCTACAAAAATATCCCAATACAGAGTTATAGAACCGTACCCTTTTAAAAACAGAACCGCATTAACAATATTATCAATAATACAAACGATACCGAAGTCATCTAAAAAAAGCAGCGGAAGCAGACGAACGCTAAATATACCTTTGAAAAGCAATAACGGCAGCCGGCGCACCGATTCGTGAAAAATGCGTCTGCGCAAGCAGCGTCGTTTCGTTCCTCGGCAATTGATTTCGTTCGCCGAATTCAATTTCTGCCGCGCAACACACGGCCCGTTTACCTTCGAACGCGCTCGCTAAATCGCCGCTCCCGGAGATTAATTATCGACGGGGTTTATACATATGCCGCTGATTTTTCTTCCCCTTTCTCTGTTCTCGTCGGCTCAAAAACTCTTTAGCCGCGCCGTCAATCGCAGCAGCGGAAGATACGATCGACTGCAGGAATGCGAACGACTCGGCGATTTACGGGCCGATTACAGACTGACGGGAGCTTCCTCCGCGACAAAAGCTCGCCGGAAAGCTCTCCTCCTTATTGTCGCGCAGCGGGAAAAAGCCGATAATGCCCGAACGGGGCTGCCCCCTTTTTAACGAGCATTTTATTATCGAATTTTCTTCCCTCTATCGAGAGCTTTTCTACGTGTGATTCCGACTCGAGTTCGTTGGCTAAATTTTATGGTTTTCCGCGTTGTTCGCCTTATGAAATCTATTATTTCCCGGACGAATAATGGGAGAGGTATAAAAAAGCGCTGATTTTAATTGGACTGATATGCACTAGAAATTCTTTCTTAATTATCTCGATTGATTGACTGGCTGTCAGGTTGAGTTTATTAAACTTTCTCCGGGCTTCGAGAGTTTATTCCGTTTAGTTGATTCGATTTTTTCGCCGCTGAGAATCAATTTAAACTTTTTAACAAACTCCCCAAAGTTTCTATAAAAAAGAAACTTTAAACTTTCATTTTTTAATTACAAACAAACTCTCCTGTCCAGTAAACAATTCTCCGCAATCGAATCAATAATCACCCCAAAGCACAATTTGTTTATCTCGGCGTTACAGAACAAGATTATCGCGAAAAGTTAGCACTCAGGTTTATTACCGTCTGAGCGGGGAGGGCAGTTTCGCTAACGTCGGTTAATATTCAAAATCACGAGCAGACAGTCACGATTCCCGAAGTTGGTAAGTTACAGCGGTTTTAAGGCGGATTTCCTGCGCAGAAACTCGTACATCCTGGGCGCGGCGTGTTAATTCCGCGGACGAAGTTTAATCGGTAATTAACGGCGCAACATCCTGCCGCGTAAACTCCTTTAATATCGCGTGGCCGCTCGTCGCCAACTGTTCTTCGCCACTGTTTCGAGCCATTAACACTCGACAACGATATCAGACGCGGAGCTATTGCATACAAGAACTTTGTTTTACGTGAACCTTGGTGCTTTGATTAATTATATTTGTTAAGCTAAACTCTTAAAATTGTATTAGCAGAAGGTACTCACCGCATTGCTTCCGAAGCCAGGCAACAGAGATTCGTCCTTGATTTGCAGAATGACGCGATAAGGTGATTTTGGAAGGAGTGTCGTTTTTGAAAATAGTCCTGTTTAAAAAAGAATCGACTGTTTTAGAATGATCACTTTAAAGGCAGAATGATTATTCGTTACAACATTGCTTACTTGCAAAAATTGCTGTAGAGGGAGGATTCTGTCTTTTTGGATGGTCGATTGGTATAATATCATATGTTAAATTCAGCGCATTATGAATATCTTCTAATAGCTTAACGCTGTATGAATTAGTATTAACATCATCGGCGTCATTGAACAATAAGTCATTTTCATCTAATCTATCCCCCTAAAAAAGAAATTCAAGTTCTGCATAATTAATTTTTAGCAATTATCACTCTAAATGAATGTTTTGTCGAATTGTAGATGAAGAAAATGTAAAAAGATAGCGATAAATTTACTACAAATATTTACAACTGCCAAAGTCACAAGCCCGCAAAACATTTAGCAAGCGTAATCAAACAAACTCGTTAAAACCATACTGCGTCGATTCCCGCGGCGCACGAAAAAGGCGAAAAAAAAGAACCAGGGAACAAAGGAAACGAGCGAGTGATCACGTATTTCGTTTTTCTAGACAAAACGCACCTCTTGACGGCGCGGCCGCGGCAACTAATCACTCGAGCGCGGTCGCCCCCATCAATCTCAATCCCGAGTCCCGTGTTTTCACAATTACGTTTTAACGAGAAAATCCACGGCTTCCGCTCGTCGTCGCTCGAATTTATTTCCGAGGGTGGCGCTGGATACTTAATAATAGAAAGAAACGGGGAGAGTGAAAGCCGCCGAAATCGGAGGTATTTTTAAGCGCTCGTCTGTCGTTCGATGGAATTCGAAAAGGTGCGCTGCGGCGATCTCTTTTCAGTTTTTAGCGACGCTTTTCTGTTTTTTTTTTTTTTTACGGAGCAGAGTAAAAAACGCTCGGCGGGGAGAAAGTCGCGAGGGAGGAGTCGTGAGAGGGAAATGCGGGGAATGAAGATGGACAAGAAGAAGGTGAGAGGAAATAAGCAGTGGCGGGATGGATTTATGAAACGGGGATGGGACAGTTTAATGAATTGGTATATATATGCAGCATTTTAAAGTGAATTGCTTTTTCAGGTACAGAGAGGTTTGTCGTATTTATATTAAGGACTTTAATTTTTAATTGTCAAGAGACTAAATCTATGATAATAAGAAGATTATTTTTTAATAGGAGTAATATGAGATCACTATAGTCTTTTTTCAAAGAGGGTTTTAACATTTAGGTTACATTTACTTTCTTTTCATTTCATTGAATTTGATTTCAATCTCGGTATATTTACAAATGTCGACCGACCTGCAGCATACAACTTTTATTATTTTTCAATTTAATAAATTTCCACAAAAACTTCCGAACAATGTATTTTTAACAGAAAACATTGAAACACGTAAAAAGGAAAAAAAAATTAGCTCGCTTCCCCCTTTATTTATCCCTAACGCCGCTTAATCCAACAACTTTTATTTTCGACACAGATATACTAAATCACCGCTCCTGTCTTTTATTTCGGCTCTGGATAAAACGAGGAAGACGAGACGATGATAAGTGAGAGAAACAGACTTGCAGTTAGGTAAAAGAGAGACACGCAGAGGGAAGCGGAAAAAGTGAAAGATATGGACTATCAGAAAGACAGAGACAGATAGATAGATGGATCGAGAGAGAGAGAGAGAGAGGGAGAGAGAGAGGGAGAGAGTGGGGGAGAGAGACAGAGAGAGAGAGAGAGAAGGAAGGAATAAAAGAGCGGAAATAAAAAAAGGTATCTTCCCGCCTAGGGTTTAATCAGGATCAGCCCCTGCAGCCGCTTTTCCCCCGTTCGCTTCGCTCCTTTCCTCTTTATCAGTCTTGTCGCTGTCGACATTTCACGCGACTCTTCCTCCCTCGGAGCTGCGCATTTTTCACCCTTTTTTTCCCGTATCCCGGCTCGGTTAAGCGCACCTGGAGCCGCTTTGCTGCCCAAAACAATGCTTTAATAATGAACACAATGCACCCTTGATTAAGCTGCTCCCTTTTTTTCGCTCGCCGTTTGACAAACGCCCGCAATTCGCTGCACCGGAGGCTCAAGTGAGTGCTGTACGTCGTATTAACTCATTACACGCGAAACGCGATAAGGCGTGACCTTTTTTCGGGAAGTTATAGTTTCGGAAATGTGACTTGAGCGTTTTAATTAAAGTAATAATCATTTTAGATACAAGCTTTTCTAGTTGGATTAATTAACAATGCAGAATTATATTCAGAAATGTCCGATGTGAGAAAATTGATGTATAATTTATTTATCGAGTAAACTAAATTTTTTATTTGTCTGTTTTACTATAATTTTATGTAAAAGTGTACACACAAAACATCAAAACAATATCATATTTCAAGGGTAAGCGAGGAGCTATTTATCAAAAATGATACTTGTGACGGAACATGTTTAATGTATAAATATTTGCAGCCATCTACGGCTGTTAAGTAAAGGCCCGAGCAAATTCATTTTTTAGCTTGTTTAGGAATGGAATATTACAAATAATTAATTACAAATTTGGTTTTTATCGACGTTTTTCAATATAAGAAATTTTTTCACTTTAAACATTCTAGATTTAAAAGTGGTATATGTAAGTGAAAACATTTTCATAACTGATTTACCTGCATAAAGTCTTTCAAATGTATTTCAAAGCTACTATTTGTTTGCGAGATGGGAGGATTGTCATTCTGGTCTAAAATATCAACATTGAGAACTTTTTCAACGGTGTACTGCATGAAAGTCTTTGGATCCCAAATCACGCATCTGACGTTGACATTAGCTCGGGGTCCAGTACCTTTGGGTGGTGATAACGTATCTCTGTCCAACGATTCGTTGGAGTAAAGTTTATTATCTGATAGATGAAAAAAATCCGTTCCTGAAAAGATTAATTAGTAAATTTTTTAAAATATAGTTATTAAACGTTTTTAATTTAAGGCCTTCCTTGCATTTAAAAGTATTAAATCAATTAAATTTAAAAGTTATTATTTTTAAAAGAAATATGAGTTAAAATGTGCAAACTAAAATAATTTTAATCTTTGTTTAGGTAACTTGTTGAATCACTTTGTCCTTTTATCAAGCCACAGTGGCAAACATTAATACTGATTCTTAACACTTTATTTTAAGATAATGCATTTCTTTTGTGAACTTCTTGAATTTTTACGATAACTTCAAAATTGAAAAGTGTATGGCGTACTTAAACGTTTTATGATGTCTTTCAGTATCTACCGCTTTTAATGCTCACAAGTAATGTCCGCAAAGAACATTGAGTAGCTTATACCCGTTATAAATTTATACAAGACTTTAAAAACATTATTTTACACTTCTTAAATATTTAAGTTTTTTTTTATTTTGAAGTTGTAAGAAAAATTTAAAAAATTTTCCTTCAATAGAACTATTTGTGAAATAAAATACGCATTTCAAAGTAATAAATAAAGTCTCTTGCTAAAAGTTTATTTTTTTTAATAGATATATATTTGTATTTAATCTCATAAAAAAGATAGGAGTTTTACTGTTTACTTATTTACTTTTATGTTTACTTTTATAAAGATATCTTTTAGCGATACGGAAGTTTATTCAGCACTGCGAAATATCCCTGCTGGTATATAATATTGCAGAAATATTACTTTATATTCATGTAACAGACAGGATATTTTTTCATCGATAATATTTAACTGTAATAAATAGCATAAATGAAAACATAAGACATTCACCATTTATTAATTCATATTCTGGTAAAAACGTTGGACAAATGGATCTGTAAACGTCCGGTCCAAGTGTTCCAAGCATTGTCACCGGCTGATTCTCATAAATCCTGTACTTGGACACGTTCCAGAAGCAGATGTCCTTTGAACACATTAATAGCGCATTGAACATAGTTTACACAATATTAAAGCTTTTCTGTTCGACGCAATTGAATGGCTCGCTCAGATTTAGTTAATTTTGAAATGACACGATTAAAAAATTACCTCGAGGAAATCGGTGCAATTAAGCTTTCCATTCTTAATAGCCTGAGAAAAAATTTGCATCTCCAGGAAAGCTGCACTGCCGTCCTTTTCTTTGGCTTGTACAAGGATTGCACTTGAATTACCTAAAAGCGCATTTATTTGCATGATGATTAAGGATGCAGTCTGTCGCAGTAGCTTGCTGCCATATGCTTCGCATAGTAAATATTAGCTCTGCAGGCACTTAAGTGGAATTTTCGCTACTTTAACCTATTTTGAATTAAAATTTACTACATAATTTTAAAGTATTCTAAACGTATTTTGAAATGAAGAATTCTCACGTAATTCTAGAAAAAACTCGAGAGATTCAGTTAATTATTTCTTGACTGGAATTACTTGTTTAATACAGGTTAACAGCGAATATTTACAGAGGATACACAGCAAATGCATTATTTACGTAATAAAGTGGTCTTTACCTGCTTTGGGTAAAGCTTGCAGAATTATACTTCCATTGTTCGCGTTTAAACTAACATATTTTTCTTTTGATGATATAATTTGGTATTCAGCATCTTTAGGAATTGAAGAATCATTTCGCAATGTTCTTACAGTAATCAAATGAAGATCCGAAGTCAATCCAATTCCATTTCTAGCAAGGTATGGTATCCTCAGACTAAGATCCGACTGAGGAAAGAATATTGCTGAAACAAAAAAATTTTAAGCACATAAGTAAATTTTGTTCATGCTTCATTATTTAATGAATATATTAACATGTTTCTAGTATGCGTCGTTTACCATTTTAATTAAGATCTTTATCTCTATAGTATCCCAATTTATGGGCTAGACTCTCTATTTTCGTTTTATGTCTTCTAAAACCTATTAAACGTTACAGTGCAGACTCTATTAATCATAAAAGTTGCATATATTTTTAGTAATACAGAGGCTTAAGTACCCAGCTGGCTCATTTTCATAGATTGGAATGATGTATGTGGTATGTTGTTTATTATGTTTATGGGTGCACTATGCACTACATTTTTAATCAATAAAAATTTATTTGACAATAAAAACAGCGGTGTTAATTTGATTTTGAAAACACCATCGATAAACTTGTAATAAAGCTTGTTGCAAAATAACATAGATGAATTAAGGCCATTTCATAAATGTATTAAATTCTAAAATAGTATACCGCCATTTAAAGGGAAATCATAAAAAGTAAGTTTTGATCCAATCAATTTAGCAACTAAAAACAAAAAAATTTTTAAATTCCCAAACAGATTTCAACACAAAAGCAACATTTATTCCGTTGTCCCTCCAATATCCCGCCAAGCATTTTTTTGAAATCAGTTTCAAGCATCGGGGAGCTTTGATGTCTGCGAAGCATGCGAAAAATTTAGTATGCCTCCACCCGCGTCGTTCGTGGCTGCATAAGTTTGCCCCCCACCCTCCGGTAGCCAGCAGCGCCCCTTACCCCTCGAATTTCCTCCTTTTTCCTCCTTTTGACTGGTTTAGTGGCTCTACTGCACACGCTCGGCTCTACGCGGGAGATAACGCAGCGGGAAAAACGGCCCTACGGGAGGTGGAAACCGGAGAACGCGCATAAAGCTTCCCCGGCAGCGATCGTACACACCCTTCGCAGAAGGAGAGGCGCCGAAGGGACACCGATAGTCGCGACGGCTTCGAAGTAAGGAGGCTCCTGCGAGGAAAAGCGCAAAGGCGAGGTATCAAGTCGAGCGTGAGAGCTGGCGGAGAAGGGGTTTAGAAAACGCGCTGGAACGATTCGCGATTGGCTGCGAGAATATTGCTTATTGGGACGAAAAACATGTTTAGTTTTTTGATACATGCGAGAGTGTTTATCTCTGTTAGGCTTTTATTTGCAGTCGGATGAGCTTAGCGAAATAAACCGCAGCTGTCAAAGTTTTAAAGCAAGGTTATTGAAACTATTCAGAGGAATTTTGTTAATTTTTGGAGTAAAATAAAAACTGATGTCGCTGGTGCGCTAAAACCTTTTTTATGGCGTAATTATTGCTCTGGTACGAATGTCGAAATGTATGGCGGAATGTATGTGGTTAGCGATTCGCAGAAAGTTTCATAAAAGTATTAATCTAAAAAATGTTACAAAAATCTAAAAATCTATTGGAATAATAAACTTTTCTTTCAATTTCATACAGTACATTTTTCAGGAGTTTTCAAAATTGAATGTTCAGAGAGCGCTGGTTTTCAATTTACAGTGAGAAGCAATAAAGTCATGAAAAGCTAATCCGCTATATAGGATATTTCATTTATATATAAGAGTCATAAAGCGACAATTACGTTGTTGAATTTTTTCGCATCGAGTGCCGCAAAAGAGCAGAAAAAAATAAATCCAATAATAACAAAATGTCAATAATATCTCCCTGAAAATAAATGCAAGATTGCCCGTTGGAAATTGCTGATATGATACTATATCCTCGTTCGCTGCTCGCGGAAGGTAAAATCTTAAGTCAGAAGCAGTTTCGAACATGAGTTTGAGAATAAGTAGCATAAATACATAATATAACCGACGCGATCGATCCACGTAGAACCCGCTGTTAAAAAGTTTTCACAAGACGAATTCGCTCCGTCTGCGACGGAGGACTTGTTTGAATAAGGAATGACGTGCTCACGTGGCTGGTAAAAAGGTGATGAAAACAACTTTATTTCCGCTCTTCAACGCCCGATGATACGAAAATCTGTTAGTATGAGAAACTCAAATGAAATTCGAAGTAGAAAGAAAAATTTTAACTTCTTTATATTAATTAGATGATAATTTCTTTAGACTTTCGTTGAATAATAATTTTCTTGTTTGATCTAGGTTTAAATTTAACGATCCAATTTGAAGCTTCCAAACAACGAAGAAGAGAGCCGGGGGCGACCAGCCTGGAAATCAATTTAGACTGGCTTCATTTTTTTTCCGAAAGGAAGCTCATCTAATCTTCTTTAATGAACTGCAAACTAGCCTACCTAGAACCAAGAGACAGATGCACGCGTGATGTCAAGGTGAGCTTTTAATCGATATTTACAAGGCAGTTAATTTTAATCAGCGGCTTCGCGTGTCGGCTGGCTGTCCAAACTTTTACGATGGTTTTTATGATGGTCGCCCGAAGTCTATTGTGCTATCCGCTCGCCTTTTTTTCCCCGGGACCGGCAAAAAAATTTATAGGCAGCAATATCGCCCCGGAAAATCAAAGTCAATTCGAGTCCCGCGGCGAATTATTCAACCTCGACGAGACTCCGGGAGTAGACTTTTGTCTGAGGCCTCGTAATGGCTTTACGAAAACGTACAGCGGAGTTATAAACGAGGGGATGCACTACAATGCCGAGGCGTTTCTTTTTGCTAATAAACTCACTGTGAATTGGTACCCCCTCGGGAACACTGAAGCAATTTTAAATCTCATAGTTTGCGAAAATTGGAGAATGCATAGGGGATGACGATCGAGGGAATAGGAGCCTTTCATTTCCTCGCACAAAGGCTATAGGATAATCAAGAAATTAAAGCTTCCAAATAATAAGATGTTGCGCGCGGGTGATATGGATTGTGTTTTTAAATATAAATCTGGAAATTTTTTAAAGATAAATGCATGATTGGATTAATATTTCAAAGCGTAACTTTAATATTTCATTAGCGTGGAAAGTTTAACATCAAAAATTGCGTGGTTTATAATGACATTTACGCGTTTCCAAGAACTTGTAGCTCTAGCAACTAATGAATGTAGGTGCGTTCCATAAATGTTGCAAATTACTTTGAAAACTACGAGATGCATGCAATGGATTTTGGATGATAAGATTGTCCATTAAATTAGCCGGCATAGAGGGTAGAAATTATGAAAAATTAATCATGTTTACGATCACAATAATATGTCATAGCGTGCAAAACGCTTGGATGATTTTTATGGTTTTATGAATACAGTGAATCCGTATCACGTGGGTATACGACGTAAATGTTTTTTTTATAAAAAGGTAAAATGATTCAGAAATACGTAAAGAAGAAAAATGTGCGGTCTCTTATTTGATGCGAAAAAATTGAAATAACCTCTGTTCGTTATTATTTACTTGAATAATAAGAACGATACTAAATTTTCGAACATTATTATTATTATTAATATATAACTTTAATATTTTTATATGTGGGAATGTACAAATAATTCTAAAAAAATATTATCGAAATTAATTTTGCTTTTTAGTATCAATAGAATCGTAGCGCGAAAAGATATTGTGCCATGAAATAAGTGACTGCAATGAAAGCTACTTTTACTTCCTATTCAGGGATTCATTCATGGGTTGTTTCGCGAAAATATTACAAAAATGAAAAAAGCTACAATGGATATACGATTTTGTTAAAAGCTTACATTCAATACCCTGTATACCGATAGGAAATAAAAAACTTGATAATACAGAGACATTAATTTAAATGCATTTCTTCTTTTGTATGATACTTCTATTGCATTAAATTTAAATAATTAGCAAAAATTTAAGAATTTGTGTATAACATGCAATTTAAACTCAATTTAAACGTCTTCTTGTTTTAAAAATAAAGCTACGCTAATGACGGAAACCAGCGACAATTACGAGTTTTCAAGACATTTTTGGAGTGTCGTAAGTCGGAGCAAAAGAGGAAAAATTCGGGTTTATCTTCGTCGCTCGTAGCGCTCAGTAACCCCAGTTTATTGTGGTTGTAGACGGATAATCTTGTAAAACCTGCAGGCAAACGGTGCCCTTAAATTACCTTAGCTTGTCTTGCAGTTTTATGAGCCTTAATTTTCGTCGGTTAAAAAAGGAGACTTTCGAAGACGAAATTGACATTTGCTCCAGTTAAGGTTCTTAATAATTTAACTTTAGCCATTAACAAGCCCTTTTTAGCAATTTTAAAAATATCTCTGCGCAATTTGCTTGAAAGGCTACTTGCACTATACTTTTGCATTTTTCCTATTTTTTAAATTCTGATTCCAATATTTCGCGGAACTTGTTTCAAGATTATTTGAATAGTATAAGATAGTATTTGAATGAAAATTCATGAATCCGAAACAACCTTGCAATAAAGGCTGAAAATAAAACGTTCAGTCAAGACTTTGGAAAAATGTTACAAAAGTAAAATTTTAGAATTCACCTCTCACTTTTCTGTAGCAGAATAAAATGCGTGGTTATATTTTAATGTTAAAGAATGCTTTGCGTCACAACTCTTTCTGGCAATACTTCAGTGAACGATTGAAGTGGAAAGTTCCATCAAAAGTTAGATGAGTGGCTTGTGCTCTAGGGAAATTTCACCTGTCAAAAGAAAACGTGTTCTAAATCAAGCAAACTAAGTTTCCTTGGAAATTTTTTTCAAAGTAGCGTATGCACGAGACTTGCGATATTCCTTTCTTAGTAAGAACAAAACGAACGAGGATCCAAAAGTTACACTCGCAGCTTGCTCTCGACGCATACAGCAGCTGTTAACTAACGAAACTGGGAACAGCTGGAGCGATTTTTCGGTTGAAATTGCATGACAATGCGAGTTATTAAAATTAGTATTCGCGCTACTTAAGTAGCCTAGAATATAAAGCTTTTACGCGCCGGCGAAAGTGACGTGACCGGTGTATAAAATACGAGCCGGCGTACTCCTGACGATCGGGGCACGATAGGAATGTATATAGAGGCAATTTGCTAATCGATCTCGACGCAAATTACTTTGAAGCTCGTTATATTTATAAAATCGTCCGTAATTAAATTGGTTAGAACGACGGGCCTTTACTTGCTTTTACCATCATTTCTCATTATAATCTGGATTAGAATTCTGGAAGATTGCCATCCTATATTATTGAATATAAATAACTAGAGACAAATTGAACCTCGAAAATTTCCTTATTCATTATAATCAAACTACTAAATCCGCTTTACAATAAACGGGAAAATCAAGCGCGCGGCCGGCATACAATATCCTAATTACACGGCCGGGTAATACAATAACAATCAAAGGGCGTCGTACCGAGGTCAACGAATCTCTCGTTCCTTCCTTCCTCAGTTCCGAGTGTCGCCGGCGGTGCGGGACGTCAGGAACAGGAGCACGGAAACCCTATCGGGCCAAAGTATCGCCATTCCCGAAAACAGAGACAGCGCTGAAACCGATATGCGCCGGGCTGCAGCCCTACAAGCGACGCCCCCCCACTGGGTGTCCTGTCGCGAGGAGCGGCGTGACTCAATCTATACGCGAAGAAGTCCATTGCACCGCTGCGAAAGCATTCGAGCTCATCTCCGAGCTTCGTTCCGGCTGCTTTTCTGTTTCAGCGGATTGTAGTACACGTTATTTTGTTCGGAGTTGGGTGTAAGGTTGTTTACTGTTTTTGTTTAGAAATAGATACATCAGACAATGTTTTACGTTAAAAAATGGTTGAAAAGGCTGCGAGGAGTTCGTACATTTTATCGGTTCTATATGCGACCTACACAAGATCTATTCAAAGTCATCTCAGTGGAAGACCTCTTCAGTTACAGTTAGCAGTAAGTCATATTGATTTGACGTTTGAGTTTGAAATGTATAAAATACTGCTGTGCTTTTACTACGTAGAATGTCGCAGTACGGCCCTGGAATCGACGAGAATGAAAAGGTTCAAAAGATTTTTTTAAAGGAAATAAAATTTCATTTGACTTTTGTTATTTCTTTTTTTAATTATTCTCTTTCTGAATAAAGTACGAGAGTAAAGAACATAGAGATTACCTCTTCAATTAATTTCCTAATTTTCTTAATCCTCACGTTTGGAAAGATTAAGACAAATCGTCACATTTACGCGCTGATATTTGCGCACCATTTTATGAAAAAAAAAAAAAAAAAATACTCAGGGGAAATTTATCCGCAAATATGGAGATAATAGAAGGGCAAACAAACCTGAGAAAAGAGTACGCATCTTTTTATGTAGAAAATGGAAAAAAGAGCCTCTATCAATTATTCTGAATAAATTTTACTCAGCTTTCATGCGAAAGCAAAATTTTAGCTTCCTGCCCAAGCTGAAAGTCGAAAAATCAATAGTAACTAATACGACGAAGCTGAGTAACATTTGATTCCGTCGAGTTGTGACACCAACTGTCCGCAGACGGCGCGTCTCATAATTCAGCCGGCGTTCACGAATAGTCGCGTCGTGCCGGAAAAACGAGCTTACCCTAGAAAAACAGCGAAAGAACTCGGAAAAAGTAAAAAAAAGAAAAAAAGGAAAAGCGCAGCGGGCGTTGATCTAAGCTCGCCGGAGCCAAGCACCATAGATCGCTGCTTGACACTTTCCCTCGGCCGGCGTTAAATTTATAGGCGCCGCGCCGACTCTCCTGTGTATACACGAGTTTTACTCGTCTCTCTCGCTGCGTTATGCCCCGCCGTAGGAAACGACGTGTTTTTACGTTATTTTTTTCACGCGACTCCGAGCTGTACAGGGCCCCGCTCGCTCGTTATCGGCTCTCGCCGCGCGTGCCGTTTTCGAAATAGGTGCACGTTATACTGGATGCGCCGGCTGCTATTTATAGATTTTTAAACGAGCCCGAGGCGCAGCGCGTTGTTTTGGGCGGACGAGAGCCGATTCGAGGGGAGTCGATCGTAATTTGGGATTTGCCGTGTGACTTACTTCGGAAAGGTGACGGAACGAGGAGAGGAGACGGGGGAGGAGGATTAGATGAGAGGTCGTGAGACGAATGAGGATGAAGTTGATTGAACGCGTGATTTGGATGGGCATTGGATTTAATTACGAAGAAGGCACGATGTATTGGAATGGATGTAGGATTTGGAAATAACTTTGATTGGAATTAGCTGCGAAAGCTTTAATTGAGCGTTTTAAGAAAAAAGTTTTATTTCATTTCAGATTAATTATATATAAATTCATTTTTTACATTTAGAAAAGAGTATTTTTTAACAAGATAATATTAATGAAAAAATAATGGAAAAAAATTTTCCTAATATCGGAACTTCATATAAAAATGGAAATTGCATTAAAAATAAAAAGAGCGCAACTCGAAATTTAAAAGTATTTGACGCTGTAAGAAAATGTAATCAACCATCCTAATTAAATGTATTGTATTTCCCCGGGGACGTCGGCGAATGAATAATTCTTTTAATTGAAAATACAGAGAAGCGAGCATCCTGGGCACTAATTCTCGGATAATTACAAAATGCACACTCTTGTAATGAGGCAAAACTAATTGGCGAAAATTGTGTGGAGCGTTTCATTAACCTCGACGCAAAGAGTTATCCTCGAGATTTACGCGACGAGCAGCAGCGAGTTCTCTCCGCATCAAAAGGCGATTAGTCCCGAGAGGGACGATTATTATGCGAAGCCGCGAGGGAGCAGCTGCGAAGGTGAAAATCAGCACTGAAATGGAACAGGAACAAGCCCCGGCCTTCCGCGGCTACAAATCCGCACGAAGTTGTTAAACTTGGGAGACGGAATTCGCTGACGGTTAAGTGCTCGGTTTCCGCGTTTCGATGGGATTCTCGTTATTAAGGCGGCGCAGCGCCTGTCACCAGTGAAATATTACAATCAAAATTTTCGGAGCGACAATGAAACATTATGGGCCGGCTGACCCACTTGCTGACCAGCGCTAAAATTGCAAAATCTTGACTTGAGTGCTGGAGAGAATTTAATTCGCCGGGCAAAAATTTTCATTTTGTGATCTAATACTATTATAGAAGTGATAATATCCCCGAGTTTAATAACACAGCCTAAATTGATCACGTGATATTAGTGGGTAAATAACTGAAATTGAAATACTGAAACTGGATTAAAAACAAAAACGTTGTACTCGAGGTGGGATAAGTGAATTTTAAATGATTTATTATGCCGTATACTTAAGATATTAAGAAGAGAAAAACGACAGAGTGAAAGTTCCTGGGGCAGGCAAAAACTGAAATTGTACTGTTGCCTTGATGGTCTTTGAATAATCTGAGAAAGATGTTTTTATGCAACCTCGGGGCCGGATTGCTGAATATTATTCATGAAGCACTTGGAGTTGGCTATTTTACCCTTGGAAATCCTGAGTCCCGCGACGCTCTTCCCTCTTCCAGTATTTACAGTTTGCAGTACCACTTGAAGGCGTAAATCACTTTACCTTGGTGTACCTCAACTATATGCAACAGTGTACGTAGATAAGCGTTGACTATGGAATATGCGGAGACGCGAATGTCGAAGAATAAATGTATCAACAATGTTGCATTGTTGCGCAAGAATATTCTTCCTGTTGGTTTCGGAAACCGACAGGATTGATTTTTCAGCGGACGTGGAAAAAACGGCGTTAAAAATTTTTTTACCTCAATCTGCAAGTGCTAAATCATTAAGCTTATAAATAAACATGAGAAAAGTGAAACGAAAAAGCGTCTAATTAATCAACGCCAGCTACTTACACAGCGTCAGCTACAGTGACCTTACGCGAAATGAGATTTCATATCGAGTGTAAAATACACGTACCAAATATACGGAACCCTACAGCACGCGATCTTCACTTCCTACTTCCTTATGGAATATTTATATTAAAATGAGGGGGGGAATGTGGTATAACGAACGTGCAATTTTAAACCGTGTTACGGCACTTCAATGAAATGTAATTAAGTACTTGCATATTCATAACTGCTGAACCAGACGTACAATGTTTAAATTAAATTTTCTTTCTTCGGCAAGTGTAAATTTCATTACAATTAAGAGGGGAAACAACCAGGATAATGAATTGAAACTTAAAAGCCCTATTTTTAGCCGATGCCTTATTATCATGTAACACCGAAATTTCCTGCGATTATTGCTTACGTCAGAAGAATTTAATTTTCCACTAAGAAATTAACTTGTTACGTGTCTGTTTATAATACGTAAACAACGCGATTGTAACGAAAATGCGTAGGAGCACATCGCAAGGACGCTTAGATAAAGCGTGGGCGAGACCCAAGTTTCGAGCTTTTGCGCTTTTTAAAATTTCATTTTAGTCCGTCTCGTCGGTTTGGGCAATTCCGCATTCCCGCCACTGTAATGTATTTTTAACAATGTGGAATCGTAAACCAAGTATGTCCCTATGCCTTTATGAAACGGCCTAGTATTTTACAAATTTTTAATTTTGCTGAGAACGTATATTAGGATGCGGAAATTGGAAATTATTTTTTTTTACGTCGCAATCTCGAATTGAAAAATTCCTACAAATAGATAGGAGGGTATAAGGTACGAAATTATATCATTAGGAGAATCAGGCAAAGTCACGCAGGGCCTGGGTTAAAATAAAATAAAAGAGGAAGAGATAAGATTCACGGAGAGGACATAAGTGCTTTTACTTATTCAGGGAGTAATAAAACCAATTTCGTCTAAATATACAATTCGATCTAAGCATAAAATTTTATTTTAGTGTACATTTACTGGAATTAGGAAGAGAAGTTTGGTTATATAAATAACTTTTTTAATAAACAACAACTTCTTTTATTAAAAATATCGCACATTGCATGACTTAAATTCATGAACATAAAGCTGAATTCCACGAAAAATTATAATTCACAATGAAAACAATAACAAATTAAATTAGTTATTCGAAAACTCTAAAAAAAAAAGTTTCTCTATTATAAAAAAGTTTCGTTTAACGTTGCAACTTTAATATGCCAGGAAGTAAAAAATAATTTCAAAACAAGTACGATAAAAAATGGGCAAGTGCTGGTCGTTTTTTGCACGCATGCCCGTAAATACTTGTGCCTATATATTTTAGAATATTCTCCTACTGATTCATGTGGTTTTAAAATGTGTTTCTGACATGCTATTTCAAGAATACTTTATTTTCAGTTATACGATCAGCGGCGATGCAATTTTTGCAATATCTTTAATAAAGCAAAGTATTAAATTCCTGACTGACTGAGGAGTTTTTTTAACCGCATTCCTTATGAATATTGAACACTAGAAAATATCGATTAACGTGTCCGATGCTTTTGTCTACCTTTCAAAGTAATCCACTTTTGTACTTTATGACTGGGCGGATTTTCCCCTTTTGTAATCTTCGGTATTTATATTAGGATTTTGCTTTTCATTTATGGCTGCGGAAATTTTTTCATAATTTATTCGTACTTCAAAAAGTGATAAAGGTGTATATGAATCTGTGCAAGCGATAAGATTAACTGACTTTGCAGTAATTAATTTGTGGAAAATTCAGTAATGATTATTGAGACGTTGAATGTAGCGTAATTTATAATGTCTTACTTTAGACGTCTTCGTAATCAAGGGATTTAATGTATAATTGGAACGCGCTTAACTCTAAAGTTAATTGTGATTATTTCTATTGAAAATCAGTCACCTTTCATTTGAATGAGCAAGGTTAAATTGTTTCACGTAATTAAGCAAAATATATCTTATTGAAGTACTTCGTGGCAAGGCCATTTATTCAAAAACAAATTAATCCGAACACCAGATATTCAATAAAATGTTGTAATTCCAATAAAATTTTCTTTCAACACTCCGATAAAACCAGCAGTTAAAACAAAGTTTTTTTTTCCACCAAAACTCCGCTCAACAAAGATTTGCTCCTTATCGATTCCCGGCGAACGGCAGCGAAGACAATAAATAAACGGTCCAAGGGGGCGTACGGCGTTAGTCGCCGGTACGTGCGCCGTTATAACTCGGCATGACGGAGTGTTACATGTATACACAGGGGGCATTTACTGGGCGCAGTTATGTTTGCCGAGTATAGTGTTGCGCTGGCCGCGGCCGGAAAATAAAGCAGGAGGCTCCGATGCCTGTGCAATTACGAGGCCCTAATGGGCGTACGCCTTTTTATTCATAATCGAGCGACTTTTTCAATTAAACCCGGCCTCGTGCTTTCCAGGCTCTGGTAAACGCTCGAGGTACGAGGAGGAATTATCGAGTGAATAATAATATTGGAGTAATTTGCGGCGCGAAATGTGCGGTGTGAATTTTGATGAGGAGATAAGAAGTGATTTACAAGGATTCTAATAATGGATTTTTAATGCTTTAATTTGATAACAAAGTATTTAATCTTTGTAAAAGTAACGTTTATTGTTTTCAAGTTACGTTCAAGTTCGTAGAAAGCAGCTGATTAAATATTTTAATATCAGAGAGAATTTATATAATGCATTTTAAAATTTGTTGTACATATTATAATTCCTTTTAGGAAATTTTGCGTTATTGTCCTTTCGAAAGGTAAATGCATTATTAGGTAGGCTGGAGTTACACAATACAGATTTTGCAATTATCGATTTGTCAATAATACTTTTGTGTAATATACGAGTACAAATGGCAATGATTTTAAATTCATTTTGCATACAATTTTCTCGATAAATATACAGATATATTATTTTGATTTGTAAAAGGTAAACTTATGTTTCGCATTATTAAATGGTATCGAGCCGCGCAAGAAAATTTGTCGATCGAATTCATTTTTTTTCTATTACAATCATTTACATCACTAAGTGTTATTTTATTTAATACCACCTCGTTCACCCCCTGTTTGATAATTACCTCGAGGAAACTAAACACTGAAATTAAATCTTCTACGTTTTGAATTAAGATGAAAGTAGAGCAAGTAAACGATGCGTAATTATCGCCGTTGAAAATGGCTTTGTTTTGCGTTTTAGTGAATTAGTTTATCAAGCTTTGCGCCAAGTAATTAGGAACCACAGCATTGAAATCCCGTACCAAAAAAAACTATCATACTCATTTGTAGGGAAATTATCTCCTATAAGCAGAAAGGAGATACCCGCAGCTAATTAACGCTTTTTCCAACCCAAAAACTTTGAACCGCAAATTAAAAATCAATCCGCTGAAAAACTTTCAAACTCCACGCAAATCAGTATACAAAAATCAACTCCCGCTTTATCCGCCAATTTAACCGTAATGATCCCCAAAGTCGAATTCAATTGCGGAACTTGGCGAAAACAGCGTAAGCAAGTTACACCGCTGGCTCGAGCTTTTTACATTGAGGAAATATCGGGGCAAAATCCGCGACTCTCCCATTCGTGGCCTCGAGCCGGCCGAACTTTCGGAACTTTCTCTGCCGGCTGAATGGCGGAAAAGCCCGTAACGACGGGGAAGAGAGGGAGGGGGGGATGGAGGAGAGCCGCTGCAGCTTGCGCCTGGGAAGACGCGACGCGACGCGCAAAGCGCTCCGGGCCGATCGAACCAGACGGATCCTCGACGATTGGGAAAAAAAGTGCATCGACCCGACTCTCTTTTTTTGTTGCGTCGCCTTTTTCAGACGCGCGCGCGCGGCTGCGGTAAAATTGGCGCAATTTAACGAGCCCCGAAGAGGCGAAAACTTTTTGTAAACGATTGGTTTTAAAAGTGCCATACCCAGCCCCTGGAGGTGGATCAATCGAGTTGGGAAGTCACTGCTTATGATATCGAATGCCGCTTCGTTATAGTGGATTTGAAGAGATGAAAAAATATTTTTAATAAGTTGCGGTTTCGCTTTTTGCTAATGAAAGGGAAAATGTAAGAGTATTGAAGTGCTCTTTAATGAAGTTTGATGATTCATGCGGCAAGCATAATATTTTAAGACGCCGTATTTCTTTGAACTCTTCAATATTTATTTTCTACGAGAGTTATTATTCCAAACATGGAAATTTACTTTTGCGCAGACTTGACGATCCGTACGCATTTTACAAGATAAAGATTATTGTATTTTGATGGATGCTATTTTATAATTAAAATAGAACTTCAAAATTATAATTATTTAGTTTCTTAGAATTTCGATTGTTCCAAGTTTCAATCCGGGCGCAGATCAAGCACGTCGGCATCAAAGAGAAACACAAGCTACAAAAGGGAGGCACCGAAAACGGGCGTTCTAATTTTCTCTGACAAATTAAAATCTGTCAGGCTTAATATTCAAATACATTCCCGGGGCGCAGCTGCATCTAAAATGTTCACACGAGCGAAGCCTTATTTGAAATGCCCTTCCTCAAAATGACAGATTGTGTCACCTATTGTGCGCGGTTTATGAAATACCGCAGCTCCATGTTCTACCTTTTAATTAATAATACCTTTTAATTTTCCGCCCCGAACGTTAAAAGATTAATTACGGCGTTCACAGAATACTCCCATAATGAAGCGTTCATCATTTGTTGACACCGTTTTCACGCGTGATAAATAAGACGAGCTCGCGGCCGAGCCTTTCCAGTCACGTAAACCGCCACACAATTTTCTCACCGCCTTTATTAAAGCCGAATCGGCTCGAAACGTAAATTTAGCGGCCGGTATTAATAGCCGTTTTTACGTCGATATAAGTGCCGATAATGCTCGGCTCGCGTCCAAAATAGACCGTGACCGACGAAAGCCAGCCGCGGCTCGTTCTTCTTTTTTTTTTCAGCCGCGCGTAACGAGCCGTATAAACAGACGCGTACATACGCGCAAGTCGACGTGTCTGATTAACACGTGTCATCGGCGGGCGCGAAAAATCGAAGCCGCCGCTTATCGATCCGAAAACATATTCGTTGACACGGCGATTTACAATCCGCCCGCTCGCCGAGTAACGCTGTGGGATCGCGGTGATGCAGGCTAATTTTACGGGACGGGCGAACGATTGTGGGTTGGTTACGGAATGATCAGATGCGCTTTTATTGCGGAAAGCCGCGGTCGACGAATGGACGCTGGGCGATTTATGGCTGTTGTGCATTGTTTAGTGATGATACTGTTTTATAAGCACGTTAATGCGAGTTTTATTGCTGTCATTAGCGGGTATTGCGCGATAATGGGCAGTGGTGCGAAAATAGAAACTCGACTATTGGGTATGTAATAAAAATCTTAGTAAAAACAGTTTGCAATTTTAATCTTCTATTATTTATATAATTAATTTAAATCCTTTATAATTATATTTCTAGAATATTAATTAAAGTAAGCGGGTATTTAAAGAGGATTAATTTGAAAGTATTTAATTATTTCACCACAGATAATGTATTCAGATGAATTATATAAATACAATTCATGAAATCGCTTTATCTCTAGAGGTTTACCGCAAGTATACTCTTCTCAGATGTAATTATTCTATTGCAACTTTGCACCTAAATACGTGAGTAGATTACGTAGCGTCCATACCTTTACGTGGCGATATTATTGCATTAAAAATAGATTTAGTTAATTAAATTAACTTTTTTTCAATAGTAATTTATGGGCAGTTGTAGTCTCCACACTGAGAGAATTTTTTTATATAAATTACCGTAAAATTCGCTACAATCGTGGGATGTGGCGATTTTGTAGGGAACTTAATGCGTGTTTTCCTTAAAAATTATTAATCAATCAAGACAATTTATTGAACGTAACGTAAAATTTTACAGTTACGCACATTAAAAATTTTTATCAGTCATTTTTCTGAAACTTTCGTTAAATATTGACGTATATTTAATAAAAAAAGTGTTGAACATCGCGTTAATTTTTCCGATCCGTCACGGTAATTTTGTCGGTAAGGTGAGCTAGGTCAGTTGGAAAGTTTCTGAATTAAATGTGGCGCCGTGTACGTATCGGTTCCATGTTTGCCAATGCATATACAATCGAAAATTAAAAATATTTTTCTATTTATTCTTTTTCAATCACTGAATCGTGTAGTATTTAGTAATGAAATAATATTTCAAAAAGCCATCAATAAGTTAAAGTTCCTCGAGAATATTGATATTATACACTTGATCTTCCGCAAAAAAAAAGCAAATTTTTTGCGAAATAATGCGTCTTTCATACGATTAGTGATTTTAATGTAACACGAAATTTTGTATGCACTTTCGCGGTTTTAATGTGTTGATATTTAAACCGCGAGTTTCTACCATGGCGCGAATTTTTACCGTGACAGTTCTGTAAATTTTTACCGTGACGAGCGTAATGTTTAGAGAGCGCTTGTCAATAGTTACCAAAACCATGCGATGTCCCACGTTTGCGATTCGTAACGGTAATTTTTCCGGTAAATTTAATTGTAAATTTTCAGGAAAAATTCTCTCAGTGCACCTTTGTCTTCTCTGATGACGATTAATACCTTAGTTAACATTGTCACAAAATAAAGTTTTACTCGGCCTAAAAATAAATAAACAAAAGCTCGGAACATGTAACTCTCCGAACAAAGAGAACGCAAATTACTAAAACATCTAAAGCCTCCTCGATCTCAGGGGTCTAATTATCCAACACAGAACCTGAAAAGACGCAAGAGTGACAAACCTGAACGCGAGCATTTATTCCATTAGCGGCGGAAGGCGAGTCTCGCCTGAAAAGAGGAAAATTATCTGGGCGATGTGTGATGTAACCGCGCTACTTGCGGATATGGGTTATGGGGTGCGGTGCAACACCCATGGGAGAGTGAGAGAGAGAGAAACGTTGACGGCGAGCTTTGTTTTACCCACATACCGTCCGACAGGTGAAAGCTCTGCTAGAGAAAGTTTGAAAACTGAGGACGTCAAGGTGACCAGTATTTCTTAGCTCCAGGTTATAAGGGCCTCATTTAAAAATTTAGAAGCTTATTGTAAAAACTCAGCTTGGATTAAGTCAAACTCTTCTACCCTGCAGTTTTTGCGAGAAGGCACTTTATAATTTAAAATTACAATTTTTTTCCCTTAGACTCTCCATTAAATTTAAGGGACTCGTCATATTCTACACAAATTTATTGCACACGATCGTAATATCGTAAGTAAATATTTATTTACTATCCGATAGTACAATCGTGTACAATAAATTTGTGTAGAATATGACCAGTCCCAAATTTAATATCCCTCACAGTCCAGCAACAATTCCACAGTAATCTAAAGCATTGAAATGAAAATTTACCAACGTCAATGACCCGATAAAAATTTCTCCACACGAGCCACCCGAAGCCAAGCAGCATTCGCGCGTGCAAGCTCGCTCGCTCGTTCGCTCGCGAGTATTTTATGCAAGCGCGTTAAAACACCTCCGGCGTGTAAGCTCGGCCGGGCTTACACCGGTAGCGGATGGCGTGCGGCCGAGGGAGAGAGCTTATGCCGCTCGGTTGGGCTTCGACCGATTGCGTATCACCTGCATTTTCAGTGCTCGGGGGGCCGGCCGGCTTTAAATCTCTTCTTGATTAACGACCCCCGGCCGGCCGGGGCACGCGACGATTGATTTTTCACGGCCGCGCGAGCTCCTTCGTCTCGGGCGGCGCTTTTTTATGCTCGCGCCTAGCCCGCTGGGAAATGTCGCCGAGAGGGAAAACTCATTTGTGTTAATTTATTTTTTTCAGTCGGAGCTTCCTCATTTTTTTTTTGCTTTTTTTTTTTTAATGCGAGCGCGGCACGGTAGGCGCGTATATTTAGGTTGAGGGATTTATGGCTTTTGAATGCCGGGGGATTAAAATTTTGTTTTACAGCGGGAGGAAGATTAATTGGGTTAAGTCGTTGGCTGGGATAGGATGGAGCAAGTGGATTCCGGATGTATCTCTTTTTTCTCTAATCGTAAAAATAGATGCGTATCTAGGAAATTGATGCAATTTCGCCGCGCGGAAGAAAAGCGACGGCTTGATTATGCACAAAAGATTAAAACAATTCCGAGTCGAGCGCAGCTATTTACGCGCAGCTTTTGAAAATACTAAAAAAATATTTGCATATCTAATATTTTCACTTTACGAGCGGCGCTATTCACTTAACTTCGAAATATCTCCCGCCGACTTTGAATTTTCAGAAAAATGTCTCCATATCTCTTCCTAATGAGAAATTCTTAGCAGCCGGACGCAGCCGAGACTTTCCTTTATTCCGCGCAACTCGCATTAGAGGCTTAAAAGGTACCGAGAGCGTGTGGCTCGACACAAAGCCCCTTTTCTTCGGCTACAATAACAAGACTCGTCGTCAAGAGCCGGAAACTCGGGGAGCGTGAAACGATATATAGATTTTGTGCGAAACCGACGTGGCTTTTGAAACCCCCTTTTCCCGCCGGGAGAGCTAATTGCGAGGCGCGCACTTCAAGTTACAGCGCCACCGAGACGAATCTAATATCGAAATCATCGAGGCGCTGCTGCTCCGATGAAGACCCTCCATTCATTTGTCGTTCGCGGCGCGGAACGCTATCGGAAGGGGCGGCACGTTCGAGATTCTTGGCATATCGCACTTCGGGAAGTCGATTTTCCGATGTAAGCCGCAAGGGAACACGGCGTGAACTTGCATTGATTTGAATCCCCGCTTTTCAGAAGACATTTATTCTTCGCTTAATGATTCCCGAGTATTGGCGGTAATATTTTTGTTAATGCTTGTATTAAAATTATAAATATAGGCTTTCAAGAGCATTTATTTATTAATTAAAACGTTGATTTTCCTGCAATTCTTTTCATGCGGACGATAGAAAATTTGAGATTTCATTTTGAGATTTTATTAGCGTTTTGTCCTCAGAATAAAAATAGAACGATTTTCTTATTTAGCTTTATGCTCAAACTATAGCATGATGCTCTTTTATCAAAGTTCATTATCTCGACATGATGACTGTCGTTCATTTCTCGTTCTGTCTGACTTAGTGGGTGAAAACGCTGCGTATCCTTGACCTTCATTCAATTGATTTTTTTGTACGTGACCAATGTGTTGCATGTGGACAAAATTACACGGTAGGAAACGAGTTGTTGTTGCTTTTTCCTCTATATTTGCAACTGTATAGAAATACTAATGGTGTAGATTTAGTTTTGAGATAAATGCATCATTTCTCATTGAAGCTTAATGAAATATTAATGCGAAACCTGCTGCGTCTAAATTAGTTTATTTTAAACTTCTGCCGTGTAAAATTGGCTTTATCGAAAATGAGTTGCTAAGTTAAGTAGAGAGTTGGAAATATGGAAAACATTTAATATTGAAATATTTATAAACAAAATTTTAAATTATTAATTTAAATTTTAAAGCAATATTGCGTGAAATTATACATTAAATCATAAAATAGTTCACATTATACTCTGGGATTATTTTAACTCTTGCCCGAAAATAATTCATGCGTTAATTTATGTTCGATATGTTGCCGACAATGAATAGTTAAACGGTACCTCAGAAATTTGCACGCGAGCAAGAATATTCCGACAAAATTCCCGCAAATCTAAAGCAGAATATCGACAAATTATTTTCAAAAAGTTTTCTACTTTTTCTAAAATCACACCGGCGCAATTTCTTTCAAAAGAGAAATACGGAAATATTAAAAAAAACTCCCAATCCCCGGGCGCTCTTTAAGAAGAAGAAAAAAACTAGCCGCGGTTAAGAAAAAAACTTTTCATTGTCCATTCTCCTAGTAGCCTCTATTCATCCCGCAACCCGATACGTTTTAGTCCCTCCGACACTACGCACACATCGAAAATATCGATGCGGCGGCCTCCCGCGTTAGCCTCTCTCTCTCTCCTCCGGGTGATAGCACATATCTGCATAATGGAGCGGGCGCGTTCGTGTCCGCCTCGTCGCTCTCCTATCGGTTCTTACGTACTCGCCCGTATAGACTCCGAGCGGTGCGCAGGCGTTTATTATACCTGGACACGGCCGACCTTGCCGCGATCTCTCCCCTGTTTACCTTTTAGAGACGCCCAATAGATAGCGAGCGCGCTCTCGGGCTTTCTTTTATTTTCTGTTTTTCACCGCCCACGGAGGAGTAGCTGTCGCGTTACGCAACGGCGATGTAGCGATGTGTCGGGCTTTTGTTCGGGATGGAGACTGTTTTTTTTCGGGATTATTGCCCTGGGAAAGGGAGCGCGAAATCTCGAATGGGAGTGCTGCGTTTGGATTGGATTAGGAGGTGTAAATAGATGATGAATCGGGCTGATTGCCGCGCGCCGGTTTAAGGAGATGGGAGATTGAGAAATTAGAAGATTTGCGGTTGTCAGTAATTGATGAAGCTGTATCTCATTGATAATGTTCTAATGAATGTTTAAGGGAGAATTTCGGAACTAATATAAAGCGGTACGTCTTGAATGTTAATTTGTACAGCGCAATTCTTTACGCTGAAATACGCGTCACCACAAACTTTCAGGAATATGAAAAATCAACATTTCTTTAAGTAATTAATAAGTACAGAACCTCTTGAATATTTTACTTCAAAATCGATGATTAAATTTATGAATTAATTGTTTTATATGATCAAAATTTGTAGAGACTTTACTCTACGATTTTTTATCTTCTTCGCGCGATAAAAATAATAAAAACTGTTTTTCAAAAAAACATCCTTTTCAAAAAATTATTATATTGGTGGTAATATTGCCTGTGAAAGTTATCTAAATAAAGGTAAAGGAAAGGAAAAAAACGAAGACACCTTTCTTATCGTGTTTGAGACGCGCTGAGGGTAATCTTTCAGAGAAATTGATAAGGATGTATCATACAAAACCTAGCTTTGATCATATTATAAACAAAGTTTATGTGTCAATAACTTTCGAATAATTTATCATTTTGAAATTAATAAATTTATTATTTTTATACATAAACAGTTCAAAAATAAAATTAAAAATATTAGAATAAAAATTTTATATATGTATTGTATTTCATTTTATCAATATTTATTCTATTCTTTACACGAACATTAATTATTTCTAAGCTGAAAGTTTATCGATGTAAACTACGATAACTACAAAGTAAAACGAATAATCCGAATAATAACATGTTCGCGATATGAAAACTTTTATTTCTTTATCATAAAGTTTACGTCTCGGCATAATACACGCAACATAAAGACGAAACAAAAAAAAATACATCAGCCCGGACCATTAAACGCTTCGCCCCATAAACTGATGAAAACCGACGAAAATCGCGCGGCGCAGAGTTCGACAAGCTCCAAGTCCTGATGGACTCGGCTTTCGCCAAAAAAGTCTCTCTTTCCCAACAAGCCGGCAAGAAAGAGCATCAATTCGACGCCATTGGCTCTCGAAGCTCACCGGAACAAAGGGAGGCGAGGACCCATCCGCCGGAGTAGAAGGGCGATCCTTTGACGCTAAAAGGGTAAAACGACTTTGGCTGGCAGCGTCGCATCATCGGGCCAGACGCCTCCGATCGAAGGGAGAGAGAGAGAGAGAGAGAGAGTGCTAGACGAGTCGATCTGCGAGAGCCTTTGTTTTGCCCCGAGGCCCGCTAATGGAGAAATCGATATTAAATTCGCAAATGTATCTTTGGCGCTTTGCGAGTCTGCTCGCCTAAAGCCCCTCCCTCCCTCCCCTCGGCGGATCGCGTGACGCCGGCAATAAAACGGACCCCGTCGAATAGCGGGAGGCAAGTACGGAGGTGGCGTCGTGGGGAGAGTAACAAGTTTAACCCTGTGTGTGCATGCCGAGCGAACTATGTGCGAGAGATGTGTTTTCGGAGTGTGGCGTGTGCTCGCCTGTGGGAAACGCTCGGCGCTCGCTAATTTCGACGATTTTCCCGTTGTTCGGTGGTTCTTGCTGCTCGTTGTTGCTGGGGGGGCTTATTCGCGGGGATTTGGCCGACTGAAGTGGCTTGTTTTTGATACCGTGGCTTTTGGGGTTGGGGGGAGGGTTTCGCTACTTGTTTGAGATGGATTTTGCAACAGATTTCTCGTGGACATTTGAGACAGTAATAGTTGAATTAAAAAGTATTTTATTAATAAAAATGATGATATTTTATTATGCTTCATTCTTAATTTGCTTAAAGAATTTAATCTGAAACAGGAAATTTTTGCAAAAGAGTATAAAAGGATTTAGTACCGTATTACGAACGCACATTAATTTTTATTGATTAATTTATTTGACTTTTAAACGAAATATTAATTTGTTTAATACGCCGGATATAAATTTAGAGGCGTATTTAAGAGCACACTTTAATATGAAGCATACATAACGTATCATTAATAGAAACAGGCACTATTTACTATTTCGTTTATTTTATCTTGCTACATACAAAATTATTGCATAAACTTCCTAAATTGAAAAAAGCGATATTATTACATTTTATAACATATTTAGAATTTAAAGCTTTTAAATTTTTACCTTAATTTCATTTTGAATCCATCGACAAGACATAGTAATCGATTCCGTTAATTAGAAAAACATTTTTCAGGTTCAAGTAAAAAGGCAAGCTGACGAAAAACCAGTTGCGAACTATTACAAGCACGCAAAGCTCGCCAGCACTGGGTGCAAGCTCGCGTGCTTACGGTCAAGTGCAAATTCTGGAGTTGAAAGTCCAGAGTTGAAAACTTTGTTCACGTGGAAAGGCGAAAAGCACCCTGCCTCAACCTACTTTACCTAATTAGTTTTTAATCCCATTATTCGTTTTCAAAAGCCGCGCGTTCTGAATCGCCTCTCTTCTCCGAACCAAAGAGTCGGTCCAAGAACCCCAGAAGCGGAGAAGAAAGAAAATTTTTTGCTCCACGAGATTCGAAAAGAGCTTTATTCAATCCGCAGAGGACGAACAACGTTCTCCGCCGCGAGGCGAGAGTGTGCCGCGTTTATTTTTTTTCAGATTTACAATGCAAGCTTACGCGGGGGGATATGAGCCAATATTTCAGTCAGGAGAGAAGGAGAGCTGGACAAGATCAGTTTATACACAAGTCGGCCGCGGCGCGGCGATTAATCTTCGGCGGTTCATCGACATTCTTCGGCTGCATGTGTGTCTGGCGGTCTGATCGATAATCCGCGCCCGAGCTCTGCCGCGTGTATAATTAGCATAAGCCCCGTCGAACGGGCTCGACGGGCGCAAGGCTAAGGAGGCTCGTAATACGACGTGCTTTAAATGATTTCGTTTTGTTAACATTGTCTGGGCGCGCGTTGCGGTCGGTACATTCGCTGCGGCTTGAGACCTAATAATCGTATGCGCGGCGGCGAGTTGGTAATGGAATTACGGTAAGTAGGTTCGCTGGTTAATATAGAGGGGACGTTTGAATTAGTAGCTTATCTAATTGTGATCAATGTATTTTCGGGAAATTTAATTAATGGTTTCAATTGCACGTTTAGTTGCGTCTGTTTATATACTATAAAAATTGTTTTACATCGTTTAAAACTAAAGCAAATATTGTGTTCTTCTGGTATTTTCAATAAAAGAAGAACTCCTCGTTACACAATTCCACAACTTTTAATCCTGCAATGAAATTGCGCAAGAGAAACTCACTTGTCGGAGAGTAATTAATGAAAAAGCACATCGTACAGAGTAACAAAGGCTCTCGAGCCAGTCCGCGTGGCACGTGCTTACCCCGCTCGCATCGACACACTTGAAATAACGTTTTTACTGTTCCTCCTTATCAATATTGACTAATGGGAATGCCGTGCAGAACCGTTGGCCGAGCTCGGCCCGAAGGTGCGACAAAGAGGCGCAGAGCGCGCCCCGAAGCATTTGGAAAACAAGCGCTACATCTGTCGCGCGTAGAAGAATTATGTTGACCGTAGCCGGAAGGGGGGAATAATCCACCCGGCAAATACGCGCCGATCTCAACGAGACGCACTCGGGACCGGCTGCCAATTACCGCTCGTCGATCCCTAATAATTTTATTCCAATAAGTTGTTTTACGAGCGGCCCCGAGACCGGCTGCGGATTGTGCGCCCCGAGGTTGGAATAGGCGAGTAGGTAGCGCGAGGCTGGAGTAGAAAAAGGGGGAGGGCTAATTGACGGGAATGGACGGCTTAATTTAATCAAATCGTTGAATTGAGCTGGCGCTGAGCGCTTAAAAATACTGGCAAGTGCAGCATTGATTTCAGTCGATTTCTGTATATTTAGTCGATTCTGCACGCCGAGCGAAAATCTTCCGCGGTTCGCGGTCGGTGAAAAAAGCAGATCGAGTTCATTGTTCCATGTAGATATATTCTATGGTTCGAATGATTTGGAAATTTAAAAAAATAAATGTGTCAATTATTCTACCTTTTTTTTCTTAAAAAATATAATATAAATAATATATTTACTCTAATTCAAGTAAGCTTGTTAATTTAATATATAGTTTAGTTATTTACTTTGCAAATAAAGCTGAAAACCCGCATTAAAATAAAGAATTTTACTTTCAAAACAAAGTTAATTAATCACCCGAGAAAGAGTAACATTTTTTTCATTAACTGTTTCATAATACCGCCCTGATTTGACTTTCAAAATATTCTTTCTCACTTGTGCCTCCATTTCCATAAGAAACACCAGTTTTCAAAGGCAACAAAGCGAAGTTAATTACGCAATTGCATAAACGAATTTGCACTCGGCTCTTTGACATCTGCTGAAAATTAGTCTGGAAAATCGAACCCACCTGATGCCAACGTCGTGGCTGACAGCAATAGCAGCAGCAGCGGCAGCAGCTCGCTCTCGATTCTCGCCATTTTGCGCATTGCCTCTTTTTTTTACGAGCTCGGCATACTGCGTGCGTATGAAAATGAGCTTAGGTGAACCCTCGCAATCATCGGTCGATGCAAATCAGCTCTCGGCGGTCACTCGCCGCGATTATGTGCGCCGCCGCGATCGCTGCACTCACGCACACCACTGCCGGCTAATTTCTGTCCAGACGCCTCCTCTTTTTTAATCCTGGATTAATAGCGCGCCTCTTCTTTGTCTCTTCCTTTCCGTTTCTTCCTCTTTTTTCCAGGGGAGGAGGGGGAGGTTTAGAGGCCGCTGCTTTTCTTTTGCCAGCGAGTTGCGTCGCGACGCGGCTTCGGCCTGGTCCTGCGCTGATTTACGCACTTTTCCGACATTTTTTACGGCTGCTGGACGCGGAACCGCAGGTCCTCTTGATCTGTTTAGCTAGATTAAAGTTTTGCAATCTCGGCCGGGGAACGGTGCACTGGTTAACTTTTTTACTCAAGCGAGAATATGGCCCGGTGCGAGCTGCCTCGAAAGTTGCAAGTGCACTTGAATATGAAAAAGGTAGCTGTTTATTTTTCCAGTACATTGAGATCAAATTTGAATGTTTAAAGTTTAAATGCGTTGTATTTAATTAACTTTCATTAAATTATTTATAAATAATAACTTCTATGATAAAGTATTGCTTTATAAAAAGTTAATTGTACATATATTAAAATTTCAGAAATTTTTGTGTTTTGCTGTATTATTTCTCAATGTTTTTAAAAAGTATACAAGTTTAATGAAAATTTTAAGAAGAATAGAGAAGCAAAAATTAGCTTATATCTGAAATTCAAAATGATCTACATTGATGTGACTATATTTAAACTTACTATCCTAGAAAAGGCAAAGACAAAATACTGTTTTGACCAGAAGTTTAAAACCCGTCAAACAGCACCGCAATCTTTCTCCTGCCGTTCACGACATTTACGAAACCGACCTTAAAAAAAATTAAAACTCCGCGAAAAAACTGCCGAAAATCCTGCCACTAAATCCGCAAAAGGCCGGCTCTCTCGTCAGCTCGTCTGCACCCGCAGCAAGACACCGCCCGCTTACATACGTCTCGGGCCGAAATGCAAAACTCACTCCCGATAAGCGCGGGCTGCTCACGTGCTCCGAGACTCGTCGGCGGCTGGTACACAAGAATCGAGCGCGTCCCGGCGCCTCGGCGTTGCGGCCGATACTGAGGAGCGTCGAGGCGCCCCGGCTTCGCGTTATCATGGCCCCGCGCACTTCCCCCAGGCGCGCGCGCAGGCGCCCGGAAGGAACTGCAGCCTATATGCGTCCCTCCTACGCGTGCGGTGTGCACGCTCTCTCGAGAAGGGTGCCGCCGCACCGCCACCATAGACGACGACAACGACGACGAGGACGGGAGGATTATTTTTCGCGAGGGGTAAGTAGGTGATCCGAGCGCTCTCCGAGCCACAGGGGGGAAGTATACCTTTGCTAAACGCGCGGCGGGCTGAAGGGTGCTCGAGCTGGAGAGAGTGCGGCTCTTTTTGGGAGGTTTACTGATTTTTTTTTGTTTTTTTTTTTGTTTAGATGAATTTGCTGCGTTGGGAGAGGAGGATTTATTGGCTTTTAAAATCTGTTTTGGGGTATTGTGTTTCGTGCGGCAGAGAAGGTGATATCGAATATTTGTTTCAAGTGTCTAATGGTGCGATGTGGGCTGTTTTCGAGTGCTACGGAAAAGATAAACATTAAAAAGTTACGTCGAAACGAAATACGGAAACGTTTTATTACGTGAAATGTTATGCTAATATTTTTTATGTGTTTTTAATAAATGTTTATATCAACCTGTCGTGCATGCATAAACCATCAATTTAGCTTATCGTGGAAATATAAAGTGGCATTTAATTGACAGTGAAGAATATACGGAAATAATTTATATTAACATCTTGATTCAACTTTTAACAATATGCATTTTTAAAATTACAATTTATTTATTTTGAAAAGATGAAAAATATTGATAAAATATCGTATAGAATAAAACAAATAAAATAAGGGGATCTAAAATATAATTAGAATTAATTTTGAAAAGTTTGATATCTGCCGAAAATGCATATCTGATACAGAGGATTCCCAAACTCTAAACATTTACATTTGCTTCCGTCGTTATTGCTTCGTGCAATTCCTTTGCGACTTAAAGCAAATCAATGGTCTGATAAATTCCCAATATATTCCGCAGTAAAAAAAGCAGGTAAATGCCTCGTGAAAAACATAATTGAGTATTATTCTCGAGGGAATCAGTAATTCTTTAATTTAATAATTAAAATATCTGATAATTATTATGGATTGTAAATTGATTTCTATACTTTAATTAATTTTTATTAAGTTTACAAAATGGATTTTCAAGAACTTTTATTTAAACATACATTTGTTTGAATTGAAAAAACAGAAAATAGTTTAACATATTTTTCTAGAAAAACTGAGACGTGGAAGAACTTTAAAGTATGCGACTCCGCGTTTGCGTGGGTGGATTTAGGTGCTTCGATGCGTAGGTCCGTGAAATGAATTTCCAAAGCAAATGAAAAAAAAAAAAAAAAAAGGAAATAATGAATTTACCTAAATTCGTGAAAATAGAAAATGTCCAAAAAACTTTATGGTAATTTATTTTCAATTCTGCTTAATTTAAGCATTTTTTACACAAAAAGTTTCGTTACCTTCATTCTTTCTTCCTTTTTGTAATTTAATTTAATATTTACTCAAAATTCACAAAATTTTAATACTTGATAATCTACAACTTCTCAATCAGAAAGATAAACTGCAATAAATTTCTCCGATAAATTATAACAGTTCTTTAATCTGATCGATACACCTCATTCCCTCCTCATAAATCACTCGGATCAAATTCTTGTTAAGAAGCCATCTATATAGAAGAAATCTATACGTATAAAATTGAGCAAACCCCATCTGACAGGTTCATCCAAAAATCCAATAGATCAGTTTTGCAGCCACTATTTTCACACTGCACCCCATCAAGAATTCTGGCTGCACGTGACGGAGCGCCCGAAGAATGAATAAGAATGCAGGGGGCTGATTTCAGCCCTTGGCAGATGTTGTATGCGCCGACAGGAATGATCCTTCGTTGCTTTCGGGAGGATTTCGGGAACCGAGCAATTATTGCATCGCGGGGGACTTTGGAACGTGTGGATCGACTGTTATTTCGGCTTAAGAACCAATGTATCGATCTTCAATGATATCTGGATATTCAGAAATTTGCGTACTTATTGTTTCCGAACGAAGCTTGTCTTTCTTGTACTTAAGAAGAGAAAATTTAAAAGGGAAATGGAACGTTACTGGGGAGTCCATTGGAAGGATTCCAGTTCGCGTGGGTTTATAGTTTGAATAGAGATAAAAAATATATTTTCACAATACGAAAAAAATTTAAACTTTACTCAATTTCTGCGTTGGATATTTTAAAACGAGTTCACTTTAATAAACGCATCTTATTTGGGTAGTTTTCTATTTGTTATATTCATGTGTTGTTTGAGCAATGTCAGGTAAATGCGGTATTTTCTTAGAGAATTATATTGAGAATGCAAACCGTACAAATTATTTCCTCTGCAATTCTTTTCTCGTATTTATGGCTTCTGTTGTTCCTTGCTGTATTTTTCAACTGTTCATTAGCACGAAGACTTGTTCAAATAGTATACTGAATAAATTGGTAAAATTTGTTTAAACTTTTTCTTCGCTCAACAAGAATAACTCTTTCACTATAAAAATAATTCTATGAGTTACGTATTTTCCTAGAGTACTTGTGTGATTAATTTCATGGAAGTGTTAAAGTTTCATTAATAAATGAACGAAATTAGAAATATATTAAAATTGATTTTATATATTACCCTCAATTATTTTACAGCGACACTTCCTGGAAAAACCTCATAAATTCCAATAAAACCACTAAAATTGGACAACTTTGCAAAGCGAGCTCAACTTCATAAAACTCTTCCGAAACATATCGCTTCCTTCGCAACTTAGCCACATATAACAAAAAAAGAGACAGGAGCAATTTTCCAGCTGAGAGCGGCGACCAGCGCCGTTCTCCTGAAGCCGCTCGGCGGGATAAAAGGGCAAGCTCTCCTCCAGAATCGCGTGAAGAGCGACCATCCCCCTTTCGTCGCCGGTCTTTATTAATATCCTTAGCCTACATATCGGCTCGTGCATAACGAGGCAATTAACTTAAAATAGTTTAACAGTCGCGCTCTCAGCCTAATGACTTTTCCAATTGTGCGGTGCGTGCGACGTTCGCGTGTCGCGTCGCCTGAAAAAAAAAAAAGAAAACGAGCCGCGCAAGATCCTCCTCCTCCTCCTCCTCCGCCGCGGCGGTGACTTTCCTCGAGCGCGCGAGACTTTTCCGGAGGGGCGCCGCCGGCGGGGTGACGTCACGGACTGGTTATTCTTGCGGACGAAGGGAGAAACGGAGGACAGTGAAAAAAGAGGGACCCTCCGATGTTTTTTTCATGCCTTTCCGGGATGGTATTAATGTTTTGGGTAATTCGAAAGTTTTACGAGCTATTTATTGCCGCTTTTTTATTTTGGGGGCAGTTGGATTGAAGTGCTATCTTAGTCACGTTATGTTGATTTTTCCGTAAGAGAACGGGAAATCATTTTCAGAGTGGTGAATTTCGTAATTCGACGTTTTCATTGTGGTTTCGTAAATTGTAGTAAGAAGATAGTTAATTTTACAAACTTTCTGTGCTTTGATCTTCTTTGTTTACGGACGAACAAAAACGGCCTTTGTAATCAATATTCATGATACAAAATAGCAAGTTCAGACTTAATTAGTTTTCATCGTTAATATTTAAAAAAATTAATTTATAATTTATTACTTTATTCGAATCTTTGAGAACCAAAATTTTATAACTTAAAATTATTTATTTATCCAGGGCGAACATTGAAAAAAAAGTCTTTTTACCCTTTTTAAATATTTATGTTCTCAAAAGTCGGTCTATTTCTAACTAAACAAACATTTACTCCCAAAATTCATTATTTCGTTATTAACTTTCCAATATGCAACTTTCAAGAATCAATTCACATCAAGGAAAAGCGCCGAAAAAAAAACTCTTACACCCAATTGAAACGCGTTCCGACAACACTTAAAGCCGACATATTCGCAGAGAAGCTCCAGCGCTCTCGAGGCAGATGTATTTTAATTCCGTCCATCGCATTTCTATAGCGACTGCGAACTGCAGGCATAAATCACCGGCAGCCCGAAGGAAAATAGATATAGACGCGGCGGTCCGCGCAGCATAAAGGCTTGACGGCGGGGGTGAGGAAAAAGCGCGACCGGCGAAGGAAAGTGAAAGACGGGAGGGAAGCTCTCGGGGCTTATGTGCTTGTTTTCTCTTGGCCGCGTGCCGGGAAAGTACGCCGGCGTGTGACTCACGCGATTCATCCCCCGTTCAGGGTCAGCATCCGCGATGATAAAGTTACTCCCGACGAGGGTCGCGCTGACAAATCGTTATGCACGCTCGTTGAGCGCCGCTCTCGCGCGACTGACTCGCGCCTAATCGAGTTAGGAGGTGCACCTCTTGCGCTCGAGTGTGTGTGTGTGTGTGTGTGTGTGTGGACGATGGCTTTTTTTGAAATTGCCCCGGTTTTAGGCCGATGGAATTGAAAGGGATCGTCGAGCTTTGTGTGCGGTAGAGATGTTTGGAAGCGACGCGATTACGTCTTTTCGAGCTTTTTTTTTTGTTGACCGTATCGACTTGATGCGTTTTTTGCTCGTTGACCCGTAATTCGAGCAAAAAGTGTCGGTGGTTGCGGACGGAAAAATCTTGACCCTCAGCGCAGTGATGAATATTTATTAAAAGTTTTTTGTTGAGATATCTTTTTACTTTTACATTTAGCCGTTAATAAATAACAAACTTTAATGGTTTGCCTATATTACAACAAAATTTTACCGCACAGCAACTTCGGAGAATTTACAGTTTAGCTTACTTTGCATGCATGTATCCCCTTCATGGTTCGCTTGTTCTGTTGGTGTAATCAGAAGATATTATTTCAGGGAAATATATCGCTGGTTAAAATACCGTAAATTTAAATATTTTGAGTATCTTAAATAAATTAGATTGCATATTTATAAGAAAATTTATAAAATTGCATAATAATAATTGAATGTATGTATCAAATTGCAATTATATTCGAATAGATTATTCTTAACGATAAGGTGCATTTGAATCAGGTACTTGATACTCACTTTAAACTGTATTATCCTTAGCGCGCGCGTTAAAGTAGTTCTCTTCTTTGCGGTCGGTAAACGACGATTCGCCTTCAGTTCCTCTGCACCCTTTACTGCAGGTTTCCTACAATAGGTAGAAATTGCATGTTACACCAACCGAGGGCGCATGATTAAATAAGTTAACAATGATCTTATTAATAAATTATGTTACAAAGCAACCTTTTCATTCGGTATTTGAGGTGCAAAACGAAAAGTAAACTAAAATGCGATCGGCAAGTAAAAGTTTGTCTTTTTGATTTTTATTCAAAATGCCATGTATCGGTCAATTTAAATCATTTGAAAAGAGAAAATTGAACTTTGCGTAAAAATGTTGTTTCTAGCTCAAACGCAAGAAACTTTTTTTCACGGCAGAATAAAAATAAAATCTTTTCTCGTGGTAACTGTTTGAGGATACATTCCATTGAGCTTTCATTAAAACCGTACCTACTACTTTATTATTGTCGAGCGCAGTGAACAATCTTTCAAATTATCCGCGCGAGAAAAATCGATTTTTTCAAAATTATCTTGTCAAGTTTTAAGCGAAACCATATGCATTAAGGTATGCAATCTCCTGAAAAATCTAATAACTTGGATCTAAACAAGAATTTCCTCCCTACGCAATATACCTAACGCCTCTCCCGAGCCTTTACACATAACGGGAAGCTTTCCTTTAATAAAGAGGGCACTTTTCTAAAGCTCATTAAAATAATCTGAAATTACTTCCTTATTATACATAAACTACATCGGCGGGCAACCGCTATTTACGCCGGCTCGTCGGAGCTACGCGGCAACGGCGACGGCGGCGGCGGCGGCGGCGGCATCGGCAAGAAAACGACTTAATCGAATCACCAAAGGTTAAAAAAATACAAAAGCCCGCGCGCGATCCTCGGCGAACATCTGTAATCCCTGATAGGCAACACGGTGAGCAAGGCGCCGATATCGCAGCCTCCGGTGGAAGTCACGAGGAGCGAAGTTACTCCTCCTCGGTGGGAAGGTGGGGGGTGTGGGGGGAAGTTTAAATTCGCAAAGGGGAGTATGTATAATACCGAGGCGCGTCTCGGTTTCCCCAGAAGGACGAGGATGGGACGAGTCCCTCTTTCTCTCGTTCGTCGACGCCTCGGGACCAACGGTCTCTCTTTCTCTCTTTGCGGTCGCTTCGCCTCGGGCTGACCGATCGGCCGGAGCGAGCGAGCGAGAGAGATAGAGAAAGAGAGAGGATGGGAGAAGCGAGCAGGAGGGAGAGAATATTACGAAGTGTGCGAGAGAGGAATAAAAAGAGAGGGAGGAGGAAGAAGAAAGGATACGTATTGTAGGGAGAGCGAAGGAGAGAGGAGAGGCTCCTCGAATAAGAGATAAAAGACAAAGGAAGCGAGATGGACCCTTTTTGCACTGGTATATCTCCGCTCTCCCGCGCTCTTTCTTTAATCCAATCGATTAACAGATAATTATCACGCAATCGAATAAAAGGTAAGAAGCGGCTTTTCTCCCGCAGGTATTTAACGTCGCCGGCTCGGGGGAGCGCACCTCGAGGACGTATATATCCTTAAAACGTAGAGGGAGAGAGAGAGAGAGAGAGAGAGGAGAGCGGAGGAGCCGAGTGTTTGCTTACGGAAAGGAGACAAGCAGGCGAGCGCGCACGAAGCCGCGCGCTCGGGGAGAGAGAGCGAATGCATGCAGGCAGGCAGGCAGGCAGGAGAAAAAGAATGGACGAGAGAGCGTGCGCTCGGGAGAGCGAGAGAGCGAGCGAGAGAGAAGGGGCCTCGCGGCCACGATGCGCTGCTACCGCCGGCAGCGGCTGCAGTCTTATTACCGCCCGCACTCAACTTAGCCGGCTACTAAGTACTCGCGACCCGAAGCGCCGGTGGTGCGCGCACGCGCAAGCTGCTGCCGCCGCTGCTGCTGCTGCTCCTGCTGAATATACACCTTCGACGAGAGCCTCCTTTTTTCTCTTTTTTTTTCATCGACCGGAGGAACCTTCCTTCCGGTGCTGCTGTTGCTGCTGCTGCTGCCGCTGCTTTTTTCGCCGCGTGCCGCTCCGGTGCCGGGGAACTTTTGGCGGGAGGTGTCTTTGATGTCGCGCTGATGGAGACGGGCTACCGAGCCGAGCTCTTTTCAGGTGAGTTTCACTGATAGATTGCGCCCGCTTTTTCGGTCGGAGGAATTTCGTGGATGAATGTTGATTGACAGCTCGGGGTGCTGGGCCCATTTTGCCGGTGGCGCGGGTTACCGGTGACGTTCGCGTTCTGTGCAGTTCGTTTTAGTTACATGTACCCTTCGTTTTTAATTGAACTCATTAAAGTTATTATGAAAAGTAAGTCTCGGATGTTTTTGTACATGTATTTAATGAAATCTTTAAGGTCGATTTTGGTGACGATTGGCCAATTAATTTCGCGAAAGGAGGACTTTTGAATTAAAAGCAAAACTTTGCCAATCAATTTTTAATGAAATCCTTCGAAACAAACACCGCGACCTTGAGCGGCATCGATAGAAAACTTTGCTAAACCGACCGTAGGACCCACAATTCAGTCTCGAAATTCGTCGGGTCAAGCGGTTGTCCGCGCGTAGTTGAGCGGTGCGTGCGCGTGCGCGGGCGTTTTGGTTCACCAGCAGGGGCAAAGCACGCCCGAGTTTATTACTTCCCAGGCAAAAGCTACCGGCCGGTGACCCTGCCCCGCTCTCCCTCCTCGTCCTCGTCGCGCTCGTCGAGAAAAGAGTCTACCCGGCGCGCGTTTACCTTAAAATCTTCATTTTCTTTATAATCCAAGCAAATAACGCGCGCGACTCTCGGTCCCCTCTCAGGGGGGAGAAAAAAAGAAGGCGAACATTACGGAGGACGGTGCGGCAGCGCCGCGACTCTTTAAGGCGCTCGTAAAAATTTTGGAATCGTCGTAAAAAAATGCTCGCTACGTGTATATATATATATATATACGTAGCTCGGGCCGCCGTTACGATTAAGTTAAAAAGAATTTAATGGTAATTTCGAAAAAAGGAGCCTTTATTCGAGACGGACAGGCGCAGTCTTGCACGAAAATTAAGTGCGCCGGCCGCCGCCGCCGCCGCCGCTGCTCCTCTCGGGCCGAAATCCTGTGCGTGGCCCGCCGCGTCTCTCCCGCGCGAGTCGTGTGTGCGTCCGTGTGGTGCTCTCGGCCGCTCGGGACTTGTCTTCTCTCTTTCTTTCGCTGTGGGCCGTAGTCGTCGGTCCGCAATCAGATGCAAAGGGTCATTCGAAGAAAGTGAAGTCATTATTAAAATTTAATAAAGATTTTATAGTCCTATAAACTCGGAATTCAAATTGATTTTTTATGCAAATTGCCGGACGCTGACAAATTATAAGGAAATTCGTACGATCTTGCAATTATTTATACGGTTAATTGAAGTAATCTTTGGAGAACGTTACTGCCGCTCGAGAGTTTACTGTATTTATCAAGCTCGGCTATAACTGAACTTACTTCGCAAGATCGGTTACTTCATTTTCAATGCGCTCGCCAATTATCGTACGGCCAAAATAATAATTAATCAAGACGGCTGTAATTACCGTACAATATTGTAAAAGATATACGGCGTATTTATATGTCGCGCGCGCAAGTATCTTTGCGCTGATAATGCAAAATTTGTCTTTCAAATTATACTTTTGAAATCGCCGGGAGGCTCCATAAGCAACTCTAACACCAGCACACTACTATTAGTGGCACTTAGTTACACTAGATTAAGTTATTAACTTGATTTACAGGCGCGCCCTACTATTTCAAACAAATAATTCACTCCTCGGTGGTGTACGCTTTAACTTTACGCGTATTTGATAAAGCGGATGTAAAAGTTTTTACGAGATAATAAAAACTGTATATATTTTTCGACCAAAAAAAAAGCAAAATCAATTCCGCGGTCACCGCAAAAATCCGCTTTTTGCTATAACTCACGAAAACTAATGTACACATAAAAGTTAAGGGACCGTACCTTTCGGTAATAAAGTGAGTAACTCTCGTCTAAAACGCAGAAAACTGTTGAAACGTTACAGGCGCGAATGCAGTTAAGATTTCTTTTGAATTTTCTCGATACAAAAAAATCGCATCAATCTGGAAATTTATTGCGACTTTACGTAGTTGTATTTTCAAACTGTCCCCTTTAATACGATTTTAAAATAACGTAACGGACACCAAGTAATTCGATAGACGTAAATAATTTGACAAGCTTATAATTATTGAATCGTGTTTTTTTTTTTCACGTAATCGAATTTAAGAACAGCTCGTCAAGGATATTCGCGTTCATTCCATCGTCGGCTCCGTTATTCTAATTGGAAAATTTAAACATCACGCGCATAAAGTCAGAATGTTATTGTCTTTAACTCACGCTACGTACCTCAAGTTCCAAGGCAAGCATTGTTTTCAACTTCTCCATGCGCGCGCGCTCATTCCAATGGTGAGTAAAATATTGCACAAAACGGCACTACCATTTGCCCGGCTTAAATTTCTTTACACTATTTATTTAGAATGATCGTTCAAAGTCGGAATTAAAAAGTAATTAGCTCAAACGCTAATTTCCTCGAAATAACGCAAGCTCATCGGCGGTTTTGTTCCCTTTTTACCGCGTCATTCTCCCGAATGGGTCCCCCTCCCGATATAATTTTTCATATTTAACGTAACGCCGGCAAAAAATCCCGCTCGCCGGAGGTATAATTTGATTAATAAAGGCCGGCAACAGCCCGCAAGAAGTCGATAAATAAATATTCAAGCGCGAGAGCCGACCGGCCGCCTCTCCCCCCTAGAAAAATGCGAGTGCAGCCCGCAGACGGATTAAACAAAGTAGCAACCTCCGCGACCGCATAATCAAGCGAGGCGAAAGCTACGCTCTCTCTCTCTCTCTCGCATTGTCCGGTGCAGCTTGACTCCCCCGACAAAAAAGGAGAAGCTCCAAACCGCAAGAGAGGCTCGTCCGGGCAAAAGCAAAAAGCTTGGAGAGCTCGGGACTGGCCTCATCGAGGCCTGAGAGCGATCAAGCCCCCGCAGCGAGAGAGAACGCGCGTAACAAAAACAGGAAACTACCCGTGAGCGCGGAGACGAGAAGGAAAAGCTCCTTAATGAAACACGCGCGCCGGGTACTTATGCACTCTCCTTCTCTCTCGCTCGCGGACGGGGCCTCTCTCTCTCTCTCTCTCTCTCTCTCTCTGTCTCTCTCTCTCTCGCTCTCTCTCTCCCTCGGCATTGTCCTTCCGCGAGGGAGAGCGAGCCAGTTGTCAGGTCGCGCGCAATTAGTATGCGGACAACCGGAGACGCTCTTTCTCGTGTTGTTTGTGTCCCCTCGCGCAGCGGCACAAACTCGTTTATCGAGTCGCAGAGAGGCTCGCCGCTGCTGCTGCCGCTGCTGCTGCTGCCTGGCCTCTCTCTCTTTTTCTCTCTCTCTCTCTCTCTCTCTCTCTCTCTTTCGATCCAAAGTAGCCAGAGAACCGAGCTTTTAAAGCAGACGCGATTCCGCGAAGCGCGAGAGGTCGATTGTCATTTTTGCTAATCGACCCCCGGCGAAGGTGTCGATGAGCCCGCGCGGCCAGCGACGAGCTCCGCCACGAGAGATATTGCCACTTGTCAGCGGCGCGAGAGTGCTTTTAAAAGCTTTGCCGAATGGATACTGATTATAGAGGCGTGCGAGAGAGAGAGAGAGAGAGAGAGAGAGAGAGAGAGAGACGCGCCGACAGACTTTTTTTTTCACCCGGCCGCGAGCCGAGTCGATGTAGGTAGTTCTTAGAGGCGAATAATTTATCGGGCTTATACGGCTCAGCACCGTAAAGAGAGAGAAGGCGAAAAGCGTGCTTTATTTCCTTGCGGCTTTGGAAAGTGAAGTTTCTGCCGAGGTGGCTCTCTCCCTCCCTCTCTTTCTCTCCCGATGATTTATCGAGATAGTGTAAATACTCGATATCGTTTTATGGAGGGAGAATTTTCAAGACGCGCGCTTAATGGATTATCGGAAATTACAAATTTCCCCGACGTGTAAAAACCGCACACTCGGCTTTTTGCGATTAACATTGTAACCGACTGCGATTAGCACTGCTGAAAACGGCTCTCGAAAGAAACAATATTAAGCCTGCACTCTTTCTTTCGCGTAATAGGGGCAGAATGATCGCGCATCCGCGGAACTACGCAGTTTCGGTACAAAGAAGCGCGCACGGCAAACATTATTACCTGCACGAGACAAGCGTGCGGAACGAGCGGGGACTGCGCGTCTATATATATAAGCTGCAGCGCAGCCTCCGATTTTTGCTTTTGGCTCTAATTTTCTCGTTTTTAAGGGATTATTAATAAAAAAAAGGAGTCGCGTACCTTTATCGCGAAGGCAACGGACTGAAGCTTTCATAAAAACTATTTTATTGCTCGTACTTCCATCGTTAATGACTTTTACTAAAAGTAAATTTATTATTTTTTAATGAAAATAATTTGTGCCGCGGTAACGGCGCGCTTTGCCGTAATATTAACTTTCATTCAAGATGCGTTGTAGATGCTTAACCTACTGAGTAGGAAAACTTTCACAACTTTTATATCTTCGTGTAAGGACATTTGCGATTTTTTAAGAGATATGCGTAGTTTTAGTGCCTCTGCAATATTCATTATCCATCCAATTTTATTACTTCCGTAACAGTATCTTGGAAAAATGTTAATAATTTTTATTTAATTCCAGTAATTAAATCGCTTAATCTACCCCGTAAAAATGAAGTCCGACGATAGGGAAAGAGTACTTGCATCAAAATGCATGGATCCGCCTGTTACTTGTACCTTTGGTAACCATTTTAATTTGTAACAGCATGAAATGTATGAATTTATAACGTATTTGATTACTTCAGATAATAAAAAGGGTAAGAAAAGCGCAAAAGACTATTGCAAAATACTGCGAGCAGTAGATTAAATGTCTGACTTGAACGTATCCTTTTTCTACTGATGTAATTAGATATTCGCTGCATTTCAATGCTGTTTCACTCTATAACGATTTTTAATTGCTCGCCTCGTTTGAAGCGCGGATTAATTTGGAGCTGATAGAGTAGTTTATAACAATATTTTTACTACTTGCTTTTAATTTACAACCAGCGACATGAGAAAAGCGGTTCTCTCCCAGTCTCAAAATCCTGTTACTTAAGATTCCAGAGCGAATAAGATCGAAATATTCGATAAAGGGCGAACTCGTTGAAATTCCCCATTGTTTTAATTAAAAAAAAAAAAAAAAAAACGAAAAACTCGTAACTACATTTTCGCTCGGAAGCGTAATTCATAGTTTCAGCACGTCCTAAAAATCCAATACGTTACGAGTTTCAGGTTTCCGATCTTGAAGCCTCCCCGGCCACAAATCACCCTTTCGACATTTCAATAAACGTCCGCGGCGGCCTCCCTAAAGAGGCTCGCGCGCAAAAACCCTCTCTCGCTCATCCCCGGCAATCACGAAAAGAAAGCGTCAAAGCGCAAATTTTCAATTACCCCGAGCGCGCGCAAATTCTAATGGAGCATAGCCGAGAGAGTCGCTTTGGAGAGTCAAAGAAAGAGGAGGCCCTGAAGCGTCTTCTCTCTCTCTCTCTTTCTCTCTCTCTTCCTCTCTCGGTCGAGTGCGGCGCTCGCGCAAATATGCCGGTAGCGTACTCGTGATGATGCGAGAGCGTGACTCGCTTCCTCGCTCCTTTTTTACCCTTTCTCTCTTTCTGGCCGCTGCTGCTGCTGCTGCTGCTGCTGCCGCCTGCACGGCTCTCGGGAGCTGATGCTGGCACGCCGTTGCCGGACTACCGTGCGGTGGGGCCCCCATTGTCGTATCTCCCTAAGGCCGTGTGGATGTATTCGTACTTAGGATTCCGAGCCGGCGACTCGCTTAGACACTCGCTGAAACAATGTTGCCAGTCGTCGTCGTCGTCGGCCCGTTCTGCCGGGATGATAAGAAACATGATTTTTTTTTTCTCTTTCGGCCCGCATTTTTCCACGTTTCGTATTCCCGCTGCTTTCCTTTGTTTTTCGCTACTTCGGCCTCTCTCTCTCTCTCTCTCTCGTGCTCTAACGGAATGTATTTATTTATTTCGTTTTCAGCGTAAAGTAGCCGCTTGATTCTTTACTGTGGATAAAGCAGCTGCGCTTTTTTAATAATTAAAGTTGCGATAATTATATATACTTCGTGCTGTATCATACGTCCAAGAGAAGTAATAAATTGTAAATATGAAATTTTGATACCAAACTCAAACAATCACTTTATCAAGTATACTTAAAAAGAATGATTTATTAGCCGAAGCTTTAGTAAACGAAACGCCAGAGTAATTTTATGCATGCAGGTGAAACGGAAAGTTTGTTCAGCGCAACAAGAGGTCAATTACGGCCTACGAAACAGCGGGGCGGGAGGGGTAGATCAAAAAAAAAATTCAGCAAAGCATTCGCAAATGACACGTGGCATTTAGGGGATCGGCGGCTACGGGTGTAATCACGCGCTTGATTATCGAGTGCATTCAAATAACGCCAAGTTCGGCCTCTGCGCTCTCATAAATCACCGGGGGTGACGAGCCGAGAGTGTCCAAATTGCGCATCGAAATTGCACATCCCTCGGCTGAAAAGCAGGCATTACTGTAAAGCACGCTGAAGTCATCATTAAACCCCATCGACGTTCCGGGAGAGAGAGAGAGAGAGCGAGAGCGATAACGTCCTTGGAATAGAGGAGGCCCTCCGTCGATGTACCCTCGAGACGCGATCGACTGCCGCATTTTCGTTAAGTAAGCTACTTTGTTTATTGCTAATCGCGACGTAACCGGCGATTATCGTAAAGCGCCGCGGGCGCCTGAATCGGCCGATAAAGGCGAGGGAAGACGGATGGCCCGACGCGAATTAACACTCTCCCTCGCGCTTTCTAAGCCATTTGCATATAATGTAAACATAATTTAAAGGAGCCGAAATCTATCCCGAGAATCAATGTTGCCGCGCGCGGAAAACCGCGGCGCGCGGGTATACGTACAAAGGCAGCGCGAATTAAAAGTAAGGCCCCCCTCGACGATCGCCTATATGAAAGTGATGAAATCGCGCCTTCTTAATTGCCGCGGCGCGGCGGCGTTTACAAGCGAATATTCCTTTATCAGATCGCGTTGCCGAGAGAGCCGCGCGGCCGAGAGCCCGGGCACTTGCCACTTTCCTTTTTCCTTTCACTCATTCGGGAATGCCGAGGCGTGAGGACTAGCGATTTGTCATCCTGGGGATATGCAAAAGTTCATGTAGGATTCACGAGCTTTCGAGGGAGTGAGAAGCTGTATTTTATTTTCGGTCTTTATTGGGTAAGCCTCTGATGAAGTGCTTTCGAATTGGCGTGAATGAATTATGGCATAATACGTTATTTCTAAATGAGAACTGTAGCATTTCTTTAGAAAATCAATAACATTACGCCAACGTGAATTAGGGTTATCCTCCTTTTATTCCGCGGATTTACTTAAAAAATAGCCGGACAAATAAAAGCTTTCGCTCGCGAAGCAATTACCATACCTCTTCGCGGCTTATTGACTCGCATTTCCCTAAAGCCCGAATCGCGACAAATAAAAGACCCGTCGCGGCGTCGAGGCCAAATAATACACCTTTGCATTATCACGCGCCTGACAGAGGATGAGAAGGAGACTTGAGTGGCAGGATGAATACGACTGATTGAATTGAGGAGGCTCTTTTTTTTTTTGTCACGGCGTGGAGTCTCGACGACGCGATGCAACAATGTATATATATATATATATATAGTGCCAAGTGCGCGTGGCACGCTTCGTCATTCGGACAGGCGATGATACCGCTCGCGAACGGAATTTCCGATGGCGATCCGTAATTTCACCCCCTCACGCGTGCCGAGCTTCTATTTCTTCGAACTAATGGAGATTTATCCGCTCTTATCGGCACGTCGTGCTCCCTTCAATGTTTCCCTTTTCCTTGCTCTTCGCCTCGGGAGTGAGCAAGTGACGGATGAATCGCGGTGGTTAAGGTTTCAGCGCGCGGAAAATAATTTGTTTATTGATGTAATATTTCGCGATTGTTAGAAATATTACAATTATTCGAATTACGAAGGGAGAAGTGGGATGGGTTCTTAATAATGAGTTGCCATTGTTGCCAATTCTCAATTTACAATTTTATTGTTTTGTCGGGGAATTCTTAGCGTTTGATGGTATCGCGCTGCAATTTATGCAGTTAAGAAACTTATTAATTTTGATATCTCTACAATTTTTATTATGTCAGAGTAGCGCGATGCTTAATTTGTTTTCGAGTTTTCAAGACTTTATCTTGCACAAGCGGTAGATTTTATTCAGCTGAATTCACATAACTATATAACAGGGCTGATGCGGTATTGTCTTGAAACACCTGTTTTATTCATACACTTTTTAAAATTTCAAACATCAAAGTTTCTCTCATAACTAATATTTTTGACAGCTGAATAGTATCACTTTTTACACTCCGCTATAATATTAATTTATCGCCCTCGATACTCCGTTATTTTCCATCTATAAACCTACTTTCCCAATTTAAAATAAAGGATGAAATAGTTCCGATCGAGCTCGTAAGCATAGATCATTGCCGGCTCGACGAACCGATACCCGCACGAATTCTCTTTACAGCAATAAAAGCCAGCGTCCTCCATTACATCAATTAACGATCTCGTTCCCCATTACCGCCAAGTCCTCGGCGACAGCTGCCGGCCAGTGGAGATTTTTGCAAAACCGCATCATTAGCGGCAGCGATCGCGTCGGTCGGCGACGAGAACAGAAGCAAAATAGCTGAAAAGAAGGCAGCGCGCGGCTCGCCGGTAACGTGGGACGATCGATTTCCCGGGGAAGACGCGGAGGATCCCGCTAGGTAGGCTCGCTTGAAACGCGCTCAGGAAGTAGTCGCGCCCACCTCCTTCGCCCATCCCCATTTGCTAATCGTCAACGGCGCCGACAAGGTTGATGGCGCGATTTGCTGCTCGTTTACGGGCCCCCCCTCCGAGTCTTTTCTAATTGTAGCTACGCTCTTCCGCGCGTTTGCCTTTTAGCCGCGCGATTCTTCCCTTTTTAGAATCTCGGCGTGGGTTTTGTTTGCACTGGAGGAATGGTTTAATTTCCATAGGGGTCGGAGGAGGAGGAGGATGAGGAGCGACGGGACGAGGGAGTCGCGTTTCTGAAGCAATTAGACGCTTTTTAATAACGGTTATTCCACCGGCAGGCAGACGGTGTAATGTGCAAAGTAGACGAGACTTGCGTGCATTATAGCGCACTTGGGTTATTAAGCGTTTGGGAGTATGTATATGAGCGGTAATGAGATAAATGTCATGGATTGTTTAGCAGGTACAGGATGCGATAAACGTATTTACCTTCCTCGCAGATGTGAAAAAGACATAATTACTCAAGTGCTACCTACAGGTTTTGGGTAATTACGGATTTAAAAAACAAAGAATGTGCTCGAATCCCATTACGGTTTTTATTTTCAAAAGAAATTGAATAGACAGAACAGAATGATGTTTGCTCTGTTTAAAGGGACAAACTTTTAAATAAATAATTACGCTCGTTGCCGAATCTCCCGTAAAACAGACATAATAATACAGAAAGTAGCTCGGGGCCCCGCATGAAATAATCCTCTCCCGTCCTCGAAAGAAAAGTAAAAGCGGCGTAGCTTTAGCAACAAGTCGCAGAAACGCTTTATCTTAGATGATCTCGCGCTCGTTTCAGTATAATCCCTTTAATAACGGCCAGCATTCCGGGCGGCTCGGCGTTTTGAATAGCTCAGGGGGGGCGGCCCCGGGCACAATAAATAAGCGTCGGCGTCGTCGTCGTCGTCGGCGGCGGCGGTCGCGCGACAAGTCCGGCCGCTCCGGCTAACAAGTGCAGTGTGTGCGGCGCGCTCGCGGGGACACGGTGCGCGCACGCGTGCATGCGGCCCGTGCGCGGTATATCGGCGATTCCGATCCGACAGCTGCCAGGCCGGCCTGCAGCCTCGGAGGAGACGCGCCGCGGCGACATCGCCGACGCCTCGAATGTATATGCACGCGTAACGAGCGTGTACGTATATACGAAAAGTTTCGCGCGCGCGCGCGCCTCTTCTCTCTCTCTCTCTCTCTCTGTCTCTCCCCGCAGTATCCATTTCTCACGCGGCCGCCCGTGGGAGCCGATTTCTCCGCGTGCGTGCGCAGAGACAAGATCGCGGATACGGATATGACGAGGGAGACGCTCGTGTAGCTGCGCCGGCGGGACAACGCGACGCCGCCGCTTTTGACACCGAGCGCGAGGACGGACGTCCGCGATATCGAGCTCAATGGGCTATCCCGATGTAGGGACAGTCTTATAATGAAGACTAATAGCCGAGGGGGGACCGCCGATGCCTCCTAAGAAGTGTGCCAGGGGCTTCTTTTCAAGGGTTTATCGCTTTTTTGAGAGAGTGGATTTGCAATTAGCCCTTTTTTTTACCGATGGAATTAGGGTACATTTTTACTCCAATGAATATACCCGGTACCGTAAAGCTTTTCAGGTTTATGGGGTCCTGGCTTAATTATTTTACAAGGCCTCGACAACGTTGCAAATAAATGTTTATTGAAAGAATTTACATAAAGTTTATGGGATCTACTTAAAATATCCTCATTTAAACTGATCCAGTTTCTCCGGCAATCTGGCCTTAAAAGCCCACTAAAAAACAGCCTAAGGGAAAGCGTTTTTATGTATCAAAACATCCCGAGATAATTAGCTCGGCAACTTCCTGAGAACGGAAAACTCCGCGTCCCGCCGGCGCAATAAAAAGCTTTGTACTTCGCGCGCCGAACAAAACGCGAGCGTTCGCCGAAAAGTTGCGAGCAGCCGGCAAGCCTCGTAAAATTGAAAGCTTTCTAGCGAACGACTCCGGGCGCCGGTTTCTGCAACATATACAAGGACAGCGAACCGTTACCAGGATCGCGTATTGCAACCAAAGGAGTAAAGCAGAGCCAGGGACGAGGCGTCTGGGCCGTTGACTTTCGGACACTCGATACTTTTGTTTTTTTTTTTTGACCGGAGCGCGTGTATGCCTTCGCGCCTACAAACCGCAATGCATTCCGCCTGGCCCAGAATCGGAGACTTGCAAATTAAGGCGCACTCTAGTTTTTATTACCTCTGTTTTTTTTCTCTTCGGGAGAGTGTGTCTGTCCATTTTTATTGCTGCTCGGGCAGGCGTGCATTTCGAAAGGTTGCTCGGCTTCTTTTTCTTTGGGATCACTGCAACTCGCGAGGTGTGCGGTAATTATTTAATAGAGACTCAATTGTCGAGACGGAAGGAAAAATGGAGGGAAAAAAGTAATCTAGGAATTTCGAAGGCAGCTCCGTTAGACATTTTTATCGGGGCCAAAAATGGTCACCATTAGCAGACACATTAATTTACCGGAATCGGAGGTAAAAAAAGCCGGCAGGCAATCGACTCGCGGGGCTCAAAAAGAAGAAGTCTCCTTTTAAAGCCGAGGCAACAAAATGATACACGGGTTTCGCGCAGAGCCAGTCAAAGCAGCGCGGAGATCTCTCGGAGAGCGAGAGAGGGAAAATCGAAAAGCAAAAAAATATGCCCAGCCGGCCTCTCTTTCTCTCTCTGGCTCACGCAGTTCTTCGGCGTTTCGCCTGTCACTCGAGATAAGCCTTCGCGGCTGTGCAGCACACACGAATAACAAACGCGAGCGTTTCTTGCTCGTCTGATGCCCTCCGCAAAGGATTCCCCGACTACTTTCGTCGGCGCAGGCAGAGCAAGAGAGAGAGAGAGAGAGAGAGGGAGAGAGAGAGGAGGCCTGACACGAGGCGCAGCTGGATATACAGCGCGAGAAATCGCGAAAAATCGCCGAGAGACGAGGGCATATCTCTTCATCGCTCCCGTGAGAATTTCTCTTCCGTCGTCGTCGTCGTCGTCGTCGTCGGGCCCGATTCGCTCGGGAAATAAGACGTCGCCGATCGTTTCTTCTGGCTACACGAGTCTAGATGGCCGGGGCGACACGTCGCGCTCCGCTATATCCCCGGTACTCCTACGACTCGGAGCGGCCAGTCAAGTTTTTCCGCGGCCAGACGCGGCCGAAGGAAACCAAGGCCAGATGTAGATATACCCGGCCGTCCCGCGGTAAAAGCGCCCGACGTCGGGCGCTATACGTGAAACTATGTCATCTTATTAAATTTTGTCGCTGCCTTCGTAAAAACCAGATGACTCTGTTTCGCGGGCTGGTAAAACTGCGGATGTGTGTTTAAAGTCGAAGCTTCATGCTTAAGCGATTACGAGATAATTAGAAGCTCAAATTCAGTTTGATACGTCACTTATTGCACAATTTGCAAAGTTTGTCATTTTCACGCGTCCAGCTCGAAATCCCAGGCCCTTCAAGCTCGCTCGAAATTCGAGCGGCTTCGATTCCTTCTCGAGCTTCTCGAAAATCTCAGTTCAAAGCCAAATTACAAGCTCTGTCGGCGCGATGAGACGCGGAGAGGAGAGAGCCCCTCCCACGAGGGTTTAGCAATTCGTCACCGCGCGAGAGCGAGAGAGAGAGGGGGGGGGCCTCCTCGGCAGACAGGTGAGAGCGAATAAATTAAGCCGCGCTCTCTCGAGCCCCGTACGGCAGCGCCTTGGCTTTGAATAAGGAGAAGAGCCACCCGCGGCGGAAAGCTTCTCTGAAAAACGGGACTGGTTTTTCCGTTTCTCCGCGGCGCGCGGGGATTGGCATCGCGCGCCGCTGGGTTTCCGCTGCTATGGGAGTCCCTTCGGATCCGGTTTTTCGCGCCGGAAAGGACAGCCGCGGGTTTATCGCGCTTTAACGAGCGGTCCATCCCTGCTAGGCGAGCGCCCAGTGTCGTTTTGTCTCTTTGCCCGCGAGCAGCGCCGAGTTTACGAGCCATTAGCTTCTCTCCTTCTCTCTCTCCCTCGCTCAGCATTTCTCGCTGAGAGAAGGGACGGCTTTATTTTTCGGTTACCTTTTTCCAGATGCTCTCCGGGGTATCTCGGGGGGGTTATGGACTTATCAAGAATCTTTATACAATTATGGTTCGGGCTTTTATCGATTAAGAGAAACGGATCGCGCGTTGCGGCTTTGACGACCCGGGGGAGGAAAAATCGCGGGGCGACTTTTGCGCGCAAGAACCAATCGAATTCGTATAATTACGCCGTGAAAACCGAGTTATGATTTATATAAGAAGGGACGCCGCGCTTTTTGCCGCATGAGAGAGACGTGAGCTGTTTGCTTACCGACATCGGAATTGTGGAAAAAGCGAATAAATACTAGTATTAGCGGCAGCAGTTCATAAATTCGAGGGTTAGTGGCACTGGGATTTAATGGGCAAAGGCTGTATTAATTATTATAAAAGAAAGTACTCGGGTAATAATACGTCCTTGTCCAGGCCTTCATCCGGTCAAACTAGAAGCAGTTTTTCGATCAAATACACCTTCTTTTTGGAGCGCGATAGTGCGTTTATTTGCCGTAATTTAAAAGCAATGAACCGCGATGCGATTATCGCCTTCTAAAAGCGAAGAGAACGATCGTCGATTCCGCCGTAAAACCCGGAGTGCACTTTTCGGAATATCGACTGGTTGCGCCCGCAGCCTCCCGGCCGCATTAACGTCTAGCGGCTCGGATCACGAATCCGGAGCAGCGGTCTCATTAACATGCCCCGGCGCAGCTTTCATTTTCTCAGCTTGCCTCCGCGCTCCCACAAAGCATTTCGGCGACGTACATGCACACGTCCCCGCGTACGTGTATGTACGAATTGAGTCGTGACTCTCTCTCTCTCTCTCTCTCTCTCTCGTCCGGGTCTCGCTGCGTGCTCTCGCGGGCTCGCTCATTTCTCAGGCGTCGCTCTCTCGTCGGGGGTATATAAGTGCCTCGCGCCGAGTATCGGGTTTCGCGACTCGTCCGTCTTCGAAATCGAGCCTCTTTGTCCGGGGGAGAGAGAGCGCGCGAACTCGGGCCCAGCTGTTGCGCCTGAAAATTCGATCTTCGACATTTGTCTTCTCTCGCGCGCGCGCGCTAAACTTTTCGAGCTCCGAGAGCTCCGAGAGAGAGCCGCGCGAGCCGATATGCGTCCGTCCGCCCGCTCGAGGAATTTACTGGTTTTAACGTCCGTGCCCGCTCTCGGGGAAGACAAGTTCCAGTGCGTTCCCCTCGACGAGGAGCTGATCCTCTTTTCTCTCTCTCTCTCTCTCTCGCTCTTTTTTTTTAGCTGTTCCGTAAGGGCGTAGCGAATGTACTTAAAGTGGTTAAATAAAATACAGCTGCTATATATTTTGCGCGCTGACTAACTTTCGCCGGCTTATTTTCAAATTGTTGTGAGGGATAAGGCAGTCGGGGGAATTGAAAGAAATACGCGGTTACCCGAGTTTTTATGGCAAGCGTTATATATAATATATACGTAGGAGTGAACCGAATTATTCGTAATGTTAGTTTGACCTGAAATTTGCGATTACGTTCACGCAAGAGAAAAAGACGGATTGATTGCATCTTGGATTTTTTCGCCTTTGCTAAATTAAAGCCGCTGGGCTGAAAAAGCTATTTGCGCCGTCGGATCTCACGCGCCGATTGCGTAATTTCAATTTCGATTGACTTGAAAAATATTTTGCAGCCGAGGGAGTAAATATTTACCTAATTCTTCTGTTATTCGATTAAACGTGTTTCGCAAGGACTCAAGATTTATTATAAATAACTTATTCATTTTAATGGCAGATAAATATTAATAACATCTCTGTACGTAACCGCGAACTACTTTTCTAGTACTAAAACCCGTCTAAACTCCTCTGCGAATTTAGCCCAGCGTAGAAGCAGAACAAGTGCAGCGAGTCCCTTTGAGCGCAGGTTAGTTTTTAAAATCCGTTAAATTCCCCGACGATATAAAGTCTCGCTGATATTTTAATCTAACGCGTTAAGTACAGCTCTTTGCCCTAATGAAAAAGCCGAAGCCAAGGGTATATCCCCCATAATGGATCATCCATCAAAATAAATTACTCGATTTAATTTAATGTTCCGCGAGAGAGAGAGAGAGAGAGAGAGAGCCTGGCTCGGGGGGAAAAAAGCTAGCCGGTGTGCGCGCGTCGAGGTGCGCAGGAGCCCGTAATAGGAAAAATTTCAATTTTGCCTCGATTCGCGCTCGTAAGTGGAAGTTGGATTTCCCCCTCCCTCCCTTTCCCCCCGCTCTCGCACTCGTTCGGCTATTAAACGCGTTAGGTGGTCGCGAGGCAGCGGACAAGCAATCAAGCGACATTAGCCGCGCGGATGCGTATACGAGCGCGTGCGCGCGCGCGGCTGTGCACTTTCATCGCGAGGCAATTACGCGGTCAATTAGCCGAGTGTCGCGGCCGAGGAGCCGATCATTCTAATACCGTCTGACATTGCTCAATCATTTGCATAGCAATTAGAAGCGAGAGAGAGAGGTTCCGCTTCGAGGAGGAAGCCTCGGAGGAAGGGAGGGAGGCAAAAATAGAAGCCGATTATTTCAATAATACTGCTGATGCTTCGCGAGGAGGGGGGGATGATGGTGGGAAGGTAACGAGCGCAAAGTGCGTCAAATTATCCGCGATGAGCCTTTGGTAAAGTAAGTTTTATTGCGTTTACCCTCGGTGCAAAAAAAAGTGAGGATGCTGTTGACTTTTTTCGGATGCTCTAATTTGAGAATGCTTTGATATATCAACAGGCGTAATTTCAGAAAATTGAGCTCGCGAACATCCTCGTAATGGCTGTAGAGTTTACTTATTCGAGTAAGTGTCTAACGTTGTAAGTCCGCGAGAGGGTACTTTTAATTTAAATAAATTATTACGGCGATTAATTAAAATTAATTTTTTATTCGTGACTTGGATTCGATAGGGATTAATTACAATACACGACTATTTGAACAAAAAGATTGTTGCATGACTGTTGCAACGATGGCAGCTTCCAGCACATATATAACTTATTAGATAAAGTGGCGCGAGATAAGTCACATATAAATGTATACATATAAGCAGCGAAAGTGAAAAATATGAAAACTTGATTTGGTTAGCGAAGAAAAAAGCAAGTTAATCAATATCCCTCGAATTGCAGTAAATTAACTGAATGAATTAAATCTATGTTAATTGAAACTATCAGAATCCATGAACCATACATCCTTTTTTGCCAGAAGGAGACCTACTCCACTGATAGAATCAATTAAGCTGAGCAGTAACGATTCCACTGCCCTTTTCACTTATGCATTGATAAATTGCAACATTGCAGGATACGTTTTCCTTAATTTAAACTCTACCTGCATGGCTAAGCTTTAATGCCTTATTTTAATCAAATCTTTAATGAAAAGTAAAGAAAGTCTCTCTCGAAATTTTTACGGCCCCGATTAAAAGTTCGCCTTACCTAGAAAAGCTTAATCTTGATTTAAAGCCGCGGCCGAACCTCATTAACTCTTAATTCCCCGCGCAGTTATTTACTTTGCTCTGCCAATTGATTTATTTAAACTCCGAACGCCGCGCTAATATAAAAATCTGGAAAATTCAGCCGACAGAAAGTTTTGGAGCGTCGCGCCAGGCCTCGGCGCCGGCTTTGTTTTTTAACGCGGTTAATTAGATGCTATAAACTTTGAACCCGCATTAGCATGGAACATCACGGCTATATCTCGGCCGCTAATCTTGTACTCGATGCGCGACAAATAGGGCAAAAACAGGCAGCGAACTGTTGTGCGTGTGTCCGTGGCCTTTTTAGATTCTATACACACGTAGGCCCCAGCGTCCCTTTGCGAAGCGGGGCTGCGTTCTACGTATAATTAGCGATACTAATTAATGAGCTGTTTGTAATCTCTTTCTCTCCGCTGCCCTCTTCCCGTCCTCTCCTCGCCTTCTCTTTCTTGCGTTCGACGCTCCTCCAATTAATTATACGAGAAACGAAAGCGATCCAGCCGGAGAGGTATGCGGGTAGAGGCTGCTCGACTTTTTCGCGAATCGCGGCTTAATCGATTTAAAGCCGTACGATCCGCAAAAATTTATCGGGGCTTTTGAAAGTTTTGAAACTCGCGGAACGGTTGTTGCGTGATTTGCCGTCGGGATATGTAATGATTTGCGCGCTTGATTTATTCAGTTACTTTCGCGCCAAAGTTCGATATTGGTAATTAAGCATTTTTACGCGGCTCTAATTAAGCTCTAATAAATAAATTAGCTGAATCGATACTTTGTCAGGCGTATATAGCTTTGGCTTTTTTTACAAAATTTAATTAACGCACGTACGAGTATTTCGAAATCTAATATTTTAACGAAACTCTCCAATCTTATATCAAAGTCTGCTATTCGAATGCGTATAGCTGAAAAAGCGAGCAATAATTATACCAAAGGGCTCAAAATCAACACGATAAATTAAAAATTAAAGATTCGAAATTGCGGGGTTAGAATGGCCACTTGTTACGTCGAGATTTATAGCACATAATTAATTATCAAGCACATAAATTTAAATATCAACTTGACATCTCCCCGAGCAGGCCGAATATTTACAGGCAATTCCGGCTCCTTTCCGCGATCAATCATTCCAACACGCCTCATTCATAAGCGAAAAACACTGTCATCGATACGCCACTCGCCTCTCCCCCCGTCGGAGCCCACGGATAAAAGCCTCGGCTCGACGATCTAAACAATTCCGCGCGGCGGGCAGTCGCGTCTTAGCTCTCGCGCGAGTAAAAAACTCGCAGTCCCTACTCTTTCGAAAAGCAAAAGCGCGGCCTCTCCGCGGACTTTCGCTTTTTCGTGGCGTCGCGCTTCATGAATACTGCATGCACCGGTGGGTCCCCCCCGCCTTGGTGTATATCGTCGGGGCCCATCGATAGCACGACGTGTAAACACGCGGAGCGAACGCACGCTTACCTGCGCCCGAGCACGATATAACGGCCCCCATTGAAGCGGCGACGGCGGCGGCGGCGGCCGCGAAGCGCGTATATAGTCGTGACGATAGCGAGGGCTTTATGACCGGCTTGCGTATAATAGCGAGTATTATACGGCCGGCCGATTTCGCACGGCTCTAAGCGGACTCGCGAGAAGGACGGCTCGCTTTCACGGGTTGTGTGCCATATCCGGGGTGAGATAAGTGCCGGCGGTCGTTTTTGCGCAAATTTTGAAAATCCTCGCCGCGGATTAATTAACTTTGAACTCGAGGGGGCAGGTGTTCGTATCGGCGCTGCATCGAGCGAACGAAAACCGAAAGCGTTTCAATCTCTGAGGGGGGGAAGAAAAATGGTCGGAGGGTGTATAGGAGAGGCCTCTCGGGAAAATTAATAGCCAGCCGCGCACAATTTGCGGGATTTTCCAAAAAAGCTAAAAGCTCATCTCGCGGCGCGAAATTAAACAATAAAAGCTGCAAAGCCGATGCCTTACGCGATGGCTATCGTCGATTACTCACGCCGTTAAAAATCCCGCCGCGGAGACGCTCGTGTACATAGAAAAAGGAAGATTTTCCATCGCACGCACTTGCGTATATATCCCAGGTATGGAATGCGCGGGAATCAGCAGCGGCGTAAATCACGCCGCGTACACCTCTCCCTCTCTCTCTCTCTTCTATCCGCTCTGCGTCGGCTATTTCTCTCTCGCAGCGAATTTAGCGCGGAGGAGCGCCGCTGCTCTCTCTCTCTCCCCAAGCAGACACACGTACGCGCGCCTCGCACGAACACGAGAGCGTTGATCGAGCAGAGGCGTGCTCGCGTAATTATATGGTTGCGGGTGCGATCCGAGAGGCATCATCTCCGGGAGAGAGAAACCGGGGATATAGGAACGAGGAGGAGGAAGGTGGAAGGACGCCGGCTTTTTGAAGCTACACACGCCCGTCACTCTCTCTCTCTCTCTCTCTCTCTCTCTCTCTCTCTCTCTCTCTCTCTCTCTCTCTCTTTTCTTCTTCCTCTCCGCTGCCTTATCTCATGTCGTTTTATGCTTTTGTGCTCTTTCTTGTTTCTTTGAGCCTCTTCGGCTCTTCATCTCGCTAATTAGGTTTCTCTTAATCACTGGGGGATATTTTTGCCCGCGTGGGAGTTTGAAAGCCCCGGCTTAAGTATCAATATTTCCAGAATCTATACTCGCGCCGCAGCCTTCGATTCCTTAATATTAAGTCATTACTTTATTATGATCGCCTGGTTTACTGCTCAACAACTTTTAATTGCACGTTGTAAAAGCCTCGCCTATTAACTTTTTGCTGAATATTAGCCCCCTTCCTACGGAAATTTTTTAATTAATGGGTCTCAAAATAAACAATGAGAGATCCAAGGTTCCTCCATGTTGATTTTACGCCGCGGAAGATTACGCGAGGAAAAAGTAAAATCGGCGCGGGCTCGTTATTCGATACCGAGCCCGTAATGAATATCGTGTAAATATTTTTCAGCAACTTATTTAGCGGCGCAATTATAAAAAGGAGAACGAGTTTTAATATATATATATAAAAGTGGCATTTCTCAATATAATAATGTTAAATTCTTGCAGCGTCGCCCGAGCGAAATTAGTATATCATGAAAGCGATCGAGTGGTGGCGGCGGCGCAGTCAAGACGTTTGTCTCCCAACCGGACATTTCGAGCTGGATACCCGTCGAGTCCGATTTTTATTCCCGTGCTAAAAAGAAAATGCACCGGCCCGTCTGGTATTATTCACACTATTCTTGTAAGTACATCTTTCACTTATCACTTACAACCGCGTTTATTGCCGACGTTTACTGCGCTTTGCTCGCTTTTACCCATGCATGTTTAATGACGTATAAACATCGGCAGAAACCGAGAAATTCCTCATTTAAAAAAAAAAAGAAACCTCTGCCTTTTCGCGCGATCCTCAAAGTGAATAATTGACTATTTATAAGAAGCATAAATCCAACTGGCGTAATAACAACATTTTCCCTACCATCTCCGCGTAATTACCCGCACAAATCACTTTTGCGAATTCCTCCCGGAAAAATATATGAAAACCTTAAAAGCTCGTGAAAACTACTCGCTAAACACGTTCCTTATCGCCCGGGGAGCCGTAAAAATGACTCTCTCCCGACGCGCGCGCATCCAGACGCCGAATGTTTGATCGAGCTTTCATCCGCGGCAATCTTTTCCCCGTCGTCTCGACAATTTACAGCGTGCGAATCTCGGCTCGGGGAAAAAAATCGACGAAATCGTCCTCTCTCTCCTAACACAGCTGGAGGTGGAGAGAGATGGAGAGGAGGGGGGGCAGCGCTTAACAGGACGTTGAATTATGAGGGCCCATCTTTTAATACGAGAGACCACTAATCTCTGGTTCGATAATTACGCGCGCCCTTGACTAATAGGCAACGACAGCCGGTCGTTTCTCACCCGCGGCCAGGTGCCATCGAATCCTTCGGCTGCCGCGGCTGCCGTTCGCTCAATTTTATTGACGGCCGCCTGAGTTATATCTCGCCGCTCTATTGTGCGATCCCGGCTATTGAATCACGCCGCCGCAGAGCTGGGATTTGTCCCAGCCGGTTCAGCGGAAATCTTCATCCTCCTTTCGGTCGCACGATTTATTATTTATCGCGCGGCGTTCGTCCCGGCGCGGATTGATGCTTTTTTAAAGAATAACGTCAAATTAAGGCGTAATTAATAGGCGGACCGGGCGTCCGACGGGTGCGAAAATGCTCGTTTTCTAAAAATACTTTTATCCCAGACTTGTATACGCTGATGCTGGAGGTAACGGGCGACTATTAATAAAAGTTGCGGTTAAACTATTGCCTACGCAGATATTATCGTGCGTGTACTTTGATACAGTCATATAATGGATATACTGTACAATAAAACTTACGGCTGCGCGCGTCGCCGGTCGCGGGCTTGCAGGCGAGGAAGGCAATTTATGTATTTGCAATATTTTAACAATATCTTGGAGGAAAATAAACCCGGCGAGGCTTGACAATCGCGTAAAATATGTACACTTAAAGACCTTTAATTTTCGAGAGATAAAAATCGGAAAATAGACGCGGGCGATAAATTCCCGAAACGGGGCCGAAATCTTATTGAAAGTTGCGCGCGGAGCTTTTATATATTTACGAGCGCCTAAGCAGCGGCTTTTTAAGCGAAAATTTACTGCGCGCGCGACACCGCGAGAACTATGTATTTACGAACGGAGTAATCGTCAAGCTCTTTTTCTTCTTTTCCAGGAAGGCCAGATTCGTTACAAACGGTAGATAATGTTCATCAGATTCTGCAAGCAAGCTTCCAATGGTAAGTACATCATCGTTCTTCATTGAGGCGAGGAATGATTCATGCGTCGCCGATTCTTTTCCCTGCCTGAAAGCTCCTCTCGCGAGCGCCATATTTAAATCCATCAGGCCAACAATTCTATTGAAACGCTGCCCCGAGAGAGAGAGAGAGAGAGGGAGAGCCGGGAAGAGATGCTGCAGAATTGCGCCGCCGAGATAAGAGAGCTATAAAAAGAGTAGCCTCTCAGGTGAATGGCTGCGCATCGCTCGGACACAATTCTATCGAATGTAGGAAGTGTTCCGCGTAGAAAGAGATTTTCTGAGAAAGCACCTATTTAGTCTGTCAGCGTCTTTCTTTCTCCGCTGGCTGGCTGGCTGCCTGCCGCCGCCGCCGCTGCTGCCTTCTGTACGTCTTTAGATTAGAGGGTAGCCTGATTGATCGCGGTATTAAAGGTCAATGCTTGCGTTCGTTTTGAAATCTTTGTAACGCTACACGACTTTCTATCAATTTAGCGCGCGGCTTCAATCAGCGCTGATCATTTCTAGAAAAAGATGACTGGAGCCTCGAGAGATTCTAAGGATCGTTGCGGTGCGAGCCGTCTGTTTTCGTTTATTGCTTTCGCGTGGATTGCTTCTCTAAACTTCTGCTTTCGACATTTTTTTTTATATATATTAATAAATTTTTCACTTTTTTTTTATGATTAAATACGACGAAAATGGAAACTGCAGAACAAGTGTTTTTTCCGCTGATTATAATTAACTCGAATCGCATTCAAAGCAGCTTCGCGAACGAGCTTTTTGGCCTCCTTCTCTTTCCCCGACCGATAAAAATTCGCAAAAACTCAACACCTACCACTTTCATCTCCAATTAACCGCGTTGCAAAAACCGATAAGATAAGCCCTGCCGGTACCAAACTACAAATAACTCTTAAGGTCCTCGGCGTCCGCCATAAATTCTTCAGAAACTTTTGAATCCTAGATCAGCAGCCTATCCATTTATCAATCCTCGTAAAACCTCGAGCGGCTTCGCGGTGAACGACCAGCGTAATTAATACGGGCCGTCGCGGCGGCGAATTCGAGCGGACAATGGGCTCCGCGGCTGCGATATATCAACGCCGCCCGCGCGCCAACTCTTCTCCTTCCTCCTCGGCAGGCAGAGAGGGAGAGAGAGGATTATGCCTCGCGCGCATCAGCTCGCGGCACTTGCGCTTATGCATATGCGCCGCAGGAAGAGCCTCTTTTTCGCGCATTGTTTCTCCGGGGGGATATATATTTTTGAGGCCACCGCCGCGCGCGCACCGATTTATGCGCCGATCGGCTGAATTAGCGTCCCACGGACCATCATCTCTCTCGCTCTCTGTGGGTTTAAGGGGTCATGAATATGAAGCAGGCCGCGTCGCTTTATTGTCAAATAAATTCCGGGGCGAAAAACGCCGCGGTTTATTTGCGGTAATTAGTCTGCGACGGGCACGCCGCGCCGCGTGTAACCCGAGAAGTTCGCCGAGCGGATATTTTGCATTTTTTCAGCGCCTTTTAGTCGTTTATAACTTCGGAATGGATTCACATATCATCCGCTTATCTGGGCAGCTTGAAGTCTCATCTGCTCCTCGCGAAAACTTGCCGGCGCGAAAGACATTCGGAAGACAACGCGGCGCAAAAATGCCGGAGACCCATATCGTCGAGGTGGGCAACGAGCGCTGACTTTAATTTCCATGAATAATGTATTAAAATACTGTAGCAGAAACGAGATTTACAGCTTGCGGGACGTAATCTGGCTTTTTAATCTAGGCCCGTAATCAAATTCCGGGAAAAAAGGCGCGCGAAAATACGTCATTCCCGAGAGCGACTGTTAAGTCTCATACCAGCATCCCGGAGCGGGCAATCTCTCTCTCTCTCTCTCCCTGCACATCGCGGGCGAAACTGCTTGTAAACGGCGCTCATTTAACGGAAAACGTACAAATGACTTTCTTCTTTTGCGCGGTGCTGGGCTGCGTGTGCCGGTACGTGAGCGCGGCCGGCAATCTCCCGGGAATTGTATACGTCAACCACAAATCTCCGCATCGGTGTCGGTCGGTTGTTAGGCCGCCGGCTCCTATAAAACGCCGTAGGATGCTGCTCTCTTCTAGCCCATTATGCTCCGCTTCTTTTTTAGGCTCTCTCTCTCTCTCTCTCTTCGACTCCGCGGCTCGATGTCGCGGTTCCGCTCCTGCAGCGCGGTGCCTTTAATTTTGAGAGCGCGGACGAGAGGCAGAAAAATCGATCCCCGTCCGACCGTTATACGAGCTTTCTTGCGAGGCGCCTCGAGATCGAGTGTTACGCTTTGACGCGTACAAGTCGTTTCTCCGGAGTTTTAAGGAGGTTAATAATTGCGCCTTGTTTAGCCTCTCTAGGGGGCTTCGCGCCATCGATTCGCCCGTGGATTTTCTGCGCAGTTTTCTCGAGTCGGCTTGGATAGCTTGAGAAAAAGAAGTTGGCTAATTTGAAGACTGTACATGTAAACTTTCTTTTTTCGGTAATTTACCATTCTTCAAGTGAAGCAAGAACCGCGCATTAGAACAAGTTCACTCTCTGGCATCATTTTACAGCAAGACAAACAGCGATCTGGAAAAAACTCATTGCTACACTCGAGTACCTCAATTTTTGAAATTATAGCGAGAAATTGCAGGTGAAATAGAAGATATAAAGGCGAGATCTGCCAGGAAGAGAATAAAACAAAGAGTCGAGTTAATGGCGGCGGCTAAAAATGGTTTGAAACTGACATGACGAGCGTAAAAACAAATGGAAAAACTCTCGAAAAGAGCATGCGGTTTAGCAACACTATATAATCGAGCGAGGTCTTCGCGAGAAAACAATGTGCAGGAAGAAGATCGTGCACCTTCGGCCGGGTAAGAGATAAGGAAACACGAACGAGTCGAAGAAAAAGCTAAGAGGACGAAAAAAAAAGAGAGAGCGTTACCGCCTGCGAATAAAAGATGCCTTCGATATTAATTACGATCTTCGTTGGCGGAAGCAAAAACGCATTAAATACTACGAAGAGCAATTTCGATCGTAGCAGCTCTCGTTAAAAGCCGCTGAAACAAAGCGGATTCCGACGCGATTGAACCGTCGCGCGATTTTGCGTAAACAATTTCTTTGTCTTCCCGTGCTGTCACTTTTATTTCGAGGTCGAACCTCACCTCCGCTTTTTCCGAACGAAAGCTGCACGTACTCGTTTATTCGCGCGGCAATAACATATGCAGAGAGAGAGAGAGAGAGAACCGCACGCTGCAATATAATACTAACCTATAAAAGTTTTCGCGTACAATTACTCGAACTCGCTCGCGTTTCGTATTCTCCGGGGCCGCGCGCGGCTGGCGGCTCCGGGTAAAAAAAAAAAAAGAAAAAAAAACAGGGCCGGGATTCAAATGTCCGAGGCGCGCTCCGGCAAAAAGAGCTCGGCGTTAAAAGCTACGCGCGGAGAGAGATCGCCGCTCTCTCGAAACAAGGGGGGGGGGGCGAGAGATGTTCGATTATTGTCTGGGTATAACGACCCTGGCGCGAGTGTTTAAAAGGATAGGGACCCGGGTCGAAATTTTTTAAAATATGAGGAAGCTATTATGTATATCGCTTTGGCGCAGGTGGGTCGCTCTTTCTCTCTCTCTCTCGCTCTGTCTCTCTTCCTCTCCTCTCTCGCTTCGCCTCTGCTTTGCGTGGCGAGGTCGTGGTCCGGCCAAAGAGGCGTGGGAACAGGAACATCCTCGCTGTTTAAAGCCACGAATTAAGTTCTTTTTCGTTTTTCGCGACGCCAAGCAGTGGACCCTGTATAACGCCGCGCGCTCGTTTTACCCTCTGCGCGCGCGCTGCAGTTTGTAGCTTCAAAGCTGCTGAATTTGAATTGTAAATCGTGCCGTTATGCAATAAAAGAATTGGGATCCGATGATTATGAGGTGCGAGGGGCTAGTCTCGTTTGTTCTTTTAAAATTCAAATTTCATTGTGCCGGCCCGAGAATTGCGCGATATTAAATTAACCGCTTTCGGGGATGGAGTCGATTGTAGGCTGTGCTTTTAATTGAATTATTATTCGGGTAGATTAAAAGTTCGGCTCGAAATTTCAATGGGAGAATTGTGCAGTCGAGGAGGAAAGTTTTAATTTAAAATAATTTTCAAAGCAGATGCACGGAGTGATAAGAGATTCGATTTTGAAAACTGGTATTCCGTTAATTGGTATTCTAAATGATAAGATAACCCCTAATAGAAAAGTAGGTATTCTTTCTTTAATTGAAACCATTATTTATCAGCCAGTAATTAGACAATCGTAAGACTCTTATCTCCTCGAATCTACCGAGACAGAATCAGACTCGATAAACAATTAAGCGCTTTTCTACCCAAAGCTACGCAGCAGGTGAAAAAATAAAGAATCGCAATGAATCACTTTCGCCTAACATTAACGCAGCCGGCTTAATAGGTACGTGCCGGTGCATCGTAAAGTTTAAAGCGGCGATGAAGCCATTAATTGACACGTCGATCGGCCCCGTGCAAACAAACGAACACTCCAAACGCGAAATATCCCGCCGCCGCTGAAAAGTAAAGTGCGCGCGAGAGCGAAAATTTACTCTCAACGGGATCAGACGCATCCGTAAAAATGACTTTGCCGTTAGCCGAAGGAAAAGTACGCTCCGCGATTTATTCGAATGGCCGCTCGGGCCCTTAATTATCATGCTAATTAGGATCTATAATATCAGTTATTACGCTTGCAAAACTGCGGGCATCTTATCCGCGTGTGCACTCCGGCGACCTTCGAATCCTTATTTGAGAGGTCTTTCTTTACGGCCGGACGGACGGACGGCCTGATTGTTGCTCGATTTCTGACGAAGATCCTTTTCTCTCGCTTTATCCTTCGTTTGTTTGGGATTATTAATTTTATCTCTATCGTTGATTATAATTTATAAGGAACGTGTGCCGAGGAGATAAGAAAGTTATGTTTATTGATGTAATGGCGATCGTCTGCGATTTATATAATTTAGGGGCACGTGATTTTTTTTTTTGTTTACCGCCGGGATATGTTTATGGATCGTTATGGAATTAAAAGATGCTTTTGATCTTAACTGTTAAGGATTTAATTTCATCAGTAAAAATACATAATAGCACCGTACAGCCGTCTTACATAAATATTATATTCTGGAGAAACTCGGCTAGATGGAAAATCAAAATAAAATAAAAGAGATGATTGTAGGATGCGGAGTTTCCATATACTTATATCTACATCATTACCCGAGACGATAATCCATTTAGATATTATAGACAAGCGTGTGTTTTAAGCATTAGAATTACTTTAATGCAAAGAGTATAAAAAACGCAATACTGATCAGGTGTAAAATATGAGATTTTTCTGTAAACTAATTAATATTGCAGTAATATTCTTACAGAAAAGAAAGAGATTATTCAAATTATCAACACTTTAACGCCTTCGCCTTTTTACTTCACTTCCTGCGCATAAAACTTAAAAGAATATACATTACCGTCGCACCTACTTTTCTTGCAAAGTAGAAATCGTCGCCCAACTTGAGGCCTCGGCATGCAAATGTACATTTTCGATCTCGATGAAAAAAGCTTCATCTCCGCAGCTCTCTCTTAGAAAGCCCCACATCATCCCGCCAAAGCCGAATCCCCATTTTTCACGCTCGAATTTCCCATCGCATCTCCCGGCCGCATCATCTCTCAAGCTCATCCGCTCGAGACGCACGAGGAAGTACGCATCCGCGAAAAGGTTAAAGCTCTCCGTGCGCAATTTGCCGGGCGGTCTTAATAGCTATCGGTAGCGGGGCGATAAGGAGCCGCGAGAGATGGAACAGTTATCGCGGTGGGGCTCTCAACTTCCTGAAATCGTCCGGCACGTACGACTTAATATACCGCCGAACGGCGGCGATCTCGATTATAATTTCTAGGCGAGGCCCCACTCCGCCAGGGAGCTCTCTCTCTCTCTCTCTCTCGACCGGTAGTTAAAAGGGAGGAACGAACGGCGGACGATCTGTCCTGTGCGTGGGTTATCGCCAGGCCGTAATCAAGGCCGCAAAGCTGTCCTTTGCCTCTTCTCGTTATCTTTCCTCCCCGGCGAATTATAGGCGTCCGTCGTGGGATCGCGCCAAGTAGGGAGGATGCCGCGGACTTTGCGGCGAGATTAACGGGGATCCGCCTTTTTTTTTTCTCTTTTTTTTATAAACGATCTGTTATTTGAGGAGTCGTACTCTTACGTAGTAATCAGGGCTGCTCTGGTCTAGATTTAATAATTTATCGCTACTTTCCGAAATGATTGCTGGAAGCTTCGCAGATACTGTTTTCAGGCGCTTTGACGATACTTTGTGGATAGTGAGTATTAAGCGTGAGGAATGTCTGCGCGTTAAAGTCGAATGTTTTGCAATCGCAAATCGATTAAATAGCAATTCTAAACGTTTTACAGCCGTAAAGTGGCATTTGTTAACAGGGATTTAATTATCGGGCGTATATTATTTTGATACTCAATTGTAACTGTAAAGCGATATCTTTATACATCGGCTGTATCTTCAGACGGCTTATAATCTTTCTATTTCGTGCATAAAATCGCGCGCATAATGAGCCCTGTAAAAATATTTTCCCCGGATAAGCGCTTAAAAATCGAATTTACAACCCCAGATCTTCCAGTTATCTGCTGATCTTTTAATTTTCTTGCGAAATGTTTGCTTTATCCCCATCTAACTGCGGTTCGCTCGATCCGTTATGCCTCTGCGAACAAACCGAGGAAGCCTCCCCTCCTCTCGAGTAGGCGAATAATCCTTATGAATCAGCGATCAGCAGCGTCGTCCGACGAGGCGCTCAAAAGGAAAGTGCAAACACTCGGCAAATTCAATTACCGCGAACTTTTCTCCTCCGGGGGCTCTCTCTCTCTCTCACACCTGCTCGTACAATATACACACTCGGAGATACGTGCAGCTTGGCTTATACGGCGCGTATTTACGACGTGCGCGCAAAGATGACATTTATGATATTTCGCGCGAGCCTCGAGTCGGATTAGACGTTCGACGCAGCCACGCGTCGTCGTCGTCGTCGTCGTCGCCGGCTCTCATTAACGGCGCGCACTCGGCCGCTTATACAGTGTACGAGCTTCCTTCGCGCGATCGTAAACGCGGGCCTCGGCTTTTATAAAGGCACATAAACGCGGCACCCGGAAAATTTCGAGAGCCTCGATTTTTCAGTCGCGGCTTCCGCCGCGGTAATGTCCTACTTGGGAGCATACCGGGGGATACGTACGGGATATAGGCGTAAGAGCAACGCCGGAGTTTAATGATCCGGTGTCAATGGCGTGATTGATCGGCATTCGGCAGTGGGTTTTAATAACGCTCGTCCGGGAGAAAGTTGGAAGGTGTACGTATGGGTACGTACTCGTTTTCTAGTCTTCGTTTACGCGCTATTTAAGCGTGTAATATACGCCGGCGTCGTCCGGATTCTAGTTGCGGGCCTTATTTATGTACAGAAGGAGCCGTTAAGGCAGCTTTCCTCCGAGATGTACAGATAAAATTGTGGGTGTTAGGCGTACGTGTGTTTAAAAGAGCGGAAAAGGTTTTGCGAAATACGAGGGGCTCTCGGGAAAAATAATAATTGGTAAAAGCTGCGGGAGGATTTAGTAATGCTTATAGCAGAGAGAGAGAGGGAGATTCCCGGTGTATAAAATAAGTATAGATGAAAGTGTAGAAATCAAAGCGTCGATAAATATTTTTGAGAAACGAAGAGCAATTTCACATTTATATCTGCTCCATCGATTTCGAATGAAACGCAAGCATCGCCTTTAAAATATGCCGCGAAATCACGCAGCAGAGTCATCAATCGGCCCCTCTCGGCTAAATTACAAATATCGCTTTAAATAAGAATTTAAATTGCGGCGAATCTCTCGAAAGGGAAGATTCTTTTGCGAGCGAGCCGCGCGCGCGCGCAGGCCGGAAGCGTCGAAATCGGATCTCTCTCTCTCTCGGCGAGAGGTCCCGCTAATAAATCGGCGGAGGCGCGGCTTCGGAACGCCGCGTGTCCTCGCAGCGGGGCGCGTGTGTAAGGACGCGCGAAAAAGAATGCCACCAGCTGTCAGAGCCGTCCTGCCCCGGGAGAAAGTAATACGCGTGCCGAACTCGCGCTTTAAATCGATAGCCTGTCTCCCTCTCGCTCTTTCTCTCTCTCGTGCCGCGAATTTCGAGCCCGAAGATTCCGGCATCAAGAGCCGAGCGATAAAACGTTTATTGTCCCGCCGGGAGCGAGGCGGAATCGACGAGTGTCCCAAAGAGACGAGATGGACGTACGAGCGTGATGGGCTTGCAGATGCTTTTTCAAAGCGCGTGCCGGAAATTTCGATGATGCTTTAGTCTGGAATTTCATTGTGTAAGTTCTAAAATTAGATCCGAGCGAGAGCACGAAAGTGTGCAATAATCGAATTATTGGTATTGCAGAAGTAATAAAATTCAGTAGGGGTTTATCGCACACCTTTTACCAAGACACCCTGCCCCATTAATATCCCCGCAGCTTCCGTTAGACGCACAATCGGCGAAACTACCGCTAATTGGACTGGAAAAATTTATCTCCCCGCATTTATAACAATGAAAGCCGAGAGAGAGACGAAAAAGAAAGCGTCATTACGGGATATATAGAAGCCTCGAAAGGTTTTGAAGCCGCGGCGGAGAGTCCCTCTCTCTCTCTCTCTCGGTACATTTTCCGTAACGAGGCTACCAGATATCCTCGCCGATCGGCCGATCTTGCACTGCGATCTCGACAATGGCAGATCGTATCACGCGTCGAAGTACATTCCGGTATTTCTCTATATGGCGCTTTCGAACACAGCGTGCGCCGGGTACCACCCACTATGCACTGCCGCCGCCGCCGCCGCCGCTTTTTCTCCCCCCCCTCGCGCGCGCGGCTTTGACGACAAAAATTCTTAATTAGAGGTAGTCTTGTTTGAGCGGCGCGCTGACAGCGCCGGGTTTTAAGCGCGATTTATGCCGCTTATTAATGCCATTGGTTTATTTCTTTCGGCTTTGAGGCGGATAATACTTTTTTCGACCTTGCCGATAAATTAGTGGAAATTTTTTACAATTTGTAATGTCGATATCAAAGTGCAAAAAGAGATTGTATTGGGAGTAAAAAGTAGCACAAGCTGAGGCGTTCCCTTTGTGCAGTATGGCTGGAAGAGTTCTTAAGGGGGATTAAAATTACTTTATATGAAATGTTTGAAAAGTTTGATCAGATTTATGCATTTTATTAAGCACAATTTATACCAAGTCGCGTAAATTGTGCTTATAAAATGTTAAATAAAACTCGAATTACATTTATTTAGATTTTCAAAACTCGCACATCACGAGGAGGGTCAAATCCCATTAAAGAGAGAGGGGGGGGGGGTATCATCTTATAAATATCTCCGCACGGATTAAAATGAATAAGAGCGACAAAAAAAACTAGAAATTCGCGGTCTTTTTCGTCCTGGCGATGATTTAAAATGCCGCACTCATCATTGCATTTTGAAGCTGCTACAAATGAACGTGCATTAAATTTATGGCACGTACCGGGCTGCGGTATCGCGAAGTTCCGCCCACTCACACTCGCGAGATTTATGCCGCTCATAAAGCAAGCCGCGTGGCACTTCCTCGCAGATTAAAAAGAACTCGCAGGCGATTTTCTTACATTCGTTCGGGGGATTTCGACGGTAATCGAAATTCAAACGGCGAGGAACTGGAAATTTCACGGGGAGGGTGTCGAGAGGTTTTAACCTACATTACGTCGGTAGTCTGTTCGAAACCTGTTTCATAAAACTTTTATCGCGGCTCTCATTATCGACAATTATCGTAATATTTTATAGTTACTTTAAAGCGAAGAGCGAAGTATTTCGTACTGTTTTCGAAAATCATCAGCGTATCGTAAATTAATGGGGAACGAGTTCGGACTATCGGTAAATCAAAAATCAAATGTTCAACAAACATTTCCGAACGTCCGATTTTCCCAACCGATACTTACGCAATACAGTTAGGAGCCGGGCATTAATTTATATTCAAAACACGTTCGTCGGGAAAGGGAAAAAAGACTCGAAGAACAACGCGGAAATTAGAAGCTTCTGAAAACATCTTTTAATCACCTCGCCGCGGCCGCTCTCGGCGCGTTTTTCCAAAAGCAACCAGCAGGAAAAGCCGGAGCGGCAGCCCCGCCGGTAACTCGAGTACGACGTTTTCTAATAACCATTCGTGAAAATCGGCTCACACGCGAACGCACGCGCACACACACTCGCGCGGGAATCGGCTGCTCACGCGATTCTGGTGCACTAAATCAAAGCTGCGCCGAGGGAGAAAAAAGGCGATCCGGCGCGCGGCGGCGAGAATAAAAAAAAAAGGCTCCGCGCGCAAAACTAAGCGCTCATCGATTACAGTTATTTACAATCTCGCGGCGAACGAATGCAAAATTATCGGCGGCCTTTTAGAAGCGGATAAACCGCGCGAGGCGCGATATAGAGCGCCGATGCCCCGTTATATTATGTCCACTCTTCGTACGTGTTAAATGCCGGAGGCCGCAGGAGGGTTCATTCGGAGCGCGGAGATGGACTTTTTGCGGCTAATAGTGATCGCGTATCTATAGGTAGACCATTAATGACCGGCCTGAGAACCAGTCGGGTATAAAATGACTTCCAAAGGCGCTCGAGCTGTCGTTTCGAGTGCTTTTTGAAAAAACGAAGCACGAACTTTATTTAGGTAGCGAATTGATATTTCTTGTATTTTTCTAAGCATTTTTCACACCCGGCCCGGATGGAAGATCCACCTCGATATGCTCGAGATAAGAATTTTTTTAGGGCGTCTCGCTTAATTTATGAAAGTAAAAACTGCACGGCGAACGGGACTTGGGGTTTGATTATAAAAGCCTTTTATCGTTCGTTTTATTGATAGTATATAAAGCATGCACTTGAATGTTATTCGGTCTTAAATTATATACTTTCTGTTTTAGTCTTGCTGTAAAAACTGGTAGGGAAATATTTTATATAAACCGATTTGCACGGACGAGGTACAGTTACGTATGAAAATTTGTAGATGATTTTAGAGATCTTTTAAAACGCGATATTAAAGCTTTTTTTTTGCGGCGCGACCGACGTAAAAGTCAACGAAACCGTCCCCGGCTTATTTAACGGCAACGGTATAAAAATTCGATTTACAGCCGGAAGTGAAGAACCGCCGCTGCTCCGGTCCGATATATCTGACGTAAAATTTCGGCGATGACTTCATAATTCATTGTCGAATAAGGGCGCATCAAGATAATTCAATTTTAATATCCATTAAAGTCCGTGCGTTCCTCTCTCTCTCTTTCTCTCTCTTAGCGTAAAAGCTGCAACATCTCGATCGAGGAGCGGAGCGGCGGCGGCGCGAGAGAGAGAGAGAGAGAGCAGCGTAGGTAGGCAGCGAACATTCAATTTTTGGCGCATATCCGTCGACAACCCTCATTAATCCGCGCTCGCAGCCGGCACTTTCGCTGCGGGCCCCCGAAGAATGCAAAAAATTGCCAGTTCCCGGGCGCGCAGGATTTAATACGCACAAAAGGCCGCATCTACATACGCCGCGCGCGACGATACAATGTAATAAGGTGTAAGCGCGTTCGCGGGAACAGGGCCCCGAGAGCGTGCGATTAACGATAAAACCCGTTCGAAGGAGGGAGAGAGAGAGAGAGAGAGAGGCGAATAGCGGGAATCGGCTGCTCATCAATAATGCACGCACGCGCGCATATATGCGTGCGCGCTGCCAAAGCCGCGATGGGAAAGTCGCCGTGGGATGTAAGCGCCCTTGAACCCTTTTGCCGATTGTGGAATTCGCACGAGCCGAGAGAGAACGCGCCGGCAGTCGAAAAACGCGGCTGCCGAGCGCTGGGTTGTTTTGTTTCAGTCGCGCGGAACGGGTTGCCGATCGGGAGGGGAGGGGGAGAGATGCCTTTTTAAAGTGTCGTTTTACGGCCCGAGAGAGCTTTGCCCAATGGCCGAATTAAATCTTTAATTATCTTAGGCGCGTCCGCGAGTTGTTTGTTATGCGGGACGGGGAAAAAAAAAAAAAAAACGCCCGTCGCCCCTCGACGAGGGGGCCTTTTAATGCAGGCATTCGGCGGATAGCGCTGACGTCGGGGACGCGCGACACTTTTTGCCGGATCTTGGTAATGATTTTATTAGAAATCGGAGGGAAGCTCTTTTTAATTAGCCGTCGATCGTTCGATCGTTAATGAAGGTATCGGTATAGCGGTGTGATTAATAAGTTTATGGTGATTAGTCTCCGCAATTAATTGTCTACAAACTAAAATAAAATTTTCGAAAATTTGAATTCAAGACAAAAGACAATACACCGCTTTCCGCTCCAGAAGAACGCGTTACTCCCGTTTAATAAAAGATAATCTTAATTGAGCTGGCAGATCCGAGCGGAAAGATTGCGAATTCAATTTCGCGGGGGGGAAATTTTCGGCGGACTCGACCTCTGACCCCCCCCCCCTTCCTGGACCGCGCAGGAGTTTCTCGAAGCGCGCATTCGACCGATATATATCCCTTTGTGCTCCGAGTTGCTCCGCGCGCGCGCGTCGATTCCGTGCGTGAGCGCGAGGGTCAACTCTATCTATAATTCGAATCTCGACGGACTCTAAGTGGCCGGGAAATCATTGTAATTAATGCGGCGTATATGTATATATATATATATATATATATATATATATGAGCATCGCCGATATCCGCTCCGATCTTCCTCTATATTCGTTGACGGCGAATTATTCACTTTCGTTTTTTGACGCCGCGCGCCGATCGAGATATCCTTTTTGCTCTTAATTTGACCTTTATTGGCCGGCGTCTCGAGAGCGTAACGAAAATACTTCTCGCAGAATACGTATGGCTCCGAGATTCCGTTTCTTAGATATTACGCAATAAAATATGAATCGCGTCTTTGGCGAGCCGCGAGTTTTACAGACGACGGCGAGATGGTTGTCGATTTTAATGTTATATAGCTCAATCAGTAAAAGAAGAAGACGAGGGTTTTTGTCTCGCGCGAGTTAAAAATGCGGGTGAAATGGATCGACGAAGACTATCGATCGGCTCGCGTATTGAAAGGAACGATCATTTGTATTACGGCAGAGGATATCCTGGCAATAATTTATTCAATAAAATAATATTAGCCTACACTCCCAGCGATATATTTAGCGGAGATAAGATTTAAAATTGTAATTCCAAGGCAATTAATCTCGCAAAATAATTATTGACGATTTGAAACGCGCAATGAAAAATGATTTCGACTGCCGGCTACTTATCAAATATTAACTAAATGTTTGCATGATCCGTCGATAAAAACGTTTGAAATATTCTCCACGGCACTCGATATCAGAGCTGTCCTTTTTAAAATCCTTAGCGTGTAATGAATATATTATAATATCTTACCGGTCACTTGATGAAAAAAAAAAAAAGAAATGTATCCACTGCGAGTATTAACCCTTAAAGTTAATTATAAATCAAAAGCCGAAGGTAACTCATACGGAGGCTGTAGCCGAAGTCGCGAGATGGTAACGTATGTAGTTGTAGAACCGGTAGTCGGCCTGACAAACCCGTGAAAAAGAATTCGCCGATGCCGTGATAGAGTTGCAGAGTGGCTTTTCTAAACTGGAATTTTAACCCGATATAAATCTGAATGAAATGTAACATGATAGTCACGAACAGTAACCTGATGCCTTTGACAGTTTCAGTAGTCGCGAGACGCTGCGTGTAGAAACAAATCGCGGTGTCGAATCAAAACTCGTTACCGGCTTTTTCCAATGTCCCCGAAGATAGCATAATTAATGTCCGCGCGAGGAAGCGTGAGAATAGAATTTCTTCATTATCGCCGAGTCGATGAGCTGCGAATGATCGATCGGCTCGCAAATGGCTTTCTGGCTTGTTTCTTACATTTTGCATAAAAGCGAAACTCTGCCGTTTGCCGGTAAGTGATGTTGGTTGTTCGAATTCGATTGGAAATCATTGCCGTATCGAAACTTTTGCAATATCCTTTAATTTGTTTTATACGGCATCTAACAGCTGGATGAAATTAGAATACTGTGCTGTCAAGCTGATAAATTTGAAAGAATATTTTTCAAAAATTTTTCATAGATTTAAAGCAATATATTTCCTTACGTGGCTTTGCAGAGGATGTATTAAGTGTTCCCTTATTTTCTCTTCTCAACACCTGCGGGGTATCCAGTTTCAGGTTCGTTTTACTATTACCTAATACTTTTTAGCGAAACACAATATTTCGAACAATATGCTAATTAAGAAATCAGCGTAACCCACCGAAGCATAATTTACAGCCTGACGCTAATAACTCATTCCCGTCCACTTAATTGTTATCAAAAATCAGTTACTCATAAACTCCGCTGCTTAAAAACCGCATAAATCTGCGCTCTCTCCGCTTCCCTTTCGTTCGCGCTCGGCAGCGTCCATACTCCCTTATTAAGCAAGCATTACATAAATATCACCCCCGAAAATTACACATATCTCAACCCCCTCCCGAAAGCGGAGGGTCATCTCTCACTCGCAACGGTGCATCGGTCGCCGAAAAAACGACACCGGGGCCCGTATATAAATCCGGCGCACTCTGCGGCTTATCGTAAAAAAATAATTCTCGCATTCGGCCAATTGGACGCGTAAAGGATGAGCCACCTTGGGGCAAAGACCGCCTAAACAAGCCTCCTCGCTCGGGTGTATACCTTTCTCCGGCGCTCATTTTTATAATTCATTACCGCAATAATTAAGCATTAGCCCGGCGTGTATACGCGCGTGCGCGCAATCAATTTGCCGCAGGGCCGATCGACCCTGGAGTACGTTATATGCAAGCGCGGCCCCGAAAGGACCACCCGCGACGAGTCTCTCTCTCTCTCTCTCTCTCTCCGACTGTGTTTTTCTCTCCGGCGAGGCTCTCTCCTGACAAGTTGACAAGGACCGAAACAAAAGCGAGCCCAGAATTGAAATTTTAAATGTCCTTCCCCCGACGAGCCGATGTGTGTGTGTGTTTTCGCTGATGCGCGACGACGCGTTAAGAGAGGAATTTTGCGATCGCGCTCGGGCGTAATTACCGGTTGTTGCTATAGCGGTGCGCCAAAGCTTTATGCGCTCCGTTCTGTTTAAACTAATTTATGATGGCTCAGTACTAAGTTGGCTTTTATGCAATAATGGATTTGGATTCTTTTGAAAATGCGTATGTAAATCTTGGTTTATAAATGTCGACCTGGATGTTATGTCGAGTTTCAAAAATAAGTATAAGGAAGTGTATCAATAATTTTATCGCTATAACTGTAAACTTTTTTTTTTCTCAAGCCGAAATCCTTATGGCAAATTCGAATTTATAGTTAAATTAAATCAGGCTCTTCGGTCGAGGGCTCGAAATATTTTGAGTATTCTTATCTTTTATATACTTTATTCGCTACGTTTTTACGATTACGCGGCGCATATCGATTAAATAAAAGTAAAAATTTAAATAAAATCAACTGGAAAGCAATTGCAATCGTATTTTATAAAAGCAAAAAAAAAATTCAGCGAGCATGTCGAGAAAAAGCCGCTCCTCCAAAAAAAAAAAAAAAAAAAAAAGCTCTCTCGAGTCCCGCAACGGCTGAAAAAAAGAAAAGCACGCCGGAACTTCGAAACATTTAATTATCGCGTGTTCCCGGCGCGCGGTGACACCCAATTGATCAGCAATAAAGCACGAGAGTGGCATCGCCGCGCGATCAGCAACGATCCTCTCGCGATTTCCTGCGATTACCGAGAAACTCGAATGCCAAGCTTGGGCGACTCTCTTGAAGTCGGGCCGCTCGGAATTTAGGCTCCGCGCGAATTTCAGCTGCTTTTTCTCCTCCTCGCGCTTACGTCCAGAGCGAAAGGGAGAGAGAGAGAGAGAGTGAGCGAGAGAGAAGGGGGGAAAGGGAGAACGGCGCGGAAAGCCGTGAAGCGAAATGGTGATTAATGCGGCTAACGATCGCGCCGCGTGAGAGCTGCCCCCAGGTATGCAAAACGTCGAGGCGTTGCATTTAGCGCTTTAAGTGCAATTCCTTTCGGTTATATTTGTTTTACAGATGGTGAGAATCTGGTGTATGAGAGTTCGGCCGATTAATGCTTTCGCTCGAAATGTAAGATGCAGGCCAAAGGATGAATATGTATTAGAGCAATAGTTTTTTTGGCAAGTCAAAATGTTTAGTTTTTTTTTCTTTTGTTTTTTAAACATTGTGCAAGATTTGAATTCTTTGATTTTCAAAGAAAGACTTGGCTATCAATAAATTTCGTGCATCTACACGACAGATAGAGACGAAGAACAAGTTTTTCGAATAAAGACCGCGGAGTATGCAGCGGCCGGAGAATGCCTTTTATTATGAAAATTACAAGACCCGTATATCGCTTGCTGTACGATACTGCAAGCTTACTGTTCAGTTACAATAACGCATAATTTCATCGCTATTTCAATTCGATACGCAAGAATTAAGCGCATTTTGCACTTGCGAGCAGCGCTCGTATCTGTCATTCTAATTAAAATTTATTTCAACCTGTGGGAACATGGAATTTTTCCTTTATTCGTCCTGCTGTAAAGCGTCCGCTTAATAGTAATATATGAAAACTACGCGGCTAATTTAATTAATTACCGCAAAGCTCAATGAAAGCAGAGTAGCGTAAGTTATTTGTAAATTGCTAGGTTAATACTCACTAACTGTAAAGCTTCTTCCCTAATAATTATTCAAATTCGTAAAATTCAGTTTTAAAGTGTATTACTTTTTATTTTTATCAAATGAAAACGGCATTGCAGTTAATGCGGAAAATTCAAGGCGTATCAGGATGAAAATGAAACTACTGTTAATTAAAGCTTATCATACAAAATTTTAAAATATCAGCTGATTGCAGCGTACACAGCAAAATGAATTACAATTTATGCTGCAAATTGCTCCGGGGTATAATTATAAACAAAAAAACTACTCGTTTCAAGTATTAAAACTAGATTACAAACGGCAGCGCGGCTCCCTGATTAGCTTCAAAGAAGCGGTTCGGCACAAAAATCGGGCATACGCGACGCGCGGGAAGAATGTTCCCCGCGCATTTTTCCCAACACTTCCCACTCCCCGTTCGCCGTGCCATCCGTATCTCTCGCTCCGAAAATCTCTCGAGTCTCGAGGCCCCAACGAGAGAGCCGCACAGCGAGTAAGGATCGATCGATTTGACCTTCCAACTGCAATTTAATTCCGGGCCAATCCTCGACCTTTTTGCTCTTGCCTTTCTCTCTCTCTCTCTTTCTCCCCTCGATTAACGGCCGCGCGTTCTGCGAGAGAAATCGAGGGAGGAATCATCGTTGTAGGCAGCCTCTCTCTCTCTCTTTCTCTCTCTGACGCATCACGCAAGGATCCGCTGTTAAATACGCTCTCTCTCTCTCTCTCTTTCTCCGGAGGTATTTTTCGCGTGCTTGTGTGTGCGAGAGGCCCGATTCCCTCTCTCCGACGCGAATATACCCGGACCCTCTTTCGGGCCCCGCGGCTCCTTCTTGCCAGTGAGGTTCCCAGGAAGGTTAAAGGTCGCGAGGTCCACCTCCGCCTTCGCTCTTTCTTTCTCTCTCTCTCTCTTTCTCTCCGCTGTGCGTACGCAGCTCTTCTTCCTCCGTCTTTCTTTTCCCTCACTCGTCGTTCTCTTTCACTTTTTCTCTCTCTCTCTCGCGCGAGCGCTATTTCGACGCTCATCTCGCGGTTTCTCTCCGTCGGTCCATAGTCATTTGGCTGACCGAGCCGCTTTCGGAACGACATTTTCAAAATTGAATTTTGGGGCTAGAGGTAAATTTACACAGTACCGAGAGTGATGTACAGTCCGGCTGGAAAAAATAATGTTTAAGATTTTTTTTTATTAAACGCGCTTGTCCCGACGAAAGCATTCATACAAATTAGATTTGCGTTCGTTCCCGAAAAAAAAAAATTTTATATTATGCGTAAAAAATCGAAATACGAAATATAGGTCAATTTATCACAGTCCTGGTCGCTTAAATTATGATAATGTCTGGACGAGGGCCGTACATTTAAAAGTCCTTGAATTTATAATCCATAAAACCATTATTAATATACAGCGCGATCAAAATTACATTTTCTTCCTCGGCCGGACGATAAATTTTAATCATTTAAAGGTCTTTGCCCTTCCCAGCGATTGTCCGAAAATTCTTAAGAGCCACAGCTGACTGAGTAATCGCCGGCACTGCCAATAATTTTTTACGTCAGCTCATAAACTCGTGCGCCAGTCAATGAATAACCGCGCGCTCGCCCGGCTTAAATTAAGAAATCAATGAGTTCGAATATTTCTCTCTGCTAATTCGCGCGATACGCAAAAAGCAAGCGGCAAAAACAAGCCATCAATTACACCGCGGGCTCGTCGTATTTTTTTCTCGCTTCGCAGCGGCCAGTAAACGTCGATATAGAAAAGCGTAGTCCAACTCGCGTGGAATCGATCGCGATCGATATTCGCTTATCGACTTCGAAAATCCTTTCTCTCGCAGAGGCTTTTTGCCCGGGCGCATACCTTCTCGCCCTGTCCTCCTCTCGTCCTTCCTCCTGCGCAAATTGTTCCTCCTGCCAGGCATGCGCGTCGCTTCGCTTCGGGTTCGTCGAGTTTGCGCCGCGGCACACGGAAATTCGAGGAATGGACCGGCGACGTGTGACGTGTTAAAAAGACGGGTCCTCGCCGCTGTTTGCCTTACGTTTATGCGTTCATTTTTTTTTAGCTTTACGACGGTAACTTAAGCCTTTGTTTTATTAGAATATTTTGGTCGGTACGTGGAACGTGGAAGGAGAGGCTGGTATTCGGAACGGGGGGGGATTAAGATTAAATTTTATGCTTTCAATGAGCTTATATACTGAAAAGCCTGGTAATATTAAGGAGGTATTTGCAAGAATTAAGGTCAAGCATTATTCGCGAAGCAAAATGAGTATATAACGTAATGTATGAACCATACGCGATATCTTGAAATTGTTTTCGAATGTATAAGAGGATTAGTTTTGCGAGAATTAATGGAAATTTACGACTTTGGAATCCGCAGTTTTATTATTTAACGATATTGTTCGAATCTTAAAAATTCAAAAAATGGACAATGTTGACTTGCAATTACTTAATTGTAAAATACTCTGAAAAATATTTTTTTTCTTATCGTACAAGTTTTTAATTATTGAATAATTTTGCTGTTCACTTTGCATGCTCGAAGAAAATACCGAGAACTTCAAAGAGCTACAATCTCGCAAGAAGCGTCGATTTTTGCTACTTAATTACACAGACTACAGAAAAGTTTAACGCGTTCATTACATTTAATTATACAGATAGTATAAAATTTTAACGCGCCCGCAAATAAACAATTTTATTTTTTCAGAAAAAGTAATTGCTGCTTCCATAAATGAGCTCATGTATTGAAAAAAAGTACGCGCAGAAATTGAAGGCTACATCACGGCAGAAGTGACGTACAGCTTTTATTTTTGTGCAGCTAGTTATTTTCTCCTGATTTTAGTTCAAGTTCACCCGAGCGTGATAGCAATTAAAAAAGTTTTTAATGCCTTACGAGAGAAACTGTTATAATGCAAAAAAAAACCATTCTAAATGTAGTGCCAGGAAGAGAGGTTCTCTTTTTAATCCGACGCCGAGAAACATTAAAAAACTTATTTTCGAAATCCCTCCATTATTATTAAAACTAAACGCAAGCCGCGGGCGAATAAACGAGCCTCCATTGCGCAACTCGAGCTCTCCCCTGGATCAAGCCACTAATTACCATCGTCGTCGAATTAGACAAAGAAAATTCGGAGAATTCCACTTAGCCTGCGATTTCGGCTTACATCATCGTGGATTCGAAAGCCGGTCCGAAAGAGCAAGAGGCCGAAAGGCCCGCGCCTCGGCCTCTCCGTCGTTACCCGAAAGCCGAGAAAGAAAGAGAAAAGGCCCGAGCCCCGAGCCATCCCTCCGTTTCGGTAAGGTACCCGGCGAACCTGACAATTACGGTTTCGCGGTCCCGCGCCGATTGGCCAACGTGTATTTGCGCGGGAACGCGCCGCCAATCCGGGCATCCCTCTCTTTCTCGCTCTCTCGGCCTCGGTCTTCCGCCGGCCGCCTAGGAAGAGAGAGAGGCCGCTCTCAAAGGCCCTTTAGTCTAGTCTCGGGCGCGCACCTGCTGCACCTGCGCGCGGCCACCGCTCACTTCATCTCATGCGGAAGCGGCGCGGGCTCCGGTGCCTTTCCAACGCCGGGCTTTTTCTACTCTCTCTCGCTTGCCGACGCCAATTGTTCGATAAGTGCACCGAACCGGTCTAGGTCGACTGTTCTGTTTTTCGTTTTTTTGTTTTTTGTTTTTTGTTTTTTTTTTTTGTTAACCGCGCGAGAGTGATATTTGTTGTTCCCTGCCAAAGAAGATGAATTGCTCAGTGAACGTTATGAAGTTGTTGGCCAGATAAGCATCTATGTAAGTCCGTAGCCACGCTGATGGATCGAGTGCGAGAATCGTTTGATTTATGTGCTTATTATTTATCGGTGGCCCGCTGATTAAACGGGCCATTTTTCTGGGTTCAGTGTGCCGGGGATTTATCGGAAAAGTGCAGCGGCTTGTCACAATATTTACGTCGACCCGAGAGCTTCTGTACACCGATCAGTTTTCTCGATCCAAAACCAATCTGAGTGACGCGCTCGACTCGAAAACGTCTTTCCCTCGTCGAGGATCGACAAAACGGGAAAGTTTCAACAACATTGATTAAACAATTACCACTCCCTCGGCAGGAGGCCACTAACCGTCGGGCAAGAAGCGCGCTCGATACCAAATCGAGCGATCGATTAAAACAATTAGAGAGTCGAGCCGCCGCTCCGTCTACAGAGAAATCAGTGAGAAATCGCGACGCGCTCGCCCGGATTCGCGGAGAGAGAGACCGCGGCGCTCGCACGTGTCCGCTCAGCTGTCATTGTCACGGCGCGCGACACGCACGTGACTCTATGCAGAGGCTGCAGAGGTAGAGAGGCCCCGGCGAAACGGAAGGGGGCGTCCCGCGCCGGCTTTTTGCGCCGCGACTCTTTGCGGGAAGAGGAAGCGACACGGAACTTCTGGGAATCGGCGCTCTTGGCTTTTTCCGCGCGTAGAAAGCCGGGGCCGAGAGGCGCGGTTGATTTTAATCCGTTTTAGATGAGCTTTTGATCCGCGGCGGAGATAGATTTCGTGCCTCGCAGCGTGACTTATATTCCCGGTCGTGGATACCGCCGGACTGGTGTTTACTTCTCGTTAGGAGCCTTGGATTCTTTTAAGAATAAATTGCCGGCGTGATAAATTACAAAAGCAGAGTGCGCGGCTCTCGCAAATAGACTAGGAGTGATTTATCGGGCGCTGCCAGGCTACCGACGCTTCCTGAAAAAAGGACTAAGTAGAGCGAAATCCATTTGCCCAGTCGTGCGTTCAGTGATTCAGCCGCGATTGGCAATTATTTTGACGGCACCGCCGCGAGATCGACGTTAAATCTAAACTTTGATTTACAGAGTATCGCTTTACGCTAATTTTTCTGCATTAGGAGGATAAAAATCGATTTGTTACGAACGTATCTCGTTTGAACGGGACGTTCGTTTCGGCGATCCGGCTGCTACCAATCACAGCCATTTTTAGGGAATTAAAATTGCACCTTATAAATTATTGTTACAAATCTTACGTAATAAAAGACCTGCCTAAAGAGTTCATAAAAAGTGTTTTTTCTACTTAAATAAAAAAAAAACGACTTCTAAAGCAATTCTAGTTTGCAATACTCATTGAATAAGTTCTGAAAAGACATTTAATCTTTTATCGAAACTAACAGTAACGTCAGTTTCAATTCAGCCAAGGATAAATGGATCGCGGCTTAAGAATTGAAATAAAGCGCATGCCTTCGCCGTCATTTTTTCCCCGCGAGACATCCTTTCAGCGCTCAAACATATCCTCCTCCGATTTTCCACGGCGCTCGGCGATGTGCGCGCTTTTGCCGGCCAGGCGCACTTTACATGACATCCCGGAGTGTCATCGGGTTGTCGCGAGTTAACGCGCGCGCCGGAGATTCAACTTTTTCCTGCGCAGGCGCACACGCACACAAAACCGAGCGCGCGAATAAGACGTCGTCGCGCGCCGCCTCGACACGCTCGGGGAAGAAACGACGGAGGAGAGAAGGAGGCAGAGAGAGAGGGAAGAGAGCGAAATCCCTTTTGTACACTTATGAATTATTGAGGGGACACTCGGTACCGGAGCAAGAAAGCTAAAGCCGATCCGCTGAATCTTAAACTTTTCTCCTTCATATCCGCTGATTTCGCGTTTTTCCCCGAGAAAAACGACAAGCCGACGATAAAGTCGTCTGGAGGGCCGACGAACTTTCGGTTTTATGCGGCTGTTTTTTTTTTCTTTTTTTTTATGGATTCAGGGCTGCGTTCGTGAATTTATCGATGTTTACTTTTGGAAATGGTTTTTTATGGGATTGAAAGATAGATCTTATGTATTGAATAAGCTTTTCAATCTAAATGTTTTTCGGCTTAAAAGACTTTTGTAGAAGCAAGATTTACATCTGGATCCAGTAAAACTACAAAATAAATTGTTGCAACTACATTTACTTAATAAGAACGAATAAGACAATTGCTGCATAAATAAAAGAGGATTCTAGTAAAATACGATTACTGCAGTTGCAGTTTTTCGTTGCTCTAATTCTAGCACCGAGATTTTTCTTATCTGCCCAACTGTTTCTTTATCTTAATTCATTATTCATTCATTTATTCAATTAAGAAATAATCATATATCTTCTTTTCAATATTTCTTCTCGTTACTTTCACTTTTCACTCGGCAAATCAACAGCAAAAATAGCTAATGGCTTTTAAATTGCAAGCGTTTCAGCAACTCAGCATTTCGCTGCACTCTCGAGCTTACGCAGCACTATAACGCGAAAAGAATTTCACTGCAAACATAAATTAGCCTCATAACAATCAAAACTGATTACCATCTTCCCGCTCTAAAACAAGAGCCCCTAAAAATCCAAATACCGCAGCCCGAGAAAATTGAATAAAGCGAGAAAGCGCGAAGCTTCGCGCGCGTACAATGTGCACAACCGCGCTGAAAAAACGCTAATCCTCTTCTGGGGCCGACTAAAAACGCGAACGGAAGCTCCGCACCGCGGCGACATTGGATTATCGACTCCCGGCGTAACGAAGCTCTCTCTCTCTCTCGCCGCCGTCTCGCGCTCGTAAAAAGCGGTGTGCCGCGCGACGACCAGTTTAGAGAAACGCCAGCTGCGGCCGCAATCATAACGTAATCCGCGCGTAGGCTTTATGGAAAATAAAGCCGTGCAGTCAGCTCGCGGACGCGCCGTTTTTCCCCTCGCCGGCCGCGGGGAGAAGCTTCCCCTCCGCGGCGCGCGCGCTTTTTGCGAATTTTATCGCGACGACATTCCCGGCCGGTTGAGGCTCGTAGCGCGCGGCGGAGCGGTTGATTCTAATCGCCGGCCCAATGATACTCCGCGGCTGTTTATGAGCGGGAGAGGGTAATTCACTTTAAGCTCGCCGTGTATGCGTAATCAATTAGGTTAAAATCGCGGCTTATCTCAATGATCGCCGCTAAGATATTGCTGCTGGCCCGCGCGCGCGGGGCCCGTTAATTTTAATGGGTAATTAGATAAGTGGAAAAGTGTGCGCGCAGTTTCTTTTTTTTTTTTCGGCGGAATGATAATTGTGGAACGGAGTCGGCGAATGTTTGCGCAACGGGGCTAAAAATCGTTTAATTATTTTCTATAACGCTGATTTAGCCCCGAGTTGGCGCAGTTGAGAAAAATCGAAATCGAATTAGAGATTTCTTATAGCGTTATACGAGCTCGTTACTGCATTATTCTGCCAATTAATTTAAATTAACTGGGCAAACTTCTTTTATGCGGCGCGCCATATTCTGGGTGCTGCGTTTATTTTTCCTAATTAGTTGTTAAAAAATCACCGAGGAATTCTCTCGCTGAATTATGATCACGATTAATCGACGATTTTGCAATCTTATCCCAAGATCTTGGAAAATTAAATTTTCCTAGGAGTTAACTTGCGAGTTAATTGTTAAATTGAATTTATTCTGATTGCAGGAGACCTAAAAAAACGGTACTCTTGGAACAGCTTCAGCGAGACCAGTACAAGGAGAACGGAAGCAGAAGTTACTCCTGCCATCGAGGAAAGAACAACTCCGGATGAAGACGAGATCATTGTTCTCAAGGTTGGCATTCTGGATACTTATTAAATTGCTTGACAGTTACAAAAATCTTTATATCGCAGCGGAGTTTTTAGTATCTTTTAACCGCCGCGAATTACAGTGATCTCACAGACTTCTCACTCGCTAAATAAAAAGCGCGACTGTACAGTATAATCCTCGTTAAAATTTTATTCAAAGCAGCCCCGCAAATGTACACTTTAAACACGCGCCTTTCGCATTATATACCCGGACATCTCGACAGAATTAGCTGCTCAAACATTTTCCTACCTCCTCAAACACGCGCGGCGTCCTCGGCCGTTGAAGGACCCCCCTCTTATTAGCTAAGCTCTCTCGCATTTATCCCTCATTTGCCACTCGTCCGGTCCGCCCCTCCCGTCCTTACGGAGCCTCCGGGAAAAGTGCAAGCGTCGTAAAAAGCGCGCGCGCGGCGGTAGAAAATTTTCAATTTCGCGCGCTCTGTACCCTCGGCGAGTTGCCGCCTGCCGCGGCAGCCGCTCCCGCCGTTATAACAGAATCTAATATTCCATTGGACGAGGAGCGCTTGCGCCAAACACCTGTTTACGCATTCGCGGCATTTAGTCAGGCATCTCGCGGTGGCCACTTTAGCCGGTCAGTGGAAAAACGAGCGGCGCTTTTTCTCTCCCCCCCCCCAATCCCCCCACCCTCTTCTCTCGCGGCTGAGAACGGATGACTCCGCTCCTTTTTGCTCCGCTCTCGCTTTCTTGCGAGCCGAGGCCTGGGCTTTTTGCGCGGCTGGAAGAAATGCTTCTGGAATTTAATGAAATCTTGCGGGATGAGGAGGAAAATGCGTTTTTACTTTCGTTTAAGACGCTCTCGGGTGCTTTTATTTTCTAAAAAGTCGCGAGATTGCGGCTAATTTGTTTTTAATGAGAACTGTTTTTTTTTTTTTGTTATTTTTGGTTGTCGTCCTTCTTTTTCGAGAATTGGAAGAGGTCATGAGAAAAGAAACTTTCTTGAGAGCACAATTACCCTTGATGCCGCGTGACTCGCCGTGCAGGTTGATTGCACCGCAAACAAAATATTCAGAAGAGGTTTATTATAATCGTTTTACACATACGTGCGACCATTAACTTAATCGTTCCCCTTATTCCCGGCGGACAATTCAGCGGCCTCCTTTCCAGCGAGAAAACAAAGCCTAGAACTCCCCCGTAAAACGCTAGGCGATTCTTAGCCCCAGAAAAACAAAGCAACATCAATTTTCCAGCTCCTTACCATTCCTCTTTCTCTCTCTCTCTCTCCCTCTATTCCTTCCCCCCGATTGTTATAGCTCCTCTCCGGCTAGAGAGCCTCTCCTCTCCTCCGTAGGTGCAATTCGCGCAAAAACTGGTTCCGGCCGAGCACATGTGAGAATTTCGCGCGTCGCCCGGGAATGCGCTTCCCTCTCTCTCTCTCTCGCGTGCGCTCGTAATCGAAATTACCGCGAGGCGAGGCTCTCCCGAGGTAAATCCCCGGCGCGAAAATGCGCGCACGCAAAATGAACGAGCGCCGCTGGAAAATATGGGGCTCTGCGCTCGGCTTTTAGCGGGAATGCAAGCGCGCGCGCGCGCCGCGCGAGCTGTGGGCGAAGTCTCCCGAGTAATGGCCGGGAGGATTGTTGTAATGGCACTGGAATTTGAGAATTCGAACGATTGGAAATTGACGCCGAGGCGACTGCTGATACTCCCGCCGAGTTATGGATTTTAACGCGGCGAGCGCGGCGAGCAGATATTTATTTAGCTCGGATGGAACGGCGCTAATAGATGCGGTAAATCCTAAGCTGTGTCTGCGCGCGTAAGCTCGCAATGAAAGTTATTGGATAATGTAGGCAAGTGTATAAAGGGTCGTTTGAAATAGTAATATCGAATCGTGTAAACGGTACATTCTGAAACGAGTTGTTTAATTTATTTGAAGCAAATAGTTTATTGGAGCGAGTGAGAAATTTATATTTACTCAAACGTAATTTTACGAATGTAATTGGTTGTGTTTTTATTTTAAACTTTAAACGCTGTGAACAAAATTCTTTATCTATATATAAAATTAACGTTTTAATTAAAGAGAAGTGCGGTAACGGGAATAAATCTTATTTCGCTTTCAACGATCCGAGAGGGTGCTGAAAAAGAGAGGGAAATGCATGTTTCGCAATTTTACGGCTAAAAAATGGAAATTAAAGTCAGCGCCGTAAACGCAAGTAAAGCTCTAAGGGCGACTCCAAGGCCGCCGAGGATACGCTCGGGGACCGCGGCTGCGACTACGTCATTGGAGACGACACTTTTACGACAAGTTGGTAGCTAATGGTTCTCGGTAACTCGCAGTGCACGTATGGCGTTAGAGCGCCAAGCCCCGACGGATCATTGCTAAGCTCCGAGACAGTTGAAGTGCGTTAAACGCGCCACTGTAACGCCGTAAACACGAGACGTTTTCATTTATTAGATTCGCGCGTTTCTTTTTTTTATTTTCGAAAGAGATCTCTATTTATGCGCATCAACCGCATTCGCAGCGTGAGAATACGAGCCTGAAAAATGAGCACCTTTAAGCGCGACGATCGTAAGTTTGAATTACGAGGAAGTTAATAGACAGCCCACCGAGGAGCCGCGCACCAACTTCATTAGCTTCTCCCCTCGCAGGTGTATCGTCCGGCTCGGTCAAAAGAAAAATTGAACCCGTAGCAAAAGGAAGCGAGGCAGCAAAGAGAGCAGCTCGCGGTCGAGAATCAGAGAGCGCGCGCGGGGCACAGCGGAAAAAGGATCGAATGAGACAGACGGAAAGAGGGGAAAGATATAATTAACTTGATAAGCGCAAAGGGAGGAAAAACCCGCGAGGGTATACGGCGCTTCGATCCCGCGGCGGCGGCGGCGGCGGCGGCTCAGCGGCAGTCCGCTGCAGAAAGAAAGAGAAAGAGCGAAAAAGATACATCCCGTCGACGGGATCAACGGGGTTAAACATTCCAGGAGAGAAGGAGAGAGAGAGAGAGAGAGAGAAAGAGAGGAGGAAAGAAAAGCCTTTTGCATACTCGCCCGGCAGATTAGCGGATGCAGGCTCCGCTCGCTTGTACCTACAAGCGGCCGCTCGACTACTTGAGTACTGTCACTACTTTTATTATTATGCGCGCGACGCTCGTGTTCTTTTGTGCGCGGCGCGCATGCGCATGACAATGATTTATGCCCGTATGAATGAATGGTCCCGTGGCGGCTTTTTTCTCCGCCGCCGCCGTCGCCGAGCGCGGCTCTTCCTTTAAATTTCATTCTCTCTCCGATATTCTTTCGTCTCGCCGCGTATCGCACACACAGAGCGACCGACTCGCGTATATATAGCGGCTGTTTTAGAGGAAATTACAGGCTGTGGCGCGAGCGAGCGAATTTTAATTTATCGGCTGCCCGACGCGAGAGAGCAATTATTATTATGCGCGATCGCGGGTACAGTTATGCGAGAAAAAAGGGGGAAAAAAAGAAGGGAGACCCCGCAGCCCGTCAATGATATGCCGACGGGGAGATTTTTCCTGCGATCCTGATTGGCAGCGCGACGCGGATTTTAATTATCGCACCTGGCAATTATTCTCGCTGATATTTGAAAGTGCACGGCGGCGTTAGGATTTTTAGGAATACTAAGTGCTTCGTGCGCGCGATGTTGTAAATCACGCTTTTAATCAGATAATAGCAGCTTATTAAACGTGTGCCTCGCCTTTTTTTTCGATGTACACAGCTCATTGTTTCGTTCGAACGAGTGCCGCACGCGTTACTTTAATCATACGAAATTTTCGCGAAATAATTCACAGACACAGTGTTTCCGAAGAGTAAATAATTTCTACTCGCACGTAACGCCGAGGAAAGAGTAAACGCGTAGAGTTACATCAAAGAGAAACCACTAATGCGAAAGGAACTTTCTCCGCGCGAGGTAAACAAAGTGTGTGTGCTTGCTTCTGAAAGCCCGCCTCGGTCTTACATCTCCATTCCATCAGCGATGCGAGAGAGAAAAGTTTGTGTACGTAACGTAATCAAAATTTGTTGAATGAAATAGATACCGTATCTGTGTACACGCTCATACCGCCTTGTTAAACTCGGTTTTTATCTACTCGCATCGGGCGAGTAATACACCGCGCGGCGCGGCGTGCATTAATCAAGTTTTTCCCGATCGCTCAATTGATCAGCGCGCCAAAGTTTTTCAAAAGCCCCAGCTCCTCTCGGACGGACTTTCTAACTGGCGAACGTCTCACTCGATTTCTCAGAGGAATGAAGCGGTTAGAAAGTCGCCGCGGATTAATTGCTCGCCGTCGAAAGAAATCGATTGAAATAAATCGTCCTCCGAGGCGAGCGCAGCATCCTCCCGTCCCGTCCGAACTACATACGTCCCGGTGTCCGCGTGGGAAAGCAGCAGCAGCTTGGGGGCGCAACGGCAGCGCTTAACCCCGACACCCTCTTCTCTCTCTCTCTCTCGTGCAGCATGGAAATTGATACGCGCTCTCTCGCCGGCCGTTAGATAAGATCGTCACGCCGCGAGCGAGAAGCGACCAGAACTAAATGCCCCCGTGCGCGCGCCGCTGCACAGTAGTGGCCGCGCGCTCGTACTCTTTCTCCCAGATAGATATCTTGAGAATTTCATTAGCATGATCCCTCGGGAAGAGAGGGAGTTCGAAAAGCCCCCGAGAGTTGCGTGCTCCTGCGGGCCTCCTTCCTTCTTTTTCTCTCTCTCTCTCTCTTTCTGCTTTTACATTTTATCACTCGGCGTTGTTCGTTATTTTTGCCACGGGACCGCGCGCGCGCGCGCGCGCCCGGCGAACGCTTATCGAGATTTCTTTGTTTTGGGGAATCTCGGGGATATGCGCGCGAACCGGAGGTATCGGCAGGCTCGTTTCTTTTTTTAAAGAGCCACCGCGAGAGATAAGATGATTTGTTTCAGCGGGACGAGGTGAGGAAAACAATTTGTCGGAGGTACGCCGGATTTTAATCGCTTTCCTGTATCGCTGCAGGGAGAGGTAAAGGTTGAGAGAGAGAGCCGAGTTTTAAGAGTAAGCTCCTCGGCTGCTTGGGCAGATTTTCATTCGGATAGAGGGACATTCTGACTACTGCAATTTTCTCTTTCGTTCCCCGAGCCTCTTCTCGAATCAATCTACAATTTTTCATAAAAGGTTAAAGACTTGGATTGACGTACTTTATTAAAACAATTCGTAGGGTAAATAATTGAATACTCCTCAGAAATAGCACATCTTATTTATACGCCAACTCTATTTCAACGCAAAATAAAACGTCCTTTTTTCATTCTTGTGTCTTAAATAATCCGTTCACTCTATCCACCTTGAGCTTTACAACATACTCAAATAAAAAGTTACGATGCCCAGTGTATGTTTTCCCCCGACAAATCAAGATACCACTTCGAGTTACGCGATATCAAACTAAGGAGATCTTAAAGATATTCGAGACTAGTGTACGGTATGTAATTTCCCGCAAAAAGAACGAGATCTCTCGTTTGCATCGATTTTCTCGTCGTTCAAGCTCTCTCCCCCCCGACAAAGGTCTGCGGGCAAAAAGTGTGTATTCATCTTGCCGTGTAACGCAGCTTGTAATTTCGATGACGCAATGCTTTAGAATCACCGAGAGCGTTTAAAGTCAAAAAGTTCCTCTTCGATTTAACGATCTGCATCTAGTTTTCGCGGCGAATCAAAGAATGCACCGAGACCGCCGGCATTCCTCGGTCTCGACTTCCTTCTTCGAAGCGGCTGTTCGCGCGAGCACCAAATTTTCATTCCAGCCGCGAATTCCGTCGAAAAAGCGGAGTACCCCCCCCCCCCCTCCCCTCCAATATAATTTTTCCGCTGGCTCTCGCATATATGCGGGCCCGGTGCATTCTCGGCAAAGGAGTTACGGTCGGCGCTATTAACCTAAAGTAATCGCGCGGCCGCGAGAAAATTGCACGGCCATCCATCAGGCTTCGCTCTTAACGTTTGTGTGCTTAAACGCCTCGCTTTTTACGGGGGATCTTTTCGCGTCTTTTGACCCTTTCGCGTAATAACTAGGAACTAGGAACTTTCCTTTTTTTCTTTGGCGTTCGAAGCCGGGCCCATAAATCAGCTGCGTTCGCGGCGATCAATCGAGCGGGTAGAGTCTGCTGATGCCGATTCTTGATATAAACGTAGGATTCGACGTTTATTACGTAATCGTTTGTGGTATTGGTGTTTTGGTTGGAGAATGTTTTTCGGATGAAGCGTTACGTAATGATTGTTAGATTTTAAAATAAGCAATAAAATAATTTTGCTTTTCATTTTAATGGTTATAGTGTTTAGTTTAGTTACATTTTTATACGATACTAAAAAGCAAAGAATACTGCAGTAGGAAGAAACTTATACCTCCTGGCTAGTACGTTTTACGTAATATTAGCAAGTATCTTTCCATAAACGCGCAAAAATACGTTTATGCAGCCGAATGGTGTCCGTGTAACTGTAAAGCATATCTTTATGGGGTTGCGCAATAATCTGAAACAAACATTTTAATGCAGTTACTGCCGAAGCATAAAAACAAAAAATTTGCGTAACGTACTGTTATTTCGTCTCCATTCGCTGAGATTTAGTCGTCGCGGAAATGATTACACGTACTTTTAGCTTATCGTTCGAGTTCGCGAGCGCGCGCAAAATAATATATGTCGACGACATCCCATTAGGTAGTTCGACAACCCAATATCCCGGGTACGCGACGAGAGTAAAGTAAGTTTCATTGCAAATGTACTCGCTCGTTACCCCTATATTATTGGAATAACTTGTATCGTTTAAGTGCTTGTAACGATATTTCGAGTGCCTATTGAGTCGAACGTTTTACTCGCTCCCATCAATTGCTTTGAAGGTTAATGCTGATTTGTCATTTCGCTCGCTTAAAGGATTACATTAAGGAATTGAGCGAAGTAAGCCATTCGAGTCGCCAATAATGCGAATAACTTAGCTTTTAAATTGTATTCTTAATTGCCATCTGATCTTTTAAGGAAATATTTATGTTTTCTTACATTTCCTTTGCTAAAAAGTGTCTTTCGCGCGGTAAAAAAATATCCGTAATTTGGATTCAAATTACGAAAAGTCACTTTTCATTTTCCATTTTATCATCGAAATTCCACCTTGTAAAATTCACGATGCAGAAATCGAAGCAAGAAAGGGAACGAGTCGCCTTGAAAAGCTCATGTAAGTGTAATAATCAATGTACTCTTCAGTCCTGATCTGAACGTCGAAAGCGTCACTTCGCCGTAACAAACCTGAACTTCAAACCTAATGAAGCGATCTTCAAAGACTGCCCAGTCATTAAAAGCTGCTCGGCGGAAGTAAAATCGAAGCCGACGTAAAGGCCCGCGGATACGAGCCTCCCCCCCTGGCAGCGACGATACTCTCTCACGGCGCTTTCTTTTTGCGCGCTCGGCAGCGGCCGCAACACTCTTTCTCCCCCTCCGCTCACCGCCAAAGGGCCGCTCTCGGGACTTTTGACATTGTATCTCGCGCTTGGATCGGCTTGGCGATGCGTAAATTCAGGCGAGGGGGGCGCATTCGTAAATTTCGCGGAGGGAATCTGTCCGCGCCACCGGCGGCGGTCTGCCTCTCTCTCTTGCTCTGCCTTCATTGCAGGCTCGGTTTAACCGTGGAAGAATTATCGTTTTCGAGGCGGAATCCGCGCGGTGTGCTTTGCATGCCCTCTCTCTCTCTTTCTCTCTCTCTCGCACGCTCACGAGCGCACGCGTGCGAGTCTGTGTGTAAGAGCCGGGCAAAGACTTAGGGTGATTGCGGCTGATTGGCCGAAATTGATATTCGTGCGCGCGTTATCGTTCGCCCGGTCAATGATTGCGCCGAGGAACCGTTATTATTTTATAATTGACTGGGGATTATGGCATTCTTCCCTAAGTAAATTCTGCTCGATTTAATTGCGATTGCTTTTGGGAGTAATTCGCTCGAATGATTTAATCGCGGGAAATTAAATTTTTTAATTATTGCTCGGGAGGAGCAAGCTCGGGGAGTGAGTAATTCGTTTCGATGGTTTTATTGCGGGAGATTGATTTTTTAATAATCAATTGTACGCCGAGGTTGTAAATGTATTTCATTTTTTAAACCGACGTGAAACATTGGTATTACTTTTTTAAAGCTCGACCTCACATTCATTTAATGCGAATAATACTTTTACCTAATGAAAAAGCTTTCGAATATCATCATTTATTTATAAACAAGTATATTTTCCCGCAGTCCAAAACAAATTTACAATTGATCGCTGCAGTGCGTGAGACTGTTAAAAAAGCAGCTTCTAAATCTAAAATCCGTCCCTCTCCCCTCTGCCAGCAGGAAAATGGGAGTCAGGTGCAGACGGTGGACCTGGTGGCGGACTGCCCGGAGCCGGTAGTGGAGCCGACGTCGCGCGCGGCCTCCCCTGCCTCGAGCAGCCCGTCGCCGCCCGGTAGTCCCAGCATGGGCCAGCGGCCCAGCAGTGCCGGCCTCCTCAGACCCAAGATCTCGCTCACCTGGGTGCTGCGCGGCCAGCACCAGCAGCCGGAGCCCCAGCAGCCCGTCAACGGCGCCGCGAACGGCGAGCTCGCTGGTCACGCGCAGGTGCTCAACAATCACCAGCACTGCATCACCGTCGAGCTGCACAGGGAGAAGGAGTCCAATCCTGGTGGGTGGCTGGAGTTTCGCTTTCGGGGAATTTTTCTTTAATTTCTGCGGGGTATTATTTTTTTTAGGAGATACAATTAGATTAGTTGCTCGAATGAATGTGTGTCACGGAGCGTTCCAAACATTTCTCTCGTATATTAGATCACAAGTCGGTCTGTGTAGAAAAAAAGTTAGGTCGTCCTGGTTGATGACTAACATACGAGTTTTGTAAGAAATACGTCTGGACTTTCCTTTCATCATTCTTTGCAGAAACGTAATATCAAGTTTATGTGATTACTTGACGTAAATAAAATTCTATTAGTTTCAATGTCACTGTGGGTCTAATTAATACTGACAATAACAAACAACAAGATGAAAGATTTTATTGCAAACGTCAGTTACTTCCCTTAATTAAATTAAATATTTCTTTTTTTCCAGCAAAGGAACGCGAAGAAGCGGAGCGAGTTTTCCGACGAAGCGTCAAGAGTGTCAAGAGCGTGAAGAGCGTGAAAAGCGTAAAGAGCGTGAAGAGCGTCAAAAGCGCGAAGAATACAGATGGATCGAGGAGTAAAGAAAGGGACAAGGAGAATATCGATCGGATAGAAAAAGTCGAGAGGAAGACCACTACTTTGCATAGGATAGAAAAGAGCGAAAAAGAAAAAGTAAGCAAAATACTTTGATGGACGAATCCAACTTTTAAACTTGTAAAACTAATAATTTCTAATAAACTTACGTAGCTTGCAGAAAAGGAGCGAATGAATTTGGAAAACGCAATAGAAAGCTACGTGGAACCGGAACCCCAGGCGACGAAAGAAGCAAAGGACAAAGAAAAAGTTAAGAGGGCGATTTCGGAGCCGAATTTAAACGCGCGCGAAGCCAACGGTACACCGAGCGGCCGTACGGAAAAGCACAGGCATCGGAGGACGAAACGCAGTCATCGACCGAAGACGCCTAGCAAATTCGGCTATGACATCGCGGACTTGGACTCCTTCCTCACAAAGGTAAGCCTCGCATACCGATTAATCTCCGAGCGCCTTTACGCCTTCGAGAATCTGACCGAAAAGCCAATTATCTCCAGGCGTCAATCGAGCACCCGGCGAACATTCCGGTGGTGCTGTCGTTCCCGTCGGTCCTGTATCAGACGCAGGGCGGGACGCAGGCGGAGATCGCATTACCCCTCGGCACCGTCGTCAACGCCGTCTTCAAAAACCAGGCGTGGCTCTACGTGCAGACGCCCCACGGCCAGGAGGGCTACGTCGGCTACAGTGCCTGCCTGCCGCTGGGAATACTGCCGCAGACCACTCGGGGACCTTGTTGGGAGGACACGACCGACGTATTTCCTAGGCCACTCGGTATGCTTTATTTTGACTGACGAGGATGTCGTTTCAACAAAGTAAACACTGTAAGAGTGTTTGTGAAATGGCGCTGCCGTGGAAGATAGTCAAGGCGAGCTTTAAGTATTGAATTCTCGCTAAGAAAACCGTTTTGTAATTTGAAAATTTATATAACTTTTTAAATGCGGAAGCAACGATAAGTAAACATAAGTAGTTCGCGGGAATCTACAGAAAAAAATCTAAATTTTCAAGCACCAAAATGTAACGATTACGTACAAGCATAAATATAAGCCAAGTAATAAAAAAAAAAAGAACGCCCTCCATGATCCATTCTCTCATTCCAGGCAACCTCACGGACACGGAGAAGCTGCGCGACACGCGCTCGGAGTGCGGCGGCACCGGCACCCGGGAGCGAGTCTCCTCGCGCACTCGGCGCTCCCAGTCGGCGGTGCCCCGGCAGTCCTCGCCCCCGGCGACCAAGGGCGCCCCGACGGCCGGCGGGGAACGCTGCGTGGACCGGCTCTACCTGCGCGCGGCGGCGAGCGCGCGGACCCGCGGCGCCCGGCACACGCTGCTCCTCGTGCGCGAGGACTACGACGGCCGGGGGGAGGCGGACACCCTGAACGTCGCCAAGGGCGACGTCGTCGTCCTCCTCGGGGACTACGCCGACACCGACTGGTTCTGGGTGCGGGCGAGGGACGGACGAGAGGGCCTCATTCCCGCCGTCGTCGCTGGTCACGGTTTTTTGTGAGCAGTGCGCTAAAGGTGGAGCGAGTTGCTCGATGTGTTCTGAGAGTAGACGGCGGTTGGCGAGGTTTACCCAAACTGTCAACGGAATTGTAGATTTGAATTTTATTCTTTGTAAAAGAGGTAGAAGCTAGAGGAACTTATAATTCGTAGAAGAAATTAAAAGGCTTTTAGAAAGGTTGATAAATTTTGAAAGAATGCACAAATATCGATTGATAACGCAGTTATCGGTATCGCAATTCTCTAAAGTGGAACATTATTTTAAATTTGACAAAATTATTTTTCAACTATATTTTAGTTACACAATAATAATTTAAACAGCTGTACAGATTATGATCGTAAAAGCTTGGAAATAGTACTACCTTATAGTATGCAATTAATGCATAGAACAAAACATAGTATAATATATTTATTGCAAAATAGAATTGTAAATAAAATTATATTAAAAAACTTTTTTTTAATAATTTAATTTGAACAGTACGCTTATTAGAAAAACCATTGGTTGCAATGCAAAAATTATGTAAAAAATTTTTATTTTCAATATTGTAAACTTCACTTTTAAAAATGCTCATTTTATTTTGTTCTGTAAAATCAAACGGGTAAATACAAATTTTTATGATGTAATTTTTATACATTACTTAATTATGCTATTAATAAACAAAAGGTATAAATATGTGTAGTCAATTACCGAATCGATATCTTTTTTTGTAAAAGAATATACATTTATTTATTTTTAAATAGATAAACAATTTTATTTCACATAGTTATGTGGGTAAAGCTAGTTCATTAATATTATTGTACAATTTTTTATGACGATAAAATAAAATTAATGTCATTGACAAAACAACTTAAAATATTTATAAATTTATTGTAACAATTGTTTAAGTAAAAAGTGCAATCAATTTGATAATGGAAATAAACATTGTAACAATTCTTATTAATTTAAAATTAGAAAACGCTTTGTAATTTAACTTGGAAGCAATTTGTGATAATGTAACCAAGTATGTAAACAAATTATTTATGTTGAAAATTTTTGCGCACTTGTACATTTGTATAAACGCATATTGCAATTTAAAGTAGTTATTTTTTCAAAATATATTGTCATATTATAAAACAGTTTTTAAAATAATATATACACCTTTTCCTATTCTCATATAAAAGTTTTTAAGTATTAAATTATAATTTATTAATTTTCTTTTTTAACTATTTTAAATCAAATTTTAATTTATACACAAAACTCCTGCAAATTCAAACTGATATGCATAGATTCGAGCAAACGTTTGTGCATACTGCTCAAGTAATTGACAATATTCTTTACTAGGCTTGCTTGTATTTTCTGAAACAATGGTAATTGACCTAGCTAAACATTTTAAAACATCTCTTTTGTCACCTGTATATCCATCAAAATCTAAGTCAAAAACAATCCTTTGATTACGTTTGCTTCGAACAATGGCTCTTGATACCTCAACTTGTTGTTCCTTATTTTTGACATGTCTCTGTAATATTGATATTGAAATGAAAAAATTGTTTAATATAAATAACATAATTTTATTATAATTTACTTACAAGTACTGAAGGTAATTGTTCTAGCATAGGCCACATTTCATTACAAGCTATACAATTACATTTGAAAAAGTAATTGTCACAAAATGAGTCTCTGTCTGATTTCTTTGAATATGCAAAATTAATTCCGTAATCATCAAACAACTGTACGATATGAATGATTAGAAAAATAATCTAAAATTTTTAATTAAAACTGTTTCAAATATTACCTGTGAACCTTTTTTAATAGGTTGTAAAGCATAATATATTTGTTGCACTCTATTATTCTTTATAACATGACATTTGGCTACATTTGCATTGCAACTGTGGTTAAGAAGACTCGAAACAGGAGAAATTATAGTAGCAGCTGTTACAAGATCATTAACATGAATTTCTCTGTACTAAGAATACAAATATTTAAGCAAAAAAATTGATTATTGATTAATTTCAAGTAAATTTATTAAATACCTGATGATCGTTCAATGGAATTAGCATACAATTATGAACAAGTAACTTGCCAACAAATGTAGCTTTTCTGTTTGTGTACAAATAGGATAAATTATTATCTGCTTTTTCTCCAAATAAAGGAGTAAAATTTAACAAAAAATATAAAGTAAGTGCAGTATTTAATGATAATGATAATATATCATATCGTTTTCTGTCACTTTCATGTGTTACAAGATTGTACACTGGTCTATATTTATCACTATAATAAATCCCTCCTGAGAAACTTTTTAATAAATAATCTGCAATATAAAAATATTAATTAAGAAACTTTAAGATTAAGATATTAATAAAAATACTAAAATTTACCTTTGCATTCATCAATTGTTTTTAACTGTTTTGAAAGTTGTTGTATACTTCCAGCTTCTCTTATAGCTAGTACAGTCAATTTCAAAGCAAATGGTACTAAAATGTGCATATTCAAAGCTTCAAAATATTTTTTCATTGGACATTCAATATCATGATACTGTACCCAAGCTTCATTTTTACACTTTTCAGAGCAGTACATAACAAATGAACAATTTTCACAAGGAATGCTCTCCCATGCTCTAAGAAAGCAGTGTGAACAATGCGTGTAAGTTTTATCATAAACAAGGTATCCAGCAAAAGGTTTCTCATTAATAACAATTTCGCCAACATTAATATCACGATTTGCAACCAAATGTTTACCAAAGTCTTTACTGTATTTAATACCAACAGCATAGGAAGCAGAAGGTATTTTGTCATTTGGTATAAAAATTGGTAGAGCCACTTCTTTAGCTTCTTCCTCTTCTTCTTTCTTTTGAATAGCAATATTTTTTACAATTTCAATTTTTTCTTCTAGTTTTTCTTTTTTTTCATCACTTAAGTCCAAATTTTCAAGACAGTTTCTTGCTTCCTCACAAGCTGCATCAACTTCTTCGATACCTAATATTTTTAAACATTTAGCTTTTCGTCTTAATAAATTTGGTTTTAAATGAATTGGATAGTTATGATCCAAGGCTCTATTGATATCATTTAGACATTCAACATATTTTTTCAAATTAAAAAGAGCAGCTGATCTATTTGCATAAGCTTGAGCTAGAGTTACTGAAGATTTTTCAGCTTTTGCAATACTTGTACAATACAATTTCCAAGCTTCCAAAAGGCCAGGAACTTTACCTCTTTGTTTCATAAATATTTGATCTCCTTGCTTCCTAAACTCATTCGATTCTTCTAAATTCTTGTCTTTGCATTCTATTTCAAGAGGTAAAGCTTTTTCTATTGCTCTTAGAGCAATATGAACTCTTGTTCCAAAATCACTTTTCCCCTCTAGTGCCTCTATCAGTCCTTCTAACTTCAATGCAGATACAATTTTTTCTGGTGGTATCATAGTTGTATAAAAGCTGTATAAAACTATTAAAATTCTTTGATCTAAAAGTAAAATTTACGAATTATTTCAAGTTAATTTATTAACTATATATTTATCTATAAATATTTTAAATATTTTTATTTTAAATATAACAGTTTCTATAGAAGTATAATTGAAAGTCTTTGTAAGCCTATGATTAACGTATTAAATTAATTCACGTTAAATATATTATGATCGGAGTAAAGTAAATAAAATTTTACGTACATCGTCCAAAAGTCAATTTTCAAATGATAACGAATCTAATTCGAAGACTTCCAATGTTGCCAACCTAAAGTACTGAAATTGAAAAATCGAGAATCGGTAAATTTAGTAAACGGCGCATGCGTGAAAAAAGTGGAAAATTTAAAAATCATAAAATTAATTAATCAATTCACTTTGCATAAATACAAATCATGTATTTTAATAAGAAATTAAAAGCATAATTTATACAACCTTTTAAATAATTATTAAGCATCTTGTTGCACAATTTTGTTACACAAAAATTTAGGATCTCAATATTGAATCATTTTTATGAAATTCACACTGTTAGATGCAGGTATATTGTCATGTTTGATCTAAATTGCTGCAAAATCATAAGAGTGATGACACCATTGCTTAACAAAACTGAATTATTATTTAATAATAAAATTGATGTACCTGTTCAATAAAACTTGACACAGAAGTTTACTTATCATTTTTATAAAGAATGACAAAATAAAGGTATCAATTTCCTTTTCTTTATCTTTATACAAATATTTAGCAGCTGTTCTTTTTTGGAAGAGAGAAATTGAAATAATGCTAAAAGAATAAGTAAAATATTAGTTATTTATTCAATTTTGAAACTTATATTTAATATTTAATTACCTTGGTGTATTCTGTCTCCTTGTCTTTATAATGTTAGATATAGTCATCATTATTCTATACATTCTCTTCAAAATTATTTAAGTAAATAATTTTCTTGCTGTTTCTATTGTAGATTCAATCAAATATTATGATGTAAACAAATTTTAAGAAATTTAAAGAAGTAACCTAAAATAATATAATTCCCTTTTACCTAAAAGTTCTAAAATGAACAATCATGAAATTTACCTTTTTCAAACAAAGTAACTAGTTACTCCTTTCACAAATACAAATAATTATTTATTGTTATCTAAAGTTGTTTTAAAACTTTATAAACTGTTTTAGTAAAATTGGCTGCTAGGCTAGCTGATAATTATCATTCAATGCAGACGACGTTTAGAAAAGTAAATAACTATTCTAGGGATTTTAATATTTGACGAAGTCACTAGTAACTTGTAGTAATAAATAGGATATAGAGGTATATTTGAACTTGAAATAAAATGCTAAAAGAAATTTAGAACACAATTTCTGTTTTTCCATAAAGAAAATTTGTAAAAAATATTAAAATTTTTTTTAATTGAATGTAATTTTGGAATTTTCTCATTTTAAATTATAATCATTAAAAATTACAAGGTACAAAAAGGAATATAAATAAAAGTACAATATTTATGAAAATAATAAATAATTAAATAAAAAAGTTTTACAAGTAATACAAAATCTCAATTTTAAGATATTTTAAAATCAAGATTGTAAAACTACGTAAAATAATGCTTTCGGCGTAAAACTGAAATAATGAAGTTCATAGACTTTGATTGTAATAATTAATATATTAAAACTATTTAATTTAAGCAGTTGCCAAACATATTATCGTTATTTAATTTAAAATTCTTGTGCACTTTCTTCTAAGTAATCTTTCTGCAAATATAAAACGTAAGCATTATAATTTCACTTGATAAAAATTGTTACTACATTCGCACTTTTACACTTACCTGTAACTTTTCTATCTCAATTAGTAAGCTTCAATAAAAATAGCATATTTAAATTTTATACCTATATTCTGAGTATGTAAATAACTCGACGCCCAACAGGTGGAAACCACTTATCGGCATGCTCATTTCAATGCATACACTGATAAAAAAAATGTGAATTTGCAAGTCTACCATTTTCAGTTGTCCAAAAAAGCAGACTCACGCAAGACATTGACTTTTATTAAATCGAATCATTAGGGAGTATTAAAAATAAACCCAACTGATTTGTTTCTGCTCACAGTTTTTTCAGAGGAACAACGTGTGTATTTTAAGCTGAAAGCATGTTTGTGTCAGTTTAAAATTAATTACAGAACGCTATTGAATATTCATTATTATAGATTAACTTGCGCATATTCGGTCTTCAATTCAATGCACACGAGAACGCGCAATAAATAGAGCTCTCTAATCTATGACACCCAGTTTTTGCATCCCATTTTTACTCGACTAATATTGTCGCAACCAGAGTGTATGGAAAAACAAGATGTACGTTCTACTTTTTTACAAATACACTGTTTTTAAAGCTACAACATTTTATGAATAGACAATGCATTATGTGGCTGATTACCTAAGAAAATGTTATGGAAATACGCTTCTTTAGTTAATTTTGCTAAACATTTTGATTTTAACAAAAATAAATGAATTTGTCCTCTTTGTACACGGATTTCAAGAAGTAAGCGAAGCTTAAAATGCGATATACCAGTATAGAATGAAAATTTAAGTTCACAAAAGCCTACGTACAATAGTGGTTATTGTTTGGTAGTACAATGGTTAATAAATAAAATAATTTCACTTATAATCTACGGGCATGGTAATTGTGTCTTGAATCATAAAAAGTACGAAAGTCACTACAAACTTTATCGCGATAACAATTGGTCAGAAACTTGAGACTGCATAATATTTCAATTGTCTTGTAAATCGCTGGGAATCAAGAATTTATAAGCTACAAACAACAAAAACTTTTCCTTCCCGCGCAAAAGCAAAGTATAACGAATTAACGAATGCAAATCAGCGAGGCACAACGAAAGCCCACGTCGCTCATTACATTCTTTTTTTAACCTCGAACCGCGAGTCTCCCGCAAGCAAGAGCCGTGAACAAACGCGCGAACCCCAACCCCCAAGTGTAGCTTCCTAGCAAAGGTTCTCCAGCTTATCCCGTCGCTATTTATGACTTCATTGACACTCCGCACGCACTCTCTCTATATATAGACCTTCCCCGCAGACGTACATAAGCGACGCTCCTCTGAATAATTAAACCGGCGCTTGAAAATCCTTCGCGCCTCCGCGAAAATAGGGAGCATCGCTCGTCGCAATAAAGGAGCTGCGATTGCCGAAAGCTCGTCGGCTTGTACACAAAGGCCGCCGCCGGCGGCGGCTATATATCGAGCGCGCGCGCCGCGAGCAAGGGCAGGGTCGTCGGCAAGCAGTAGCAGCCAGCAGCAGTAGCGAGTCCTTCTCTCTCTCCCGCCCGCGCTATACTCCAACTCGACGTCGACTCGCGAGGGGTTCAGCGCGCACCGCAGTTCAGTAGTGCGAGCCGCGACGTCGAGCCAGGGACACACGAGAGGCGCCGCCGCCGCCGCCGCCGCCGCCGCGCGCTCCAACAGCAGCCAGTACACACACGAGTTTTCCTCTCCCGATTTTTTGCCGGAATAATGCGCGACGGCAGCTAAGGGGGAGGCACAGCACGCTCGAGGGACCTCAAGCGCGGGAAGACGGCCGGGAGGCTGAGAAAGTGCGTGGGTGGCTGGCGCGTGTCGTGATAGCGGGGGGGTCAAGCGAGGCCGTTAAGTGGCGAACCCCCGCCGGCGACCACCGGCTACGCACACCTAACCTTAAATCGCGCCGGCGACTAAAATAAAGAAACGAATAAAATAGCGCGCGAACGGGATCGATCGCCGGTCGACCCGCGTTCCCGCTGGATTAGTAGTAGAGCTCTGCCATCGGCCGGCCGACGCATGAGGACAAGTTCCGCGAGGCCGCCAGCCCGCTTTTGAGTGTGACCGGTGACCGCTGACGATATTGCTCGCCAGTGCCGTGCGCCGAGATGGGATGCAACACGAGCAAGGAGAGCATCCAGCAGGCTGTCGACGAGGCCAAGGAGGATGTGAAGGAAACTGCCAAGGACATTGCCAGGGACTTGATCAAAGAGGAGACGAGGGAGGAGGCGAAGAACGGCGGTGAGTAAGGCTTCTGCCGATTTATCGAGAGATCGAACCGATTTTAGCTTTGCCGAGCAGTTTGTCAGAATTATGTAGAGCGAGTGCAGGATAAAGCTGCGGCTCGGTGAATAGTTTTTAATAACATTACCGTTGCGACAAGCGAATGGAAACGCATAAATGCATAAATAGTGAAATTCCGTGCCATCGATTTCTCGTATTATTCTCTCGAATTCCTTTCATTTCTATATCTGAATATTTAACGAGCGCGATTTTAGATGGTCTGCACTTTTAAGGACGCTCAGAGTGCACTTACGTGCGTACAGAATACGCGACGATTTAGATAATATAATTGCCGTTTCTCGATCGATTTCGCTCTATCTTTATATACAAATCCAATAATTCGTGCGACCGAACGCCGATGTAAAGCAAATAACCGAATCGCTTCTTCAAATGAAGGAAGCTTTTGAAAGCGTTACGCTGATAAGTAACGTTTCAGCGAGAAAAACTGTGATAACTTGTGAGAATTATGCACTGCGCGACGTGCTTACGCACCCGGCTGCTATGAATAATTAGCTTTTCCCGCGACTAATTACTTTTACTGCCAAGAGCGTAAATTTTCGGTGCATGACCAACAGCCTCAAGTTTTTTTCCCCCATCAATTTGCTGGAGTACCTAAACGGTCTACGTCATAAAGCCAACTTTTTTCTTATCGTGACTTCAATTTTCGCCTTCGTTAAATGCTGCAAATTGCAGCGAAAATCGTTGCGTCAGCTTCGATCCTCTTTTCCTCGCTCTGCGGGAAAGTATAAAAAAAAACTCTATTAACCCATCGGTGAATTGTAAAACCGCTTCATAAACTGTGGGTAATTTTTTTCGATTTTCTATTTTTTCGAGTTCCGTATACATAAGCATCTAATATACATAAATATCGCTACCTTCCTCGTTCATTTAATATGCCAAACTCCTTTTGAGACTTACAACGATTTACTAATAACGTTTTTGCGAATGCTTAAATTGTTCCGAAAGCAAGTAAATTAAAAAAAAAACGCAATTATATAACCGAAAACCGAACAAAGTTTCATCAGTTGACCGAACACCACCTTGCGATTTAATTCACCGCGCTTGAATAGTCAGGCGCGACGAAAGCCCTTTGCAGTGCTAAACTACAAACTGTGCACGTAATTCGTGAACAATTGAAGGCGATTATCGAATGGACTGGACTATAGCTTCTCGACTTTTCCGCGTTCCACAAAGTAAGCATTCGCGCGCTTCGACGTGTAGCAGCCGCGGGTAAAAAGCACTGAAAACAATTTCTTTGCCGCAAATGGTACAATTTTCGCGACGGAGGGGAAAGTATTGTCCTTTGTCGGCATTATTCGAACAAAAGACATTTTTTTGCTGAACTTATTTTGAAATGGTGAAATGGATTGACGTGGAAATGTTTCTACATTTATTTATAAGGATTTTGGAATATCGAGTAGGTTTTAAATAACATTTGCATTCTCGGCTACATTCGATAGTAATTCAAGAATTTGAAGTATGTAATATAATACAAATTATTCGATGCGCGCGTTCCAATTTATTCCCTGTGTCATGAGAAGCATTGGAATATTACGAATTTTAGAGATCCGTTTGATATACGCATTAATCAGCCATTTTGCTTTAATAGAAATGTCTGCGTTATAATTGCTAATAAATTGACGGAAAATTAATTACTTTAATTGACATTGCGCTTATTCTGTCTGCAGACGAAAATATTTAATGCGCTTTGAATACATTTATTTAAAATCCATATTACTTTTCTCTTAAATTCATTAAATTCTCTGAATTTAATCGCAGTCGCCTCCATTTAATTAGCGAATGCATTAATCGTAATAACACGTTTTAATATAACAAATTAATACTCACCCCTGTAATAATAAAAAGAAGGTAGCAAAGCACCTTCCAAGTCTCATAAACAATAAACAAGGAAACATCACCGCCATAAAAGTCCCTCCTCCGAAAACTGCTTACTCCGCAAGCTCCAATTACAGCAATAACCGCTCACCGAGCTTAATTCACACCTGAGCATTTTTTCCGCTCCCTCGCTCGATGCGCGTTGCAATCCCATTAACCCCGTGATATTTCACCGGCACTCTCGCAAAAATTAATCGCCCCAGAATTTCTCTATCAAATCCAATTCGGCGCGGGGCGCAATTTCTCCTCTCCCTAGCAATTATACTCTCGCGCCGAGTCGCCAAAAATCCCCGCTCATTTCTCTCTCAATGAGAAAGAGCAGCATCAGCTTCGCATACACGCGCGTATACACGTATACACGTTCACCCACATTCGTTCTCCCCCTCAATAAAAGTACGTTCGCGCTCGGCAACAAAAATATACGCGCACACAAAGCTGCCGGCGGCGACGAGGACGACGACGACGGCGGCGGCGGCTGCTTTTACGAGTCTCGCGCTACTATATCGTGAATCTGGCGCCAGACGACCGGGACGGGGAGAGAGAGAGAGAGAGAGAGCTGCAGGAGCAGTTTTCGCCGTTTTCCGTGCAGACGCGCGCCCGGGGGGAGGAGGAGGTAGATTCCCTGGCGCCGGAAGAAATCAATTGCGGAGCGAGTATAACGGACCGCGCCTTCGCGCCCCTTGCACTTCTTCATTATGAGCGAGAGACCGCGACGCGCGCGCGAGGCCTTTATGATAATCGCCCGGAATACGACTGCCTTTACGTAGCCGGTCTAGAGGACGGACGCGGTACTCGAGGTACTGGCGATTGTATCGCGCCGCGTCGATGCGAGTCGTTATCTCGGCGATGTTTGTCCGGAGCCGAGGGTCGGAGAAGGAGGAGAGCCACGGTCGAGATGCAAGTTCGATTGGCTTGTAGTCGGGGTTTTATGGGCTGGAATTTTTCCGAGTTTCAAAGGACTTTCGATTCGTGCGCTTATAAGATGTTTCTTGAAAAATAACATGTTCTAGATTTTTATGCGGTTTTTAGTTCTTAGGGAAGTTTCATAAAACTTTTCATTCGTAATACTTTGTTTTCCTGCGAGAGTTGCTTCTGGGATAAACTCGATTGTTTTTTGAAGAATTTGAATGTAAACGACACATTATCCGTCTCTGAGGAATTCAAATTTTTCTCTATTTAAGTATAAACTGAAATAAAACTTAAATGATAAAAAGAAAATGTTATTTTGAAATTTATTCATAAATTGCTGGAAATTATTGTGCACAGTATTTATTGATTACAGAATTTAAGGAAAAAAGCGCATTTTCTATTTTGATTCAATGTTTAATGAAAAAAAACATCAATTCCTTTGTTTTCTCTGCCATCGATTTATTGTTCTTCACTCCAAAAAGCTCTTCCATTAAGAAAAGTGTAAACAAGCTTTCCGTATGATTAATCAAATATTTGATCAAATCATCTAAAAATGTTAGTGTTACGAGTGGGTAATAGTCGATTTATGCATAATAGATAACAGTTGTAGCCGTTATTAGTCACATTTATTACAGAATAATGAATTATTATAGTAGCCTAATAAACAATCGCTTTTATATTTTAGTGGAATTTTACACAGAGTGCAAATTCAAAGCGTGTATCAGAATATTAAACATTTTTAGAATTAGTATTTCTAAATATTAAATTACATTTATCTAAAAATATAATTTAATGGATAGGAATTTAAAATAAAATGCTGTAAAGTAGACGGTTATTACGAACGGATCAATAATTTGAATTGCGCACGTAATCTTTTCATGAGAATTTTTAAAATTAAATTTTTAAATTAAAAATGTATGGGTATTATTTTTTAAAATTTTTTTTTCAATTAGGGAAGAAATGAAAGGACTGCTAACGAACAATTAGAATATTTTATCAAAAATTACCAACGTTTTAAGGTTTTTATTTAACCTCCTCTTCAGGGCATTTTCAAATGATTAAAATATGTAATTAAAATAAATATGTAATTTTAATTCACGTGCAAATTTGAAAAAATTAAATTTCAAGTAAAAATAAAATCTTTTGTGTTTAAAGTACATTCGTATGCACTAAGAGTTCAAAGTAAACAGAATGAAATTCCGAAAACTAATAAAGTGAAGGTTTCTGCAGAACGTTGTGCAATATTGTTTAATTTCGCGATAGCATGAAATAAACAGAAGGTAGATCTCACTTATTTACGTTTGCTTTATTTATCTGGACTTTTAAATCTATCAGTAGATTCCAGGAAAAATATTATTGTCATTTTAATCTTTTTTCTACAATTCAGTTTAAAAAGTCAAGAATTAAACTAAACACTTTAAATAAAAAAAAAGTATAAAGTGTATAATCAACTGATATACCTTAATCTTGATTTTACTGTAAAACAATGTGCATCGAATAAAACGTTTCCTGAGTAATAATAGAATAAGCTTAATTTTTGCTAAAAAATAAGTTTAAGTACTTTTTTCCAACCAAAGTAAATCACCGTAAATAATCACGTCGTTAATTTAACCGTTACAACAAAAACCGGTACCAATCCCCCTCGTTAAAAAAGCCAACAAGGCAAAATATTTAAAGTGTCAATCGAAAATCCCAAACAAATTGGCATGCACAAAGTGCCTCATTCAACGACCTCCGTTACAACTCGGCACAAATTCGTTCGGCAAACCTTTACCGCACGTTGGAGCGAAGCCGAGCCGCTCTTCGTGCATAAGCACAAAGCGGAATCTCGCTCTCGTAATCGATAATACGAAGCGCGCCGAACGAAAAAGCACAAGCCCAAAGTCTGCCCTCGCGGGGAAAAGAGAGTGAGAAGCGAGAGAGCCAGGGAGATATCCAGGCCCTCGCTTCGCCCGACACCATCGAGCAGCCGGTCTTATCCCCGAAGATTATCCCGATCGTGCACCCTCGACGCTCTTCGACGCGCGTTTGATTTAGCCGATCGAGCGAGTCACCGTATTATCCGCCGCGCGGCGTTTCGAAGCTCGCGCCGACACGGTGGGGATAAAGGATCGCGTGCCCGCCGCGGCTGACCTCCTTAACGACATCTTGATAGGTGCGGCAAGTTTATGGGAGGCCCGCGAAGACAAATCTCGACTGGCAAAAGCCTCGCGCGGCCGTCGATGTCCGCGAGCTCTCTCGGCTGGTGCGCGCGGCTATAAGCACCGGCTAATTGTCGAATCGTCTGGGTTCAGGTGGTTTTTCTCTCTCCCTCTCGCGGGACCGATTTCTCCGAGAGTGCAACCGAGCATTAGAGAGGGCGAAAGTGGGCGGGCTTGTGTGTTGGGGGTTGCGAGCGCTGCGAGAGACCTCGAAATGGAGAAAGGTATATATATACAACGTTTAGGATATATCGAGTACCCTACTTTTATGTTAGATGCCGGCGATACAAGAAATAACAACAGGGATATTTCTTCGAGCGGGGCTGCGTTAGTGCTTTATTAATTTTATGCAAATTTCCTTTTTTTTATTAGGGTCCCTTTGAAAGACAGTTTTAGCAGGAGTCATCTTTCTGAACGGTTTATGTTTTTGGTTTTTTATCGATGCGTATTTAAAAACGTTTTTTGTCTTAAAACTTATAGCGTCTTTTTAATTTACTGAATCAATACCTTTTCATTCAATAATATATTTTTTAGCCAATGTAATACAATTGACGTATTTGGCAATTTTATATAATATAATAATCTGCAATAACGGTGCGTATTTCGCTTTTGGCTCACTCGCCAGTTTTGTAAAAGTTCGGCATTTAATATATATATCTATCGATTTGGCATCAAGAAGCAGTAGCTTTCAGAAAATTATACAAAATTCGCCTCGAAAGAAACCCCATTTATTGTTTTGCGCGGCCAAACTAGCCGTATAAATTTTCCATCTCTGGATAAATTCACAAAAGTAACTTCTAGTGTAAGGTCACACATTTTATGCATCGATTTCATTGCTGGTAACATTTTTCGTCAAATGCGCAAAACATGCTTAAAAAACATTTTCACATTGTGGCAAATTATTGCAAATATTTCCCTTCGTCAAAAGCTCGAAAGCCTTTCATAAAGTGAAACTCACGAAATGACCGATGTGTTTATCGCATTCAGCGCAAAGCTTCATAAATTGCACACACGCCTTTTATCAACGTGAAACCGCTCTATAAAAAGCAAGCCTCTAAACACGAAAGTCAAACATAATGAAAACAGATGCAAGCCCGGCAATTCCACGCGACGTGTCTCCGGTCATCAAAAAGAAAAAGCAACTAAAAGCTTAAACTACCGACCATCCCTGCTTCTCGCGCTCCCGTCCTTTGAATTCAAATGCGATTCCGATCGAGTGCACTCGAGTTAACGACCAAAGGGCGCAGCCAGATAGAGAGAGAGAGAGAGAGAGGGAGAGATGCAGATAGAGATAGACAGCGAGACGGAGAAAGGAGAGTAGAAGCACTGAAAGCCCGCGTCAGGTGGACTTCCGGGTCTTTGACCGAGGATCGATTTTCCGACGGACATTCTCTCTTTCAGGGCTGCCAACGTTCGATCGCCCGTCGCCCGCGCGCGCGTGTAAATGCGTCGGCCCGCCGGCAGTTTAAACGGCGATGCGCACACCGCTGCTGCCCCCGCGGAGACGACACGCGGCGAGCTTTGCATACGTACGCGCCTATCGAGGCCCGGCGATCGCCGGGCAGAAATCCTTCTACAGTCCGATGACGCGGGTGTTCGGTCGATACGCTATACTCCTCCACTATACTTCCGCCGTTGAAAAAAAAAATTGCATCGCAAGTGTCCTTTGCGGTTTGTTTGCGGATTTACGAGAGAGAGAGAGAGAGGAATGACTCATCGTCGCTCGTGGCGTGTCAGAGCCGGGGGGGGGGGGGGGAATCGTTAGGTGGAGGGCTTAATTGCGAGCGCTGCCTTTTAATGAACCATCGAGCGAGTCATTTTTTATTTACCGCCTCGAGACGAGAGTTTTCTCGGGAGGAGCGAGAACGAGATTTTAAGAGCCGACGGCCGGGGAAGTTCGAGAAAGTTTTCCCTTTTTCGCTCCGCGAATCCTCGCAAGTTTTTCGCGCTTCGGCAGGGATTGGATTTTCGAACTTTACAGCTCGCGGGGATTACGTTTAATGGAGGCGCGTTGAATTCGATTCGGATTTTAATTGTGTCCATTCTCGCCTTGCGATTCGAGCTTTTAAAAGGTGGCGTGTGTAACCTTTTGATGAATAGTCGCTCTCTTTTTTTTTTTTCATCGGGTGCGCTGCGAGAACGTTGACTTACGGGCAAAAAAGTACTACAGTGAGGTAAAAACGTTAATGCGCCCGTGGAACTAAAAAATTTATCACGCGATGTGGAAGCGCAAGCGCTTACGGTAATATCAATATTTAACTTTTTATGAAAAAAGTTTGCCTTCACTCTCTTCAAAAGTACAGTGTTTTTCTTCGAGCGAGATCGTAATTTTTTTTTTTTTTTTTCTTTAAAAATAGAGCCGGTTAACCCGTTAATGTCGGAAGCATCCTTTTACTTTAGCCTTCCTTTTACTTTAGTGGTTTTCGCAACAAATCGATGAATCTTGGAGAAAATTAGAATGGCACAAGATTTAGATTTCGAATAAAGCTCCGGAAAATTTTTAAGAAATAAAAAATGCGAAACTTGATTTTTTGCTTTTTTCGAAGATGTACAAGCTAACGATGACGCAGCAAAATTCGTAATTTAAGATGTGAATATTGATATGAAAGGTAAGCAGGTAGATTCGTCAATGTCACGAAAAACAAAAAATGTAGTCTGAAATGCTAATTTTATTACGTACAATTAACACTGGAAAAAATAAACGTAATACTGATGTCGGATAAAAGAAGCATTTCGAAATTATATGTCTTAGAAAAATTATTGTGAAATTAGATAGATTTAAAAAGTTTTTCTTGAAACTTTGTAAAATATCAAACCGTTTCGGTAAATTAATCTTTTCAGAGTGAAAATAAAATAAATAAATTCTACCTTGAACTAAAGCAGATTAACTCTTTATCAAAATATACTTAAGCACACCTCTTGGGATTTTATCCTCTAAAAGATATTTGAATTTACATTTTACTTAAATAAATTTCATACCTCTAATTATTACTTACTTTTAACGTAAATTATTGCGGAAAATTAAGTATCCATGACATAAATGAATTTATAATTTTGAACTGTTGATAACAAAGTAAAAAAAAATTACTCAACCCTATTCCCTTGCAAACAATGAAAATTAATTTAGTCAGACAAGCAACTCAAGAAACACGATACGCCCCAATTTCAATTCCACCCAAAACGCGTAATTTTCCCTCGAAACAAGGCACTACAACCCCCTGAAACCGTCTCGTCACCAGTCTCGTAAATAAGTGACTCTCGCTGCCGCTATTTATAGATCAGCAGAAAATGCGAAGATCCGAATCACTTTCCCCGAAGCAGCTCCCCAAGACCTCTCCTCCTCCTCCCCCCCGTAAAAAAGCGCGAAAAGCCCACTAATCAGCGGCGGCCGCATTAAGAGGGCAAATCGGCCGAGTCCCGTTAAAGTGCGGCCGCACGCACCCGACGCGGGGACTTTCTCACACTCTTGCCGTCTCGGTGCGCCGGTCGCGAGGTCGTAACTATGCCCTGACACGCGACGCGTGCGGTTTCTGACGATCGACCGCCGCCGTCGGGGCTCTACAGCTCGTCGCCTAATAACGTGATTGACTTTTGATAGCCGGCGCCGTGCTCTACTTTTTTTACGCCCCCCCCCCTCCGAGAGGAGTGCATGCGCGAGCCTCGAAAAAATCGACGAGTTAATCGGCGCCAGGGAGGTGATTGCGGCCGATGCTGGGGAAATTCGGGGGCGGAACGTCGCGGGGAAAATTGACGGGCTCGAGTTTTTCTGACGCGTGCGAGTCGGTTATTTGAGGCAGGGAAAAGTAGGAGGATATGAAATCGTAATGCTTGGGAAATAAAAATTGGATTTTTGTTTCAAATTGTGATGAATTTTTTAGGTAAACTAAAACTTGAAATGTTACCAAACTTCCAAAGTTTCGAAGACGCTCAGCTTTAATGGTAAAATTAAATATTTATTTTTATGTCTTTAAATATTCAATCTCGGAATGTAATAAACGGCGAAATAGTCAAGTTAGGCATAAACGTAATGTATTACATTCAATTTACTTAATAGCCACATTTACCTCTCAGATTTCAGTTTTCTTCAGTAAGAAACTTCGTTTATATACTTTTTTTTATTTTCGAACCATTACCCATCGAGGCGTGGCTTTTTTACGGGACACTTTGCATACTTATCGGTGAAGGGTAAATTTACGGACGTTATTAAACCGCAAAACTTCCGCATACTCCCCCTCTACACCGCTTCTGACATGTGGCAAGCTTTCCTGCGGAAACTTTATCCCACAAACGACCAATGTATTTAAAGTGTCAAATTTAAATTTGAAGAATGTTTGTTGACCACACAACATTTTACGTCTTTTTACCCTTTGAATATGCTTGCTATTACTTAAAAAGGAATTAGCTTGAAATCTTGATGCAGAGAAAACAGGTTAATGACAACGTCAACATATACAAATTTAAATATTCGTACTTTTGAAAATTGATGTGCCTGCTTGCCATTGTGTGATATTGTTCAATTCAAGGTTTAACTTACAGATTTGATAGTTAATTTCAGGCTAAATGACCGTCGTGACCAACACAGCATAATTTTAACTTCGAAAGTTACTCAAATGCAAAACTACTACGAAAGTAAATGCTCAATTTATACTTAATTATTAGTTTACAATTTTTTTCAACATATTTCTTCTACAATTTTTAACATGTTCAGCCCTTAAAAATAGTTTTTATTATTCTCATCTAACTTATTTAACTGAATTACGTAAAATATTCAGAATTAAATTGTTCTTTAACTCAAATGAATCGCAGAAATTACTTTTTTTTTATTGCATAAATTATATATAAAAATTTACGCCAACAATTTTACAGTCATAAAATTAATAGTAAAGTCTACTTTAATTAAAACAAGCTTTTAAAGTCAAGCTTTTAGTCTAATTTTAAAAAGATTGAATGCTCTACTATACGTAGTCCATAATACAAATGAAATTCAAGCGAAAAAAATGTTCTTAGGGCAGATAAATTTTCTCCAAATCAATTAAAGTATTTTAACATTAATTAGTTTTGAATCAGATTAAAATTTAAAAAAATATTAATTCAATTACTCTGTGAATTAAATTCTAAAAGCTTTAATTCTATCTTTACACGTCTCATAAATAAGATTTTCAACTAGTATATGTCATTGTCATACTTGATTTCAGAAAGTAAACAGAATTAAAATATAATACTTATTTTTTCGAATAAATAACTTACTTAACTACGTTAAACTCTTGATTTATTCAATTACACGTAAAAAAATCAATAATTATGAGAATTTTGTTAACGACATTGCATAAGAAGCCATTTGAACTCTCGTAGACTTATTTATCTCTTCCTGTTCGCCTGTATGTAATCCTCAGTGATACATTGTACCAGTATTTGCTGGTTTCATTCACTTGTCACGCGATTCCAAGTGAACTCTCCGGAATGAGCCAAAATTGTCCGAACTTGGCACTTGGCAACCCCCCTCTTTAGAACTCCTCCGAACTTTAAACGTTATTAAAATCTAATACTGCTTTAAAATTAATAACTTTAAAGGATTAACGATAAGTACGGATAAAAATTAACTTTTTGTATTTAACATTGAAGTTTGCTTCAGTATTCAAAGAAAGAGGATTACATGCATGCTCAAAGTCGTTTATCATTCAAAACAAGAGCATCTTCTTTAAACTAAATTTAGGAATAGTGTCCTACATTAAGGTCCAAAAATGTCCTGACCCTAGAACAGCATTTATCACAAGAAAGTAGTCTCCCGAAGCCCTAAATTATATCGTTTCGATAATAAATTCATTAAACGACGTTTTTCACCGATGATTCAGTGTCTCGCGTCATCGGACTCCCTGGAATCGCGAGACAATCAATGTAAATGCGCAGGCGAGCAATGTAATTTCTCATGTAAATAAGTCTCGGTCGATAAAGCAGAGCATTCGCACTTGCCTGATTGAAGCGAACAAAAGGGGCTGGAAAGACGAAAGAAGCGGAGGCGGGAGGAAAAAAGGCTCCTTAATCGAGCGGAGCCGCGACGCTAAAACAAGCCTTATTTACACGTTCTGAATTCGCTTGCGTCCGCTCGGGCAATTTCTCTCTGTCCCGGCTCTCCCCCTCTCTCTCTCTCTCTCTCTCCGTTTGTGCTAATGCAATGCGTTCGCTTTGCTCAGTCCGCTCGGCCGCGCGAAAGGGGGAGGAGAGAGGAGGATCGAGAATTTTCAATGTCGCGCGTTTGATCGATGTGCAGCAACGAGGAATATGACGCCATTAATTTCAATGACGCTACGCGGGGAAGGCTAGTTTTCGACCTGCGCATTATTTACGCGCGAGTGAGCTTTTTCTCTTTCTCTCTCTCTTGCCGGGTGTTCGCTGGCAGATTCGCAGTTTCGACATGATTCGTTCGGAGAATTATTGCAGACGAGCGCCACGAAGTGAGGAACGAGGCGCGCCGCCTCGCTCGTTTTGCGTTGCGCGTGTTTTTACTGACTGGATTGATGGATGTACCTTTTGATGCCGGCTTGTTTTTACGAACCTTTTTATTAGGCTGCCTCCCTCCCAACCGAGCGATTTAATGGATTTTCTTCATCGGGAATGTATTCAAATTTATAACGATGATTTTGAAAAGTCGATTCGGTACTCGCGGAGTATCCGAGCTGGTCGGTTTATAAGTCCGGGTTATTAATGGAATTTTGTAGGTTGCACTCGATTGAGATTGGATTTACAAAAATTATGGTTTAAAAGTTTGGCAGTCGGTTCTTTTGCATCTTTTTACGTAAATCATTACATTAACATTCTTCTAGATTTATACATTTTATGCGATAACATAATAACTGCATTTATCAATCAACATGCACATGCACTTACTGTACTTAAATATTCTGTAGTTCACAGAAACTTTCTATTGCACTTGCAATTCGACCAGACAAACTTTTTAAAAAAGGACTGATTAATGCGTTATTAATATGTTTCAAAGCTGTTATAGTTCTTATTACACCTCGTTAGAAACTTTTCTTGGAAGTGCAGATGTGTTTAATAACTTGAAAACCTGTTTTCATTTACTTTAAAATAAAATAAAAAAAATATATGATTTAAATTAATGATGTGAATAACTACTAGTGGTTTTTCTGTCTTTTTCTTTATTGAATTTCCGACGTTTCGACTTCAAGTGAGGTCCTTTCAAAGGAATAAATTTTTCAAGAGGCAAAGTCGAGGCAGAGCCAGTCAAATTATGAATTCTCCGTCATGAACATCAAAAAACTTTAATGATTTAAATTAGACGTTTTCTTGAATTTTTCTAAAGTAAATGCACGCTACCTAAATTAAACATACTTCTAGAGTTACATATAATGCGATTCATAAAAAAACAAGCTATTTATCATAAAGTTTAAACAATTTTTATAGAAACAAAATTTTCAAAAATTTTATGCATTTTCTTCTGAAAATAAATCGCTGGAACGAGACGCCGCAGTCGTAAACCCAAAATCCTTTTATCCCTTGTTTTGACACTTGAATAAAATATTACAAGCCATAAAAAAAATTTTACATTTTCTTTGAAAGTTCGAAAATGCGATATCAAAAATAAGGCAAACGTATAGATTCAGTCGATTGCTGAAGTGTTACATCGACTGTAAGCTCTACAATTTAAACATAAGCCTCTAAAGTATACATTTACCATGCGATCGTAATTGCTCACTTCTACCCTTAGCATTCTCCCTAATACGGTCGGTAAGTCACCTACTGAAATCGGTCGCAGGCAGGGTCCGTAGACACCAATTAAATCATAATGATTGCATAAAATATTCAAATAAACTGTTTGAAACTAATCAATTTGCCAGTCGGCTGAGGCTCGACAAGGGAGTTCCTATCGCAGCTACGCGTTGCTCGGCGACTTACCCACTTCCGAGCTCGCAAGCTCGCAAGCTCTCTACTTTATCGACTACTCGTAACTCGAGAGCTTTCGCGAAAGCTCGAGCAGGTGTCAGTGAAAGGTCGGCGCGGCCGAGCTCCGATGCCGGGGGATCGAAGAGTGGCGGCAGCTCGTGAACCGAGCTTCCGACCACTGGGAGAGCTTGAGCCGGGAGCTTACGGCAATATTGACACGTCTAGATTGGCCGGACGGCTTCGTAACTCGGAATAATTGCGAACCTCGCCGGGGAGGCTGAAAAGCTCGGGCTGTCCTATCTATATAACTAGCCATCGTCGCGCCTCTTTACCCTCCGACTTTTTTTTTTTATTTTCACTTTTTTCTCGCGTCCGGCTTGATTGTCAACGTTGCTACGGCTGGGTAGCTCGTCGGCCTCTTTTTTTTTGGCCCACCTCCTCGCTCTTTTTTCCGACACATCTCCCAGCCTCCCTTTCTCATATTTTTTCGCCACTTCCTCCGAGCTCTTAATTAGGAAGGCGTCTGAAAAGCTTTTTCGGCTGTCGTCGGTGGAAAATTAAGGCAAGAAAGAACCACGCACGAATCGAATCAAATTATTTCCGCGAATTTTAAAAGCAATTTCAAAAGTTGAAATTTCAGCGTTTACGTATACCGGTGCTTTTATGAACTCCTTTTACGAAGAGGCGAGGATTTTTTTTGAAAGAGGCAGCTGACTGAGAAAGTTCTGCGTTTCAAAAGAACCGCATCGGATTATCATTTTGGAAGAAATTATTCATTTACAAAGTGAATTTAAACTAGAATAAACGTTTAATGGGATTACGTTAAGCGTATCTATTCTCTTCGCATGCTGAAAAGTTTTTCCAGCGAACGAAACGAAGATATGCGGATTAAACTAACTTTTTTGATAAATGCAAAGCTGCTAAAAGTTTTTATTTTATACGCCGCGCATTAAAAGTTGCAAAATATAATTTTATGCAGAGCCATAATATACAGCGACGGTTTAATACACGCGGAAACGTACGTTTCTAATCCGACGATTCGATTACTGCAACTCGGAAGTCAAAAGAAATATTCGCTTTCGACGGTATTGCGATTATTGAGAAATATTTCGAGCGCGGATCGAGTGGTTTATTCGGGAAATGAAAGAAAAGCATAAATAAAACGTTGACTCGATGATGAGGGCACGAGATGAAGGTTCTTTTCCAGCTACCACTCGGAGGCTTTATTGGTTCTTGGAAAGCAATATCCAAACTTTCGTCTGATTTCCTCCGGTATGCATCTTCCTAGTCGCTATTGAGGAGGGCGATAAGCATACTCGAGTTAAAACAGGGTCATGCATTCTCGTGTGTACTTAACTTCAGCCTTCTCCGACTTCGTTGTTGGTTTTGTGAAACAGTTCAAGACACAATGAAGAATGTCTAATTAAGAAGTAATTCAACGAAAGTAATGGCGCTAAACAATATTTAAAAAATGTTATTCTAAGATAAAATTTTAGTAAAAATCAGCTGAGAAATAGTAGAATTAAAGTGTCACAAGAGAATAAAAACTTCTTTTCTTGTAAGTAACAAAGTTGTTATTTAGAATGCAATTTGCACATCCGATATACAATTTAGTGAAAAGCAAACGCTTCACTTGCAATACCTTTCAACAAAGGACAAGTATCGCGATTACATTTTGTGTTATCGCATCGTATATTGGCAACTCTGCTAAAATATTTTAAAGAACGATCCATCCGACACTGCCGATATAAAAGCGTTTAATTAAGCGCGGAGCATGAAACGAGCATTGAAAAATATCCTACAAACTCGATAAAGCTCGCAACAACAATACCAACCTAACGCCGAACTCGAAATAATCGAATCCCGAAATGAGATCTCCGCTCTTACAAAGGAGCATCTCCGTCAGGTAATTCGCCGATCGTAAAAAAGCAGAAGGAGAAGGAAAGTGAAAAAAGGCGGAAAAAGGGGTGGGGGGAGAAAAACAGAAGCCGGGAGGTTTATGTAGACCGGGGGAAGATCCGTGCGAACCAGCCACTCGGCGTGTGCGTATAATCCCCGTAAAACGAAAAAAAATGCGCAATTAGCGCGGCATCCTCGTAAAGTTGAGGGGAAATGGCTTGCGGCAGGGCCAGGGGATTACCTGACCGACAACCAGGTGGTGCATCCCTGGTACTCTTGCGAGGCCAAGAGAGGGAGATCCGGCGCGGGCCTGCGCAGCTGGCGGATTGCAAAAGTGCAGGGGAACTTTTGACCCTCTTAACTATTTACGTATAGAAAAGGGATTTTATTTCAGATTGATTTCGCGAGGATAAATTTGACGTAGTTTTTTCTCGAATTTTTAATATTCGCCGCACTTTTGCGAGCTTAAATTTTTCTCCGAAAGAAAATATGGTATCTGCCTTTGGAGCTTGTAAATAAATGGGTTACAGTGCTTCTGAGAATAAGAGAAATAAAGTTATTTGTTCGAATTATATTAGCGTTCGTTTTCTATTTCAGGTAACAAATTGAATTTACTTTTGCGCTTAGAACACATGTAGGGTATCGATGTTCAAAATGATTTATATCCAACACGATTTATTATATCAAGGAAAGTTTATTGAGGAACTCAACTGATAGAAAATTGAAAAATCTATAGAGAATAAATTTAAATTGAAAACTTGTTAAAGTATACGGCAGATGTTTAATCTTCTTTTATTATTTAAAACTTTTTAAGTACAGTTAAGTAATAGGGAACTGTAATTTTAAAAGAACCTTTAAGGCATTTAAAAAATGTGACGTTTCGAGCACTTTATTGCGCTTGAATTTGCATAACAGTTCAGGCAACATAGTTCTCATCGGACAAGAAACTTTCGACGCATATTTTCTTTAGAAACTTAAGTAAACAACAGAACGTGAGTAATGCAAGTGTTATCTAAAAGGCGTTTTTGCAATATTTATTTGTCTCTAAAACGTGCACTCATATTTTAAATGTGCCTTTTTAGAAATACAGCTTTTGCAAAAAATGAAACATTTTGCAAAATCGTTGCAAAAAATACTTGCAACGATGCATGCTACGAGATAATTATTATTTTTAATTTAAAAAATGCATATAAAAGTCAGCGCAATACTTTTTAAGTTATAGATACATAAAGTTTGTAGAAAAAAGAGAAAAGGTATCTTATACCGTGAAAAACCAGAATTTCCATGAAACTCGTACCCGCTCATGTTGTACATAGTATCCTGAATGCCAGACATATTTTAACTTTGTAGTTCGTCTTTGTCCCGCAATATACGTATTTTTTATAAAACTTTGTAGAAACGTTTTCTAAAACTATATTAGTTTTCTGTACATATATTACTTGTATCGCAATATTGATATGAATAATAAATATATTTACAAGTAGACAGCTTAAATTCATTTGACAAGCTTAAAAAATTCCCCCCCAACTTTGAAGTTAAGTTAATTACCCTTGCACAGACTGACGTAATTGCTTAAAAAATTATAGGCTAATGTATACATTTTTTCATTTGCAGTGTTATTATAATTGGGACAGAGATTGCACACGAAAAAGAAAATATTAATTTAGAGTTGAATTAGTTCGTACTACTGAATATTCATAGATTCATAGATGCCCGTTAATTTCATTTCATTATAAAAAGATGCGTAAGATAAAAGCTTGTAATTGAATTAAGTTCTTAAATATAAGCGAATGTAAAATCATGTCTGAAATGGGAGTAACGATTATGCTACGTTAACATTTTATGTTTAAAACAATTATGTCAACCAAAGTAATTCAAGCTTTTTCGCAAAACTCAAATTAATATTATTATAAAAATAATTGTATTCAACCTGCAAACAATAATAAAACGAACAGAAATTATTTTCCTGGTTGGTAACAAAATTGCGTGATTTAATAAAGCGAAACACATCATTTTCCCAAATACGGAATTCAAATATTAAAACGTGCGCGTCAGCTAAAATTTCGAAAACCTCATCCATTCCATCAGCCAGGCGCAGTTAAAAACCATAGCTCCTCGCGCGTCTGATCACACCGGACTCGTTCTACTTATCCCCCAATCTTCCCCTGACCCTTACCATCCTCGCGATCCTTACCCTCCCTCTTGCCCCGCAATTCCGGAGCAGCTCAAAGAACACCGATTCCCGCTTGAAAAACAAATAAGCAGAGACCGCGTGCTCTCGTCCCATCTCTCGGCGGAGAAACAAACGGGCTTGACCCCCGCGCCTTCGTAATACGTACCGTCGTCGTCGTCCGCCCTGTAAAGAATGCCGGCGGGGGCGGCGCAGCACATAGGCGCTGCTAGCCGTCCGTAAGGCCAAGAGACTTATCGGCGTGTGCAACTGGGTCTGTCGCTCTCTCTCCCTCCGTCTCTCTCGCGCTCCCACAGACTGCGTGGCGCGATTGCGCCGCGCGCGCATCGGTCGCCGCCGCCGGTCTCCTACTCTCTCGCTCTCTCTCTCTCTCGCTCCTGCCTAGCTTATAAAAGCCCCTGCCGCGCGGCTCGACCTGCCAGTGGCACGTTTACGTACGTGCGGTGTCAATCTATCCCTCTCTCTTTCTCCGATAGCAGTGCAGTCGCTAAGCCCGCCTCATTCGAAAATCAATCCCATCGATCCGGAGAAGCTTCAGCCCGTGATTTTCAGTGCGGGAAAAGGCTGACAGCCGCACCTGACGGCCAGGTGAGTGTCGACTTTTTGTTTTTCCTGCTCTCGGAGTATGCGAGCTGTTTTTTTTTTTCAATCTTTGCGGGATCTTGGAAGGCGGAGAGCATCGATCCACGCCTGACAAGCGCGCGCTTTGTTCGAGTGTCGCGCTCCGACGGAGGGTTATAGACGCGCTTGTTATTGTTGTTGTTGCCGTCGTCTTCCTCGTTTCTGCCGCTGCTGGAGGGAATTTACCGAGTTCGCCGAGTGCGGGAGCGATGCTTTAGCGACTTTATTGCGAGGAGCATACGTGTGTACCGAGAGGGGGAAAATTATTTGGAAGAAACTTCGTAACGAACGCGGGCTTTTCGACGTGTAGACGCTTCAGCGGGTTTGCGATCGTAAGGACGCGCTCTTGCCGAGGGCAGTTTTACTTTGAGGCGCGTTCTTTAAGGCGCGGCTAGAGGTTTTATTTCGTGATTTTAAATTGGTAAATCCAGTTATACTGATTTTTCCGGAACTGCCGTTAAATCCTAAGAGATTCAATAATCCAATTGATATTTTAAATCAAATTAATTGATTGGCGACCTCGAAGCGATCATTTATTAACTTTCAATCACTTACGGAGCTGCTTTCAACCCGAGCAAAAGTTAACTCATAAACAAATCATCAGAAAGGAATTAGACGTCGCACTTGAATCGAAAATTTAAAAATACATACTGCCCCAATTTTCTTAAGCTTATTAGCTTACTTTTGAACAGCGGCTCGCGCAGTATTATCGAATATTTGATTATACCTGCGCGCACGGCAACAGCATCGGGAACTCTCCGGGTGCATGCGACTTTTTTTTTTTTTTTCGAATAAGAAATAGCTCGAGTGCAGTGTGTGTTATTTTTGTAATCGCGAAATAAAAAAACACGAGCAGTGGGAATTAGTAAATGCGAGGGTGAGGTATGTACCGATAAAGATCGGCGAAAGAAAGGTTATAATCTAGATTATAAATCAATCCACTTAAGGCCGAGCGTTATGCGAATCGGGACAGACTGTTACGTGGTGTATAATTTTTATATATTTACCAGCATTCGTTTAATGCATTTAATTCGGAAGATTATATATTCATTGAATTCTTAATGAATAATTTATAAAATCATCGAGGTGAAAACGAGGTCAATATTAACTTGATTGCACTTTGCCATTTAATAATTTTCCTTTAATTATAAAACGTGGTTTTTATGTCGAGAGTCAAAATAATAATTTTTATCTTAAATTTTTTCTAATTTCACGGTAGTCGCGGAATTTCGTCTAACTTTTTGAAAATAGTACAAAAAAGAATATTAATCAACTTAAAAAAAAACACAGAATTTTATTATTTTAAGTAGCTTTAGTATGTTCGTAAAAAATAAAAACCCCCATAAAGTTTCTTCTTTTTCAATTTACAAAGCTAAATACCAGTATCCGCGACTCTTTATTATCGGATTAAATTTTCCAAAGCCGAGTAGAACAAGTGGCTCGTATTTCAGCCATTTCGGCAAATATTCAGGTAACCATTGGAAATTCCTATCGCAGAAATTCTCCCCGTTTATTGCTAAATTTTTAAAAGCCCGCTCGAGCAATGCTCAGCTCGAGAGCGAGCTCAGAGAGCACACAAGTTGAAATATTCCCGGGACTCTACGGGGAATCGCTCGGCTCTCGAGCGAAAAGTCGATCGACGACAATGGCAAAGAAGGAGAGAGAGAGAGAGAGAGAACGAGGAAGAGGGGGAGGAGAAGCAGGTTAGGACATATCGAGGCGAGCGGGGCGCCCGAGTCTCAGCCCCGGGAAGGGATTTATTAGAGTTTAATAGGGAATCCTTTCAATGCCGCGACAACAATGAGCCGATAATGCAGTGCGTGCTGAAAGACTAACGGCAGCGATCTCGCGGCTTTCTTTTGTTCCCCTCCCTTCCCCCCTCCCCGAACGTGTATTGAACTCTTTCAACCGTGCACATACAGCCTTTTCCCGAAAAGAGATTCGATTTTTTTACTACCGCCTTTATGGGCGGGGCCAGCGATTTTTATGACGCGGCGAAATTACAAGCTGACGAGCAAAGTCCGCTCGGGTAAGGCGCAGCGTTATCGTTAAAAATTAATGTTATCGACGCGGAGTGGGGAAGAAGGCCGCGGAGCGATGAATACGCGGAAATTCGTGCGCCATAATGCGCGCTGAATTTTCATTGTTGTTGTTTTGCTCGCGCATCCTGTGATTGATACCACCGCGAATTTGAATTAATAAGAAGCGCCTCGTTCTGATTTACCTCGGCGAAGTATGCCGGGCTCATTTCGGGTTAACGATTTATGCGCAATTTCGAGGGCCTTTGAATTATTGTGGTATTAATTCGAAAGCTCATTCGGTACTGACGCGCAGAATGCCGTTCTCGCGCAAGAGGCCAACTATGATTTGTGGTCGAGCTGGCAATCGGTTTTGCTTGATGCGCGAGTTTGTGTGCGCGTGGCCTTTATGCAAGCTAATTACGAGTCTTGTAAATATTATGTAAAATTCTTTAAATGCTGACGTATGTTGACGTTTAGAACGCGCAAACATCATTTTCTAGTCTAATCGATTATTAAATCGGCGACAGTGTTTTCAGACCAAACAGTCGAGCCAGCATTTATAAAAGTTAAGCTTTTGCAAACGTTGCATCATTCACCAGAGCAATCGAACCATCGTTTAGGGAAAAAATAAATAGAGAATTTATTTTTAAAGTTTTAAAGTTTTAATTGAATCTAAAAGATTATGGACAGGGTATAGGTACCTGGTGAACTCGTTCGTAAATAATCCAATTTATTTAATAATCGAAAAAATACATTTAAAATACATGTTCGTAACGTTATTTCTAATATTTAAAATAAGTTTTAGTTTACTGTCTGCTAGTGACACTTTATTTCCCGTTTTTGTATTTAAACTTTGCTGACGTAATGCACCTAGCTTTTGTAATGAAACGCAGTTTTTCCATTACTCTTATTTCATTTCTTTTCTCATTACTCGTTAAATGCAAAATCCCTTTTTCCTATTTATTTTACCTTTTTAGTTCCAGCAGCCGGTTTATACCTACTGCTACACCAATTCTAACATCAAGCGTTACATAATTTAAAATATTTTTGATTTCGTTATTAATAAAATAAAATAGTGCCAACCTAAGCAGTGATTTTGTAAACGATATATAATCATCATAAAAAGTTATCAATTTTGAATGTCATTTTGTATTAATGCATTCCTCAGACCCCGTCGCCCGAAAATAGTGTCATCAATATTCCCTCAATAATTCCTTCATCGCCGATCCATTTTTAAGAACCGCGCAAATAAAGTCTGCATACGTAAATATCTGAAAAATTCCCACCCCAAGCTCTGTCCCCCCTAATCCTCGGCAAACGAAATCACACCCATGTAAAAAGAAACCAATACCACCGGGGAGCGCGTGCCGAACTCAAATTGCCGTAAAGGTTAAAAGCTCGGTCGGCCAATCAAGGCCGGAGAGGCGCGCATTATCGAAACAGACCTCAGCGATGAGTTCAGCAATTTCTGCTTTGCCGGGGTGCGAGCTTATCCGGCCGTGATCGAGCGCTCTTTTATTGCCGGCTGAACGCGCTCTCGTCCTCTCGCGCTACACATGTTCGAGAGAGCGACCGCCATTTCTCCCCTTCCGCGTGATTAATGAGAGCGAGGCGATCTATCTTTTCGGGGGAGGAGGGAATCCGCAAGCTCGAAAAAGATGGATACGCACGATAAGATCCCGCGCGAAAGGAGAACGAGCTTCCTTGGATATATATATGTGCGCGGAGCCTACAGCTCGGGTTACGACGTAGCGACGCGCATCCGTGAAAGATTGCCCTCTACTTTTTACCCCGTTACTTGGGCTTGTTAGCGCCGGCAGGAAAGACGCGAAGATCAGCGCAAGGCGGAGCGTTTTATTGTGGCCGTCTGGCTCTTCCTCTCTCGAGAATCCGATGCTGACGGAGTACTTTCATCCGTTACCTTCAACTACATGAAAATTAGATCCGCTGACGCCTGGCTAAAGGAAGAGCGGTAAGCCATTGCTGAGCCAGACCGATAGTTCAAATGGTTCGTGTCTTCCGCGTAGAAGAACGTCGGTTCAATGCACGTACCCGATGTTAGTTCAGCTGGGGGTAATTGACTATTTGGCTTCGTCTGTAATTTGCCAGCTTTGAATTCGTTGGCTATGAGGAATTTGCGTTATAATTGATGATAATATATATCGCATTATAAGCTGCTTCTCGTTGGAATCCTCCTTACCTAGTTTTGTCGAGATATCTGAAGTATTTAGGTTAAGATGGATCGCTATTGCTCCGTACGTAAATAGAACTAGAGGGCCGTTTTAATACGAAATATTCAAGCAATGGGTATTTCATACGTTTTGCAATTATACTGAATAAATACAGTCAGACATATTAATTGTATATTTTACCGGGCAGAAATGGTTTTGTCTTGAACTGACAGTGATGAAGGCGAAATTTATGTCAATCACCATCGGAAAAAGTAACGACGCCAAGTTTTCAGATAGATTAGCCTGCCAACTGCGGACGACTCCTATTTATCAATATTAAATACCCCGATTATATTTTTTGCAGCAAGATAAATACCAGATCTCTTTTAGATTCAGGCTTTTTGCGCCTACGATGGCTTATAAAGGTTTTGTATCCGCGTCGTATAAGCGGAGAGAATAGCCTATTACTATGCGCATGCATCAGGAGGAATATAAAAACGTCGCCGAATTTCATGGGCCAAATCGATGCAAACGATATATATTAGCCTGAAAATGTAAGCAGCTCTCTGCAGACGCGTTATTTCGGTAATGTTATTATCCGCGCAATGTCGTCAGTTTCGGTTGCTTACTTTTCGGAGAATTTGAATAATAGCGGTCCACTAACCGACCGCGCGTAATTGGCGTTTTATCCGACGTTTTCGTTAATTTTCTCATAGAGATAAAAGGGGCAATTATTCTACTTAATTAGGAGCCTCTTTATGCTCTAATTGACTGCACTAGTTTTGTTGCAGGCTCGTATATTACGGTTGTATGAGGATTATGCATCCCTTCCACGTCTATATTCTGTGTGTTCTATTACAACAATTTTCTCCCGCGATCGATATCTAGATAATTTTAACATTGCTCTGCACGACCGTAGAATTTATTTTCCCACTTATTTTGATTTTATCAACCAAGTTATTGTCAATAAGTCACTGTCGTTTACAACTTGTATTTACAGGTGCCTATAAATTATTTATGTTCCGCCATTAATGCTTTAATGCATAGTACCTGAAACATAATAATTTCAGGTTTTTGCAATAAATTTTTTATTGAACTGGAGCTCCTGGAAATAAGCATGGTAATATTAACATTCCCAGTAACGAAATTTTTATTCGGTATATAAAACGCTTCTACAAGTCACATTTTACAATAAATCATCAAATTTTAATAAGTATAGATGACTCCACAATTTTTCTGCTCTTTTTTACCCACTAAACTTCAATGACAGTTGATATTTTGGAAAGAGCTTTTCATCAATCCAGTATACAAGTTCCTCTATCAAAAATGCCAAAAACTTAGGCACCCTTCACTCATCGACGAATAAAAATCGTGAAAATAAGAGATCGATCTAATACAAGAGTCCGAGAATCCCAAGAGTTCCAGCTATGAAAATCTTTTGCGTGCCAGAGGGTGACTAACCCGCTTTCATGTGTTCATCGACGTAAACCTCGTGAACTATATACGCCTAGCCGCTTTATGGCCTGTTGAGAGATACGAGCTTATTGCGCATCTCCGTGCAAAGTGAAAAGGAGAATAACAGCGGTGAGAACCAGCGGCGCTTCGCCGTTGACTGTCTTGTAAGAATGGATTGGATAGCGCCAGAAATGGCTTAAAAGGCTGAGGATAAGCTGAAGCTGCCTGGGAACGAAGAAGACTAGCCAAGGATTTAATATTTATCAAAATTATGACTGCGATTCAGAGTAACTGCGACTGTTTGCCGTCTTTTTTCAAAATAAAAAGATTTCTCTCGTAATCTTAGAACGCAATGGTACGGCTTCAATCCAATTCTCATCTAAGCTTGCAACTTTTTTGAAACATCCAGATAAACAGGGGCCAAATTCTAAAACAGGAAGTGTTCCGGATCGTAAAACGTTTTACTGCTCTGACATTATACTGGGACGACGAAGAAAAAAAGCAATCCCAACGGAGCAGGCGATTCTTACATGACTCGCACATAAATACATCGCAACTGCTAAAATCGTCGATAAAGTTAAAGTGCAAAAGCTTCGTTACGCAAGCGCAGGAAGGATCACTGGTGAATTTACGAGAGACCAGAAAGAAGTCCACGAAGAAGAAGCGATAGAAATGCAGAAAGCTCGCCGGAACATCGTCGTTTCCACGAGCGCTCTCAAATTGGACTCTCGGGCGAATTCATCGTTAAGTGCTCGTTGTAATAAGGGATGCTCGAACGCGAAAGCATTTGAATTAAAAATTCCGAATGTGTTAAAAAGCAATCTCAGCGGGAGCTTTATTTTTCGCGGAAAAGAAGTTTTAACGAGGGAGCAAAGCTCGCCGCGGCGTAATGAAAAATTTTGTTGTTAAAGGACCGTATATTAAAACAAAAAAGCCATCATTTTTAAAGAAAGAAGTAGAATGTAGAGCTGAAATTCAAAATATGAAAAGCTTCTTATGCCAGCGACTTTCATGCGCAAAAACAGGTAAAGAGAAAACTTTGCCCTGTAACAAGCTTCAAACTTTATATCGTTCTTTTAATAAATTACAGTTTCTTTTGATTTTTATTGCATTATCTACCTGACATATGGGGATTTCAGAACGTCATTTTTGAAAAAAAATTCATGCACTTTCACAAAGCGCAATTCTGTAAAGGAAATTGCTGAAGTTTTGCAAAATTGTAAAAGAAAATTTATGTAGAAAAAATTTGTACAAAGTTATATTTTTTATTAGGCAGTTGTAATTGAGCATAAATTCAAATTTGACAAAACATGACACAGTTTTGCTTTTACATCTTTCACGCACAAGCGCATTATTATCAATTTTCAAAAAGCATCGACATCAATAAAAATAAACTTTAAACCCTTTTTATTTGAAAAATGATCTTAAACTAATCAAATTAGATTCGAATCCCCTTAAAATGTTTAAAACACGTAGACATTAAAGCACAGTTATGTCATGCGTTACGTTTTGCGGAAAGGCCGCTGACATAAATCGTACAACTCGTAAAAATACCTTAACGAAAAAGTTCAATAATCTACGTTAAAGCATCGCTTGACATTTATGAAGCACTAAAAGAAGCAGTAACCCTCTTTCCACGTACGTAAACGTTGTTTGCGTTGTTTCCGTACATTAAAAAAGAATTCCATCCCGGCCATTCTCATTAATACAAACGCGACTGCGATCGTCGGAAAACTCCTCCTCCCCCCCGAGTGAGAAAAACTCCAGCCGGCACGAAAACACTTTTAAAAGAAGACGCCCCGCCGGCAAATCTAATAACCGGACACCCCGTCGCGAGCTTGCAAAAATATCCTCATTTCGGACGCGCGACGTTCCAGATCGATCGGCTGCCAAATGCGTTTACGTAAAATTGGATTCCGAAGCGAGGCGCGCGGATCATCCGGAGATCCAATAAGATCGCAGTCGCGCGAGGACTTAATCGTCTGATAGCCTCCGCTCGCTTTCGCCTAATTAGGGATGCGTCGCCTCGACTGACGCGCTTTCCAGAAAGAAGAGGAATCCGCTACGCGGCGTAAATTAAGGCTGCTAGACCGGCCTCGCTTTGATGTCGAAGCTTTACTCGGGAAAGGCCGAGACGTTTTTTCTAGTGCTCGCAGCAAGTAAGTGCTTGGGAAATGAAAGATTCACTAGCGGCCTTTAGCCGTTGTTTTCGAGTAAGGGCACAATTGTGCAGAGAAACGTTTTATGATTAAAAAAGAATGGCAGTATTTACAGGTTTGGTTTGCTTGGTCAAATCGACTGAATTTTCCAAAAATGTTCAGTGCAAGCAAAGTTCTCCGAAGTTTACCCAGAAACGATGCATTACAAGCGCCCGGAGTCAACAAATGGGGCAAGAGTTCCTAGCATATAATATTGCGCATTGCAATGTCAGTGTTGTACAGAACTTTTGATTAGGATTAACTGGCGCAAATACTCTAAACATGTTCTCTCATAGCTGACATTATTACTATACTGTCTATTAACAAACTGCAAGTGAAAGGTACTTTTGGAGTAAGAAAGTGCATTAATATGTGTTTAAATGTCTGCTCAAGAATCCGATATTGAAATAATGGAAAATATATAGTAAATAATTATTTTTTTTTTCAATAATGACAGAAGAAGTTACTTTGAACGGATTTTAATTAATCATTAGAATTTAAAAAAATGTGCATACTGATTTATGAATACTATAACGATTTTAATTGCATTCTCAAAGCTTTGTTCAAAAATTAATTAAAATTTTTTTAACTTTTTCTCAAGTGCACTTTACTAGGTACTTTTTTATTTAAAAGAAAAATTTATATTTGAACGATCATAAGTATAAGATAATCGCGAAAAGCAATATTTAAAACTTCGATACGCAAAAAATTGTTTTATACTTTGGTAGTTGTAGGGACTTACCAGGATATCGAATATCGATTTTTTTCTTTTCTGTTTTTTTGCAACGAAAACATGTGACCTAAACAAAAAGTAATATTTTATATTTTAAACTGTATAAAATATATTTTATATTGTTTTATTTTATATATGTGCAATTTAATAAAAAAAAATTTTTAAAGTAAAGCATAAAAATTTTATAAATCATTCACAGAACCCATAAATTTTAAAGTCAATAATATCTTTCGCATCCAATAAATTAGAGTGCCTTAAAAATATTGATTATTCCCCATGTAAAAAAAATTGAATAGACTAGGCTTAAATAATAAATAATCAGTTTAGCCTAGTGCATTTCCAGGAATGGACATGCATATACTATACATAATCTACGCATAGCCAGAGAAACTCCAGGCTTTACATAATTATGTGTAAAATATGCATAATAAATTTCATACTTTTAATTAATGCACTTTATTTTTTAGCAAACCGTAAACTTGAAAATAAAATTAAAACAAACGTAAAGCATAAACATACATAAACTTTATTAACATAAAGTTAAATTTAATTATCTTGCTGCTTTCAGTTCCGTTAATTTTGCACCCAAACTTCGCATTACCAGTTGTTTATTAAAGATCCACGATCTTTTTTTTGCGTAAGCTTGTACACACATTGAAATATAAAACGGATTTTATATATTTTGAAAAAAATGTTATTGTAAAAAAAATAGAAAAATTTGTTTTTTATGTATTATAGAATGTACCCCTTCTGCATACAAACCAGGTTTCGCTTCATTTTTCGGCATTCCTTAACATCTTTTTCCAGTTAGCGTGCATTTCTTTAGAGCTTCAGTTGTGAATACCATACGTAATAAAGCTCTTACAAATTCTGTAGCTGTTTTACATAAATCTAAAGATTTTTTTAGTTCAAATCATGAGACGAAAATTTTTGAATCTTTTACTAAAAATAAGAAAAAAGGGAGGTTTCCACTCGGTTTATCATTAATTAAAATATTATACGTCTTCTCAATACTTGAATCAGGAGAGCTTTAATAAACCTACACATCCGAATTTCCAGCAAATAAATGAAGCCTCATTAATCCGATTTGACAACGACAAGCGCGCAACTAATTCGAGCTTGCACGCTCTCGCAGGGCCTCACGCAATACTACGCTCGAGCAGCTTTAAGTTACACGGCTATCCGATGGCGGCCTCTCGGCGAAACGCGCACACAGACTCGCGAGCGCTTCGTCAACGCTTTACGCTTCTACGTGTCGCTGCGAGCGAAAGAAGTCCGTAAAATTAGCTCGAACACGGCTGCCGCACACAATGGAGACATTCACCGAGTCCGCAATTGCAGACGTACACGCGGCGTTACGAAACAACGCCCGCCGCTCGTCATCGCCGCCTGACCCAGTTGGGACGAATTAAAGACGTCCGGCCGAGCTACGGACTCGATTCTTTTTTCCCGAGGTACCTTCTCGCGAGGGAGTTTTAAGAGACTCGGGTAATGAGTCGTTGCGGCTTTCGCTCAACAGGTCGCAGGGGGTTGTTTATGAAAACGATCTCTCCCGATTTTACGGGCTCTAAGCTCTCGCGAACCGCCCGTTCATTGTTTTTTTTTTTCGGCCCGACCAAGGCGGGCTTTTCGCCAGCTGCGCTTAAATAACGTTTCGCGCTTTATCGGCCGGTAACTTTTTTCTTGCGAAAGGCATGTTTCAGAGTTGCCGGAAAAAGCGCACCTGCTGCTCGGGAGATTAAATGCGAGCAGTCGGGAGAAAATTTAATACTGTTGTCAGGGTGTTAATTGATTAAACACTTGTTATTTTTGAAATATGCTACATCAGTAGAATAGTTTCACTTTGGTCAGCCATACTTTCGGGAACAAGTCAAAGTTGCGTAGCGAAAATTTAGTATTGAACGTGAAAATTGTGTTATAATTTTATTAAAGTATTAAACTTGAATTTTACATTTACAGAAGGTGGAATTTATTTAAATTAAAGGATAAATTTTTTCAATTTCCTTTTAACATAAAAGAACATAAAACGTACAAACAGCTTCTTAAAATAAAAATGAACGTCTTCTCCATTCAATAAAATAACTAATAACATAAACTGCCCAAAGTACGTCCAAATGCAGGCCGACAAATTCAAAATTACATTCGCTGAAAACCCAGCTCTAATTAAACTAAAGAAGTGCTCGACAACAGAACTAGTTAACTACAATATTAACCCCGTCCAGCCGGCTTTGCATCCCAACAAGTACCGAGCAAAAAAAGGCAAGTTTCCCCCGGAGCTCGGCGCAGAGCCGACAAGCTCCTGCTCTTCCGGCGCGGCCACTGGGTCATGTTGATTGGGCCACTCTCGGCCGCGCGAATCGGATATCTCGAGACGGACGCGCGCAACTCGACTCCTCCGAACGGCGGAGAAACAGACACACATACTCCGCTCTGACGAGAGTACATTCGAGAAATTGCGACGCCGAAAAAGCGAGTAATGCCGGATTTATTCATGGCTTCCGGGAGTGTAGGTACGCGCGGGAGCAGAGTTTGCGGCAATGAGTCGCGGGATTAAATTTGCGTCACGCGCGAAAACGATACGCCGGAAGGTTCATATTTAATATCCGAGCGCCGAGTGCATGCGCGAGCGCGGGATTGAAAATTTCAGCTAGATTAATGTTTAATTTCGTTTCTGAATTGCGTTCTGGTGATGAGCACGATTTCATCCGTTCTTCTTGTTTGTGTAAGTTCTGGTTTATGCTCGAGATAATTTTGTGCTGATTGACTAGCTTTATGATACGGGTTGATGCCTTTCGAGAATCGATTTTTATAATCACGCGCTTAATGATCTATTTTTAAGCATTCTCGTGCATAAATAAAAACATGTGGCATTAACTTTCGCTCTAAATCACTGTGAACAATTAATCTATATCAAGGAATAATCTATTGATTTAAAGCGTTTTAGAGCTTAACATGTAAAATTTGATAGTACAAAAAGATTCAAATTCTAAAATGTTTGATTATTATTAGCCTTTTCTCAGTTAAAAAAAATGTTCAACAACACAAATTATTTTCGCATCTCCTCGAAAATTGTACTTGAACATCAGCAGATGGCGAAAATTCGAGCAACGGCGTGTCAGTAAATACTTAGCAACGGAAAAAGCGAGCCCCGAGTAAATTTCCATTATAGTCTCCTCCGTTCCGCTAAGCTCACAAGAGAGATCCACAATCTCGTAGCAGCGAAGACACTGCAGCTGCAGCGCCGTCAGGATCGAAATCTCAAAAGAACATCGCCCGGAGAGAGAGAGGACAAAGTTCCGGGACAAAGTAAAGATAAACGCATTACCGCGTCTTAGAACTCGACTTGGATTTTCCCTCCTCTTTCTGCAGTAGCCTCGTAAAAAATGTACACGCGCCAGTCCCGACTGCCTGGCTGGCTCGCTTTACCGTCGACTAACTAACCAGCGAGCATCGATCGGGGACTGCTCTTTCTCCCGTTCCCGCGCGTGTTGCTCTTTCCGTCACGTGTTTGCACGAGCGTTGCTCCCTTTTCGCAGATTAATTCGAGTGCTTCTTTGTCGGGCGAACTGGTCCGCGATTGTTTAAAACGGCCGACGCCTCGTTTTTGCGCCGTCGGATCGATGTGTGCTTTTGCTGCTGAGATTCCATTCGGTCTTGGCGAGGGACAATGGGCGGGATTGCTGCGACGATTGCTTCTTTTCGCACAAGTGAATTGTTCAAGTTTGTATGGATGCGATTGCTTGTCATGAGCGGAATTCAATTTTCAAGCTGATCGAGATTATGATTATGAGGATTACTGGAAATTGTTAAGATTCGTTTCAGTAAAACAATGGAAAGTTTATAATTAAAATCAAGATTTTTTTTTAGTATTCTTTCGGTAAAAAATATCGTGCGCAACTCGTTTGGAAAAGTAAATCACTTATTTTCAATAAAATACGAAAAAAATTTTGCGTAATTAATTTGACCTAACGTTTCTTAGACGATTTGAGTGTTCGAAACAGCGTTAGTGCATAGAAGACCTTAGAGAACTAGTTAAATTAAAAAGAACAGGAAGATAAACTAACGAGTAACTTTAGAGTGACATACCAAGGTTGAGTGTTGAAAACTTTCCTTACCCAAGATACTAAAGTTATACGAACAAGAAACATTTTTAAGTAAAAATACATTCAGTTAAAAATAAGTTTAAACTGATCTTATAAAATAATGCAATCAAAAGGAAGGCTGAGGCAAATAAAATAAATACTAAACGTGTTGACTAGTTTGAAGAAGCTTGTTTTCGTTTTTCCTGAAATTTAATCTTCTCCTCTGTATTAAATTCCCTTTGGAATTTATAAGCCGTGTGAATCGTTAGGAATCTATAAATCGATATTGGTAGAAATGAAAGAGAAGAAGGAAATGCGATAAAAATGTAGGACTGCATGCAGATAGCAAACGTGTACATAATGAAAGTAGCAACAGATTGAATGGAAGAATGTATTTTTTATATAATGTAGTCGACTTTCTCATTCTTCTTTAGAAGCTTTGAAAACATTTCTTAGAACTTTCTTGTAGTTGATATATCTAGATGAATATTTAATCAAATCTTTGTTTCCACTTGTTTAGAAGTCACGACAACACAACAGTCAAACTTAGTTCATAATGTTTCTCTCACAAATTTATAATGCAAGTGATCGATATGGAAACACTTCTCGGCTCTTAAATTATTATTCATAATAACACCTTTAGTGTAATACAACCATAGTCGTTCTTCTAACAATGAACTGACTGTCAGTATCTAAAATAAGCACAAACAGTCACAGAGAAAAGCTAAACAAGCCACGATTCGCAAATACATTGTCATCGCGAACGCAGCCAGTCGTTCCTAATTTTTCGGCGTGCCATCTGCTCTAACGACCATTAATTTAAAATGTGCCGATTGCGGCCTCGGGCCTCCGATGCGCGCGGGAGGAAAAGCGGGGAGAAAAATCCGATACAAAGACGTCAAAAACAAAGCGAGCGCCTCCCGTCGGGCTGCCTTCTACCGCGATTGGACGCCAAAGGGGATGCTATTCCTCCCTTCCTTTTTCCTCTTTAAACGTCGCTTTGATCTGGTCCGGCGATTACACCTGAAAATGACAGTTTAGCGCGCCGCCGGGAATCAATTAAGGCCCCTTGATTGTGCGTAATCAAGGTTTTTTCATTGAATTCATTAATGCGCAGATAATCGAGGGCTTCTTCGCCCGATTGGCTTTAGAGAATGGAATGATTTTTAATAATGGAAGGATAAGCGAAAGGCTGGAGGTAATATTTGTGCTTGGCTGAATATGTAGGAGAGGCATACAATTTCATGGCTCTACCTATATTGCAACAGCGAGTTTCTGCTTATAAGCGTGTTATTAATACCGTTCCGTGTCGTATTTATTATGGCGAACTTGATACCTTGAAGTAATATTTCTACTATATTAAATTCTTATAAAAAAGGAACTCATATTGATCAATAAAGATTGAAAACTTTATAGCTTGGCTTTATTTTTTTTTTTTCGTTTTAGAACGCGAGATACAACTTTTTCAGATATCGGGGTAATTTTTATGAGCTGCACCCATCAATTTACTTTTATTCTGTCGAAGTATGCTCGTCTTAAGCCTTGACTTTACGAGTTTAATACTTTGCCAAATATTTCCTACTACCTCCAATCGATGAAACGTTAAAATTAACTAATTAACTAAAAAGCATCGAGTAAATTCAAAATACAAGCTCGAAAATTCGACAGAGCAGCCCATCCCGACCGAAATGCATTACCTAATCGAATAGCACCGCGGATCGAATCTACTTACTCTCCTGCCCCGGTAAATGCATTTACCCCCAACCACTAAATAATAACCCAACAATCAAGCATCAGCTCTCTCCATCTGAAAATTGCCCAAACATTTTCTCTGCAATCAAGACGGAGGGCGGAGCGAGGCACGGAGTTGTAAACTCGAGAGCATCCCCCTCGGAATTTTCGAGGCGGGAACTGCAGGGAGGAAACCGCAGAGGAGCCGCGCCAAGGTGTCAGGCGAGTCCAAGAGCCTCTCCCGCGACGCACAATGGAAATTCGGAGCGGACTAAACTCCGAGCGCGGCAGCCCTTGTGGCTGTTTTGATCCCGAAACCCTTCCGATGCTCGGGCGGCCCTGCGGTTTAATGCTCCGCCGTCGCTCTCCGACGGTATTGATGCATTATTAGGCGACTGCTTTATGCATTCGGCGCAGGGGTGATATTGGCTCAATGCTTACTGATTGTCAAGAATCGATTAGCGAGTATTACTGTAAGATCGGATTGATTTGAATATTTCAGATTAAAAGGGAATCGCGGCCGCGGATTTTAAAAGCGACTTTGAGTTTTCGTACAAGTTTTGCGAAAGTGTCGAATCTTTGAAAATTTTATATCGCGTTAGCGTCCTCCGCAAAATAGTTTTCTTAGAAAGTATATTTATCTATGTGACTTTAATATTTTCCAGTTCCGTCACTTCCCCGAAAGTTTTTTTCTCGATTTTCCCGAGTTCCCTCGAAAAGTTTTAATTTGAAATCGCCGTCAAACTTTACCGCCGACAAACCAAAAAACTCGCTTCCTAAAACGCGAGAGAGCACACTCCAGAATTTCTTTCTAACGAAAGGCTCTCCTTGCTCGCGCTGCTCGATTCAGCGCTCAAGTCAGTAATTCAGCAGGAGGCAGAAACTCGAGGGTAGCAAGCAAAGCAAGATAGCCGCTCTAACTGTTAATCAGTCGAGTGCCGGTGTGCTTTTTCGCTCCCCCCAGCATCACGCACCGGCAATTCCATCCGCCATTATCCGCGCGCGAGCTTCTTGCCATATCCCTTCGGGATTCCGTGCCCGAGCGTCTAACTTCGGTCCCGTCGATCGAGCGGGTTTAATGCCAAGGGAGGGGCGCCTTGCTTTTTGTTCGATGTACGCCGGCGGGGAGAGTCGGAGCGTGCATATTGAGTTTCCCGGTCGGTAATTAGCTTGTTCTCGAGCGCTTAATGTTGATTGGACTTGTTTCGCGGAGCGGCTCGCGGCTGCATTCTTATGCTAAATAAATTACGGCCCACTTGCCCGGCGCTTTTCGCTCCGACTATCCTGACGCCGCGCTCCTTTATTCGCCTTCAATGTCTGGGTTAATCGGATTAAGGGAGTCAAGCTTTGAGAAAGTCAGAAGTTTTCTTTACGTCAAATGTTCATGTTAGTAAGGTAAGGTATTCGAAATGAGTAACGGAAATACGTATTTCTTAGTTTAGTAGTAACAATCAGATGTTCAGGCCTCTGGATCACACAATTACTTTTTTTAATTTTTCATAAAATTACATGACGCGATCATTTTGAGACGTTGTATTCTAAAATTCAAAAACGTTTCTTAAAGCTTTAGCCGAATCCATGATCAGAAGAACTGAGCCTCTTCTTGCAAGATGAATATTTCACGTTAAACGAAACCGTTGGGATCGTTTTTTTTTTTTTTCAAAAGTTCAGACTTAAACAATTTGGGACTCTAATATTATATTATCGTACTCTGGAGATAGCTTTAAATATAATCAGAACCATTTTAAAAGTATTTTCAATATTCAAATCAACTAACTCAATATTTTTCCATGAGCCATAATTTTGAATTCTTACATTTCGAGGATTTCCTGAAATTTAAGTTCCTTAAAATATGCAGTAAAATAGCATACAAGCATGTTTCCTTAAAATACGATATGAGAGTATTCCCATGGCGCACGTAACGAAAGTATCCGGAAAGTGTTTGAGTCAGCTGTCGGACACATGCTTTCTAGATTCCCGGGCTGATACACATGTTTCTTTAAAAGACACTTTAATCTAAAAGTGGTACGGACCACTTGTTTTTACAAATTGTTTACGCGTAACCGTTTAATCTACTTACTAAATTAAAAAAAAAAATCTTATCTTATTCATCCACATTAGATATGTCAAATAGAAGGATACAATTTGTCAGTCAAAATATCGTTCGACCCAACACATTCACCTCCGGAAGTGAAAATAATAGGCAGCTATAAATACGAATCCAAAACTCGGCATCCCTTCTAGCATCACGCGGACATCCAAGGGCTCTTAAAAAGTCTTTCGCGCCAAGGTTATCAAACGTGCTTTTGCGATTAACGGATAGTCACTCATTCGCGAGGAAAAAAGCCGAGCCAAAAAAGGTGGATGGGAGGAGAATCCCGACTGTACGGGCGGAAGAAAAGCGAGGGAGCGTGCGAAGACAAAGTGCCGTGAAAGCTTCTATTTCGAGTTTAATAACGGGAAAGGAAGAAACCAAGTGCTGGTTGTAAAAACATTTATCACCGCAAAATGATCTCGCGTATATATATATCTGGAGGTAATTATCTGTGATGTGACAGAGGCTTTGAACTTCATCCCAACTAAAAGATAAGTTAATTAAAATTTAATAAGCTTCCAAGCTTCGTATAAAAAAATCTTTATTTTTATTTTAAGGAAAAAGGAATTAGGAGGATTATGTTTGAACATTTTATACGAACTTCAATCCATCATTTTCAAATAAAAGTCCAAATTCGTGTAGTATTAGCTGAGGTAATGTGTAAATCCGGGTCATATACATATTTGGTTTTGACTTTAAAGCAAAGTTGAACATGGTTGCTCAGGTTTCCTATTGATTAGCTGCTCCTCAAACTAGTGAACTCGAAATATCTGTCCTCTACTGGCCCAAATTCCCTATTTGGTAAAATAGTATTTACCAATATCAGCTTCATCGCAATTCTTCTCAACCTTATATTTTCATTTTCTGCATTGAAAGCCAGTATAAATTACTAAAATACTCTGTTCGAGGCAAATCGATTCTGAAAAATTCAAATTTTCACTAATTGCACTAGAAATCGTGCTCGCAATGCATCTACCTACAGTCCAGTCGTCTTATCGCGTAAACGCTAGTGACCCTAACTATTATTTCTATATCAGCTCGGAAACGCAAACGGCCGCCGAGTTCAAAGAAAAAAAAAGCAAAGCACCAGGCATAAAACGCGTACAATACTTTGCATTTCCGCATAATTGAGCCGGGATTATAGCAAGCATGAAATCTCGCCTCTTTGCATTCTCGTCGGCGTCACGCGCGCGACGTATAAACCCAACGACGGAGACCTACATAACATCCCGCCTCTTTAGCGTCACCTTTTTTTTCGTGTGTATATAACCACGTACAGAGAGAAAGAGAGAGAGAGAGAGAGCCGGCAAAGAAGCTGATCACACGTGTGCAGGACAGAGGGATCAAATAGGCCAGAGCCTCATCTCGTACACACACAGAGTCACGTGTCACTAACGCTTCTCGCGACAATGATTCAAGTTTCCCCTTTGTATATGCGTTTCCCTCCTCGGTGCCTTTCCTCTCCGCTTTCATCGTCCCCGCCCTCCCGCGGAGGGTTTGCCCTCGTTCCCGCGGAAGTGTCGCCGCAAAAGCTAATTGCCGAGCGGCGGCCTGATAACCCGCGCGCGAGAAGCAAAAAAAAACACGGCCGGGCTTATCAGACGCGCGCGCGGGGGGGCGAGAGCTTCAATTTACGAGCAGGCACCTTTTTCGGCCCACCTAACAGCCAGTTGTCGGCGAGGTTTTCTCGCTTTTTTTTTTGCACGCCCGAACGGTCCGGGTGCGAGGGTGGGCAGGTGGGGAGATACTTTTTCCTTCGTTTTCGGGTCTTGGCTTTGTTTTTTGCGAGCAAAAAAACTCGGGACGCGGATCTCCGAAACGGATTTACTCGTTTCCTACGCGAGGCAGGAAATTGAAAGGCAAATCTACGTTTTTTTCTGGTCCGAATGATGGAACACTGGCCTTTGTGTAACGCGATATTTTTTAGGTTTTTTAAGAGTGGATTATCAGGCAAATAGTTTGAAGTTACAATGGTGTAACGCGCAGTAAATTGTTTTAGAATTTTAGTTACAATTTATCTACGTTCTCTACATTTTTTAATATTTATGACCGTAATAATTTATTGCCCACTTTAACAAGATATCCAAAATATTTCCATAGATATAAATCATTTAATGAACACAAAACCTGTAACGTTTTGAACTCTCTACTCGAAAAAAAAGTTAAAAATGAAATACAGCGCTGCGAATTGTACGTAAATACGTATTTTAATCGAATAGTTCTGTACCCGAATTCAATAGAATGTTCAGTTGGTAGCAAAATTGAATTTTATTCTTTGGTCCAAACGAACATGCTCCGAATGAAAATTCTTCGTAACAAAATCAAAAGTAACTTTTTATGCATACGCTTGAATTTCCTGCCTCGATTTAAAAATAATTTTTATATAAAAGCTGCATGTAACCTACAGAAAAAAAAAATGTTTCAACTTACTATGCATGCATTGCAATTTATGCGAAATAGAGAACCGCGTTAAAAAAAAGATATATGAAGCACGTATGCATAAAAAATCTTTTCTTCCGGCGAGAAAAGTGTCCTTGAATATCTATACCGACGACGTGACGTATTTCTAAAGATCGGCCAACGTCTACAACAATGACTAACCGTCGCGTCGTTCTTTCTCTCTGCCTCCAGACGTTCCCAAGTCCGCGGAGACAGTAGCTGCAGGCGACAGCGAGCCCAAGGAGTCGAACGACGCCGCAGAAGAGCACACGGAGGAGCACGCAGAGCAGCCGACGGAAGAGCCTAAAGAGGACGGAGCCGAGGAGGATCCGGACGACTCAGACAAGGGCAAATTAGAGGAGGCCGCGACAAGGATACAGGCGGTCTTCAGGGGGCACACTGTCAGGAAGACTCTGAAAGATACTGATTCCTCGAAAGAGGAGAAAGAGGAGTCGACCGCAGAGCAGCCAGAGCAGCAGGAGGGAGAAGGTCGGTTCATTCTGCGGATTTTTTCTTCTTTTTAATTGGCGGCTATTTATCTTTTAATTTGAAATTCTTTGCGCGATAACTTTTAGCTTTTTAATGAGGGAAAAACTTTTTGTAACCGATGGGAGGAAGTTGAAAGTAATTTTTTTTTTTTTTTAATTACGGAATAATAGTACTGTTTTTAGCATTTTTTGCGCAACTTTACTGTTTATTTTGGACTTACGTAAACTCGGCTAATTTAGATAATTACCTTTAGTTGAAAAGATTTTTTTGTTGCAGTTTCTGAGTATATTATTTAATTTAAACTTTATGCTAATTTTTTTGCGCACGTAAAATTAATGTAGTATTAAAAAACCAGAAACATCCTTTCAAAACAATAAATACAGCGAAAATATCAGCTCTAAATTTGTCAATTTAAAAATGAAAAAGAGTCTAATTTTCAAGAATACTTTTAAAGTTTTGGCATGAAAGCAAAATTGGATTGAAGATGCGGTTGCGATATCTTAAGGCCCTTATAACCGCGATGCGCAGCATCTAGCTAGTACGCTCATACATATGCACAGGCAGAATGCATAAATCCTATACTCGGAATACTAAAGTCATAAAACATATTTGTAGACCGATAAGAATAAAAAAAAAAAAAGATTTACAGTCTTCCATTTGAAAAACCAAAACGATACGGAGAATTCTTTTTGTTTTACAAAGTAACATCGCTTTAATTTTTTACAATTCTTTAACAAGCAAATAATACTTTTACAGATAACTAACCGATCTCTTTCAAAAGGATAATTTAACGAGAGTGACCATTTTACATAACCATGGCAGGTTGTTGGAAATTCCGATTTATAAATGTTCACTCACCTCTTATCTTAAAACTCACACAGCAAATGCAAAATGAGCAAATGATCACACACTAAAACTCAGTTCGAACAATTCTAACGTCAATTTTGTCAGTGTTCCATTCACTCTATCCAATCGAGAATATAATAATAATCGCTGTTCACCTCGAGCGAGATATACGTACTCCCCGCCTCTCTGAAAGCTCCCTCCCTGACATTCTAATCCAATAATTGCAGAGCTGTACGCAGCGTCGAAGATCCAGTCGAGCTTACGGGGACACATGTCGAGAAAAGTCGAGCAGGCAGCCAACGCCGCTAAGGAGCTGGCGGAAAATGCAGTGGAGAAAATCGACGAGAAGGTAAGTCGGCCCCAATGGCGCTGTCAGGGGATTATTATACTTCGACGTCGAGAGAGAGAAAGATCCCCCGTTCCGGCACTTTTTCCCCGCGGACGTTTTTCGCATTAGTAATCGCGCGCTCGGCTCTTCGCTTTCTTGCGTAATGACGACGGCACAAAAGGACAGATTGACGGATGACGAACGTCTGGGACTACAGTCGAGGCCACAAGTGCGGACGTATTTTTTTCGGAATGTTTTGCGCGAAGTGAATTCGCGGAAGGCCGCGGGCACAGTTTTCATTACCGCGCGATGAAACGTGCTGCTTTACGTAAGGAAGCTGCTTGATGCTTGTATAATGAGGTCGGCTGGGAATTGGCTAATTTTCAGGAATTGACCTTCCCAACTTGAAATTCAATCAGTGTTGACATGTTGGTCGCGTGAAATACTGTTGGAAATTATTTTCATGTGGCGCTGCCTCTAAGTTTGTTAGCGTCAAAACGAGTAACTGTCGGGTAACGAAGTGGAACTCTTAATTATATTTCATTGTACGTATGTCGCGTTATTAAAGATTTCTCCGTGTTTTCAGTGATTTAATACCGTTCCCCGTCGAGAGTTAATAAATAATTACATTTTACGGACACGTTAAGTTTCTTTAATTAGAATTTTAATTATACAACAATAAGTAGTCCAGGACTATTAATAAAATAAGATTTCTTATTTTTAAAGCCGAATTTAAATCGGATTTATATTGTAGAAAAATTTTAATCAGCAGGCTTTCTAGCTCACGCACTAATTTTCAAATTGACTCTTTAGCATAATCTGATTACTGCATATTATATTTAAGCCTATTAAATAAATCACAGCTTTCTAATATCGAAAGCTGCAGAATAAAAACAAACAAACAATAAACGAGTTTTTAGGTGATTTATACTTTTGCATTCTATTCGACCTATTTATTTCTCTCCATTGAAATCTTCCACCAAAGTAGACTAATCCGGTAAAGTTAAATCAAATCAACAGTGCTTTAATAACGCATTCAAGCGGAGTCCTTGCCCAAAGTCAAACTTTAAAACATAAATATTCTTCAACCGGAAGAACATCTCACAACGAAGTTCAACTCTCCATGAAAAACTCAGCTCCGAGCGAGCGAACTAACGTCCTCCCGAAAAATAAATCCTCCCCATTCGGAGAGCTCATCCAAAAGTCATGTCCAGCTTATTGCGCATGAGGGGGAGAGCGAATTCATTGGACGAGGCTTCCCGAGCGATAAGAAACACTCAGCGGGACGGCGGAGTCTAGCTAGCATCTGCGAGAGACTCGCGGAAAAAGCTTGGCGCGCCGCCGCCTTCGGTCCGACAGTTCGGATTTCGCGCGCGAAATAGAAGAGAATACAGCTCCGACGGAAGTCGGGGAGCGATGCATAATTCAGAGCCGCGAGTGCATTCGCGCGTGGCGTAATCCCGACTAACCTCGTTCCGCTCCTCGGGCCGAAAATTCGGGCGCTCGCCCTTTTTTTAAAATTTCAAAGGCTCGTGTATGTACCTACTTTACGGAATGTACGTATGCATTTCCCAGCGCGAGCTCGGGTGTGGGTATATCCGTCAGGGCGGGCAGGAGATGGAGTCGGCCCGTGGGATTTACGAGGGACTTAAACTCCGTCTTATCGAGAGCGAGTGTATTTTACTTTTAACGTCCGCGCCGGCTGTAGTTGTTGCTGCGATATCATCGACGGGGCTTTGAAGATTTAATGCCTTAATTTTTGCAGCGGGATTATGGCGGAATAGAGGCGAGGCCGAAATAAAGATGGCGCGCGGATAAGGGACGGAGAGGAGAGTCTGTAGTTCGAGAATTGAGAGCAGTTGGCCTGATGATATCTGGGATTCGCCGCGAACCCATTTCGGACAGCCGAACGTTAACTTAATAAAAAAGTCATGACTGCGTTTTTTTTGCAAAACTGGCTCCGGAGCTTTCAGTTTTACGATAAAAGAATGCGTAATGAGGAATTAAGGCCGCACGGATGTATTTTCAAGTCGCCCGGCTCCATAAACTGGAATATAAAGCAGAACTTGGCGAAAGAAAAAAAAAAAAGGGACACAAAAGATGTTTGTGTTTTAAGAGCTTATATAACTGCGTACGAGGGGCCTGCCGCGGCCGTAATGCGAAAAATAAATAAAAGATAATGTACCCGGGAAATCTTGCCAAGTAGATCCAGTTTCTTAAGAGTGTAAACTTTGCGAAAACGAGAACTTTCTGCTTTCATAACTGAAGGATCTTTTCCAAAAAAAGAGACCCGCAGCGGGAAAAAGCTGCAATCGAGACGGTTCGAGTGCCAAAACAACAGCGTGGAATCTTTCACGTTCGACTGGAAAAATTGACGCAAATTTTCTCCGATACCATAATATCAAATACCAGGCTACGAGATTCATTGGCAGCGCCTCGTCAATGGACATTTATTGCATCGTCGGACAATCACTTTCGACACGTTGACGGTAAATTACCGCAATACCGCTCGAGCGATTTGCCAAGAAAATGCGAGAAAAAGTGCTGCGTCTACATTCGTCGAGCTTTGGTGGTATAACGAGAAAGCAACTCGTTTCCAGAGGAAACAAACTTCGCGTACATTTTAGACTATTTGTCAACAGAGCCTCGGATGTATGTATATGAACCCTCGATCGATCTGCTTAAGCTGCTTACCGTCGATTCAAATGCAAAACCTTTTAAAAAACATTTTAGTTGATCCGGCGATACCGAATCCTCGCGTATTTCAAATTGACACTCGATCGTCCGATATTCTAATGAGCAAGCAGTTTATTTGTTAGTTTTCACTCGATAAAGGGATAAGATTCTGGCAGGCTGCCTATATGAAAGCTTCGAGACTCGATTCGTCTTACGTTGTTTACTGTCGATTCGGCAGAAAATTCTGCAAACCCGCGATATTACAGCGGTAATTCCGAAAGTAATTTTGATTAATTTCTAACGAAGGCAAAATTTCGGCTCTTGTAAAATATTCCTGCGGAACATTGAATATTTAAATTTGTTAAATTAACTTCGGGGAAGGTTACAGATATTTAAAACCCAAGGGTGACACATTCTGTCTGATGGAGTCTGACACTGCTTTGAAATTGCAGTCGCTTCCACTTCTAAAACCATTAGCTTCACATTTTCAGGACTTTGAATTCAAAGCGACTCCAAAACTCACTTATTTCTTCAACTCTTCCAAAAATATTAACTGCCCAAGATTCGCCTCGGCGTTCGAAATTAAAATGCCTTTACTTCGAAGCACAATTACCTTCCTCCGCGACGGTCCAAGATAATCTTTACAGCCTGAAAACAATAAACCGCACCCGTCAATCCCGGCAGCCGCGGCGGATAAGCCGCTCGTTACCGCCGAGCAAAAATTTCCATCAACCCCATTGAAAGACCTCCTCCTCGGGCGTTCGTCTGCGCGTCGCGCACTTATACCTCGTCTCTCGCGCGCAGATAAACCTCTCTCCGCCGAGCAAATACAGCTTTCAATCTCGTGATTTGCGCGCACGGCTCATCCCTCAAAAGGAATGGCTCCTTCTAAAGACACGTCGCATGCAGCGGGAGATAAAGCGCGCACTTCCCTCGGAGGCGGTCGCCTCGTAACAATCATCCAGCGAGTCGACTCAAAAGGCGGCCATTAGAGGCTCGGGTATATATATGCAGGGCCGCCTCTAAAGTGGCAGCAGGCACATTTCGGTAATGCGTTCTCGTTTCCTTTGGCCTGCTCGCGGCTGTCGGCCGTGACATCTAAAGAAGAGAGAGAGAGAGCGAGAGTTTTCGAAGGCGAGAGAGAGAGAGCTGGGTGATTACCGTGTGTGATATAGAATACGTACTCGCGCGAACACAAGCGCGGTTTATCAAGATTCCGCGATTATACATTCGCTGCACGTAGCCGAGTATAAGGAAGGCTGGGTCTGCCGGTCTATAGGGCTGCGAATTAACGGGCGCGCAGGTGGATGCGCGTTACGGGCGAGCGGCTCCCCCGACTTTCACGGCCGATCGCGCCTCTGGAAAGGCGCAGATAAGAAGCGCCAAGTTTCGAATGGCGCACGAGCCGATCATCGAGATATAATAAGCTTCGGCTCTGGGCTTCGCGCGGTATATTGACGGGGCGGATCGATTCGAATCGAGTGCGCCTGTCTTTCGGAAAATCGAAGTGCGAGCGAGGGAGGGAACGCGCCCGTGGACGCGCGGCTATATGCGCGCGGCAGCTCGATACTGCGACGGCGCTTCTTTGCAAGGCTGCGATGTAATGGAATGGCTGCGAGGCCCCAGAGATGCGCTTTTGATGGCTGCCTGGCGGTTGCCGGCGACGTATTCGGAGGCGATATTGCGAAGATGTAGGGCGGGTATTATTGCTTAAAGTGCTGAAGGATCGTGTTGGGGATTTAATTCAGCGCCCGACTAAATACGGGTCTTTTTCACTTGGAAGAGAGCCTTTAAAATGGAGGAAACCGCGGAAATAAAATAGTTTTATATCGGCGCGCAATAGGAGAAAAACAAAAATATTTATATTAGTTTGTTAAAAAGTAGGTAATTAATTTCAAGCAGCTTAAAAGTTTAAAAAACAGGAAAAGTCACTACGATTTAAAGCTTCTTACATAACAAGTCGAAAATGCACTAATCGCACAGTAGAAAGGATCGGGTGTGGTCAAATCTACATTGGAAGAGATTCAATTGGTGTACTTGCTGCTTTGTTGAGGTTTCATGTAAAATAAAGCTGCTTACGAATCCGTTTAAAATTTTAATTCTTATTATACTTTATAAATCTATGCTAATGAAGAGATTTTGTGCCGTTGATCATCGTATTCAATGTGGAATCCACATTTAGTAAATGCAAAATCGGCTTTACTTAATATTCCAATTAACAGAATTTCATGAGATAATTTGCAATATAAATTTGAAAACAGTTAGATAAAGAGCTTGCATGAATATTTTTCACTATGAGAATTTTGTTCCGATCCTATTTGAATTTCTCAAAAAGCAAGGATTTTTGTTATGATATGAAATTCATTAGCTGTTGAGGAAAGAGATGATTTGAATACGTCGAAACGCATATTTCTTTGCCGAGCGAACGCAATGAATTATGGATTTGAACATCCTCCATATTTATGGATTCCGTCGCACGTTTTGAAAGACAAAGGTACCCTCTCTCAATGGTCTAGGAATTTCAACTCCCGACAAATCATTAATAATAAATCATATGAAAGGACAGATTCAAAAAACCTTCCCCATTGAAAATAACTCAACAAAATAAATGCAGAGGCGGAGCGACGCTCTATTACCGTAAGAGAAATCGTTTCCCAGCATTGCAAATGTTATGTCTCCCGAGGGGGTGGAAGCGGGACGCATTTCACCCTGAAAGACGGAAATAGTCTTTAAATTTTTCGGAGTGAAAGAAAGATGCCCGAGGCTTCGGCTGCTTTTTACCGAGCCACTAAATCCGTAGTGTCGTCTCGGGCACAGGAAAATACAAATCAGAGCGGGAACCGGCCTTTATTTAAGCGCGGAGGTCGTAGAAAGGTGCAGCTGAGTTCCCCGCGAAATACATAGGAAGAACGTATCTCCAATAAACTTAAAGCTGCGAAAGGAAATCGCGATTTGCAGATGGATGATTTTATCTTGCAGCTGGAAGTAAATGTGCCACATTTGTGATCAAGTTTTTTTTTCGTCTTCGATTTCTTTTCTAAAGGCTAAATTGATCAGAATTTATACAAGACTTACCGGTTTATTAAAAAAAATTAACGTTTATCATTCTCTTTATACCAGTTCTTCTTCAAGTTTAATAACAAAATCACTGCCAGTTTTAGAATAAAGGGTAGTCAAGCCTTGAACATTTAGCAAGTTTCATATTTGTTTTGTCACTCTCCAACTTGGTACAACAACCCCCTCCCCGACAACCCAACGGAATTCGAAAATAACACAATGCCATCGCGAGGCCTTTCATCTCGGGACTATTATTCAGCCCCGTTTGGAAACTGCGCTCCGAACATAAATAATCGACACCTCAACGAGCATTAAACAGGTGACGTCCACGTCTATCAACCGATGATTATATAGGGGCGTCGCTCACTGACCGAATCAATACCACCCGGCGGATCGAAGTTACAGTGGGCCGCTATAAATACCGGCGCACAAAATTTTTAGGTTGCGTGCGCCGATAAAATCGTGCGATTACGGAGGGATTAAAAAGTTTCATTGTCCGCGGCTCGAGTGTACCTCGACGCCTAATGTCTCGTCCCTTTTTTTTACAGCCCACCGGTGTAACTTTCGCCCCCGGCTCGAGCTTCGGTCGTTAGCGGGAGAATTATTGATTTCTGGCGGCGACGAGAAACGTCGTTGGCTGTATACATTATAATTATAAGGACGACTGAGTCGGACGGGGAAGTTTGTTGGAATTGTTCCGATGATGTATGGTGGCAAGGCTTCCTGCAAATAGACTCGCGGCTTTTAATGGGCGACAAAAGTTTGATGTGCGGCCACTCTCCCCTGTAATGAGTATATTGAATAAGGCTTTTAATGCGAGCTTGAACGTTTGCAAAGGGAGGAGTAATTTACTGTTAAATACGTCCGACGTTTCGAAGTTACATTTGGCGTTCTATTTGAACATGTATAATGGGTGAAATTTTATCTGATATTGAATTTGAATTCACTCATTTTATAATGAATTTTTTCTAAAAAAATATTATACTTTGGTAAAGCGATTAGTTTTTACAATTTGTTACTGAAAAAAGACACGAATTCTTTGATTTATGCTTTAATCTTTATTGCAGCGAGATTACAAAAATTTAGGTCTTAAATTCTCGCTCTACTTTTAACATGATTTACTTGTAGCCACGACCATAACGTTATAAATTACAGTTTAAAAAATGCAGTAGCTGCACTCTAAAATCTGAAGGTAACCAATCTCGTTTTTATTTAAGCATCTCCCCTTTCCGCAAAACTAAATTAAACTTCAAAAGCTCACTCAGACGGCTAAATGATTTACTTAATTTGATGCTCAGTGCCGGCAAGGTACATCAGATATATACGTTTCCTTAAAGTGTGTTGAGTTGCTTTCGCGACCGGAGCGGCAGCCGGAGAATTAATTAAAAACTGTATACACTGCTCCGCTAGGTGGCCTGTCGTCGTTTCACGTCGAACTTGGTAATTGCGAGCATGTCGGTGCGCCGCTCCCCGGCCGGGGCGACGCTGTGTACATTCAGCGGAAAAATTACGAGCCTTCATTACCGAGATCATTCCTCTCGCCGTTCTCCTCGAAATTACGCGTGTAACAACGTGGTTACGGCGTGGCGATAACGGAGTAACTTCGCGAGTAATTATATAACGCAAGTCCGTACATAGCGGAAACTTTAGTGCGATGATGAAAAAGCCGGGCGTGGGGGTTGTTGGCTGATGAGAAGCTCAAAAAATGCTGGTTTTATACTTTACTCTTGACGTAGTGGGGACCTTCACTGATTAATTGCTGAACTACAATCCATTCTGTTTTAACATAAAGTTAATTTGACGAGATTGTTTTTTATATAAGGTAATTTTTTTTTTTTTTTTTTAAGATTTTATACGATTATCTAATTATATTCTAACGAAATTAGAAGCTTCGCATCGCAAGAACTTACAAAGGGAGGATAAGTGTCCTTCGTTCCCTGACTGACGTGCCAAGAAGCGCCGGAAAAGCTACAATTTCGAAATAAGCGCCACTCCCGAAAACGCGTCAGAATTTGGAAGTTCCTCTCGGTATAATACGAGAGCGGGAACGAAAGAAACGAGAGCGCGGCGCGGGATCAAATTATTCCCGGCCGAATTAGAGCGATCGCCGCGCTGTTGAATATGCATTGCACCCCGTGTCGGATAATGCACGAACGCAGACGGACAGGCGTCGCGCGCTCGAAAAGTGCGAGTGGGAAGCTCGAGGAAATAATTGCGCGCGCTAGCGGCCAATTGGCCCGTCCTCTCGTCCCTGCTTATGCGAAATCGCTCGCTCGGTGCATTTGCATGCCGAATGCGGGCAGAGTCCAGCCTCTTTGCGTAATTGCCGTATGGCTCGTCGAACGTTCTCGTTTGAAATTTTTAACGACGCGGACGAGCGACTTCGCATTCGACGGGGAGGATGTCAGTTTTCCGGATTGAAAAATAGTATAAATAATCCAAGTGAGTCGCACGCGCGGCTGTTTTGGTTGTATGGATATGCGCACGAGGGACAGTTAATAGCGTTTGCATGTTCGGCGCGATGGTCAGGCGATAAATTTATAACTAGAATTACGCACTTGCGCTTAGAGGAGTATCGAGTTTTCGAGCTTCGCGTGGCTTAGTTTTACTTCGAAATTTCTGTGCGCTGTTAACCTTCATTGCGTTTCCTATAGATGTTTTACAAGCACTACCAGCCTTTTATAAGTTACTCGTTACAACCTTCCTTTAACCTTATCACGAGCTTAATTTATTAACGTTGTTAAACTTAATTACTCTTGGAAATCGTTACTTTTTTCTTTATATTGCGAGCTGGATTTTATAATTTTGCTTTAATTAAGCGACTTGTGACAATAAAGAAAAATTCCCGCTATTGTTGAATAATTTATTTTTCTTTGTCATTTTAGAATGTTTTCTCGAACGAGATGTAGGTCGCTATAACAGTTCTGCTATAAATAAATGAAAGCGAACGTAAAGAAAACATGGGCTCTTCCTTGCAACAAAGCTTTCATTTTCTTTTATAACTGGCTTTATATACACATCGATAATACTTCCACCGGTAGCTTCGTTAAACTAATATTTTACCTTAAATACCCCACATAATTTCGATAGAAAGCAATAGCAATATTTATCTTAAAGCGCTTTGTTTTCAAACAAATTTTCGGAACATTAACACAGTTATCTCAACACCCAATTGAGTTCACTCACGCATTCTTCTTCCATCTAATTAAAGCCCTAAATTAAAATCCACCCTCGAGAGGCGTCACCGGGGGATAAAAAATCTTAATTTCTGACTCCCCTCAAGTAGAACGAGTCGGCATACGGCGCGACGTCTCGATTTCAGCTTGGCCCGCGCCGTGGAAAATGGTTTCGCGCACGAGCTGGAGGATGTAGGTGGTATATACGTCCTCCTCCCCGGGCAGCGGCGCGCCTCAGGAAATCAACGACTTAACGGGGATTGCGAAGAACCCGCGAGAGCGCAATTACGGGAGCTTCCGCGCGGCAGGTGCTCGCGATCGGGCCGTAACCTCAAAAGCCCTCCCTCGGCGGCCCGTACAGTCCATCGAAAGCCGATGGATCCACGCCCCAGTAATGAGCCGATGACTGTTCGGCCGGAAACGGCCGACGGAGACAATCATTGCCCCGGGAAACGACGTACGCGATGGATTTAGGAGCGCGGAGGAAGCGGCTTTTTAGGGGCCGCGCCTCTGATATGTGGCCATTGACTATGCATGAAATTGATTGTGGTTATCAAGGGCTTTGATTTTAAAGCCGGAATGCGAAATGAGCTGGCTGCACGCGCGGCTTTTTCTTCGGCGCGAAGGACTCCGGCAAAACGGTGTTGCCGGGGGTTAAGTGTACGTAAGGTATTGTGCAATTTGCTGATAACTTCTATCTGATTGGAATGGAGACGGTGGAAGCTTTTGTTCCGAATTAAAAGGGCTTTAATAATTCAGTCGGCTGGCAATTAAAAGCACGGACCGATGCTTAAATATTTAACTTGGTAAAAAAGCAATTCGCTTTCGAAAAACCGAGGTTCATTACATTTTCTCGCTTGATGGCTCTCACAACGAGGACTATAAAGTAAAGTCATTTGTATGCTAAAACAAGGATTTTTTACTTCAGCAAATGACATAGTCGGCAAAGAACGGAATGAGGAAGTAATTAAAATTCAATAGGAAGTCCAGCAGTCCTTTGAATATTAAAAAAATTCAGATCAACGAATTTCGCCGTTATACTTCGAAAAAAAAAAATGAATAAAATCATCGCGAGAGAAATGAAAGTAACGAGTCGCAGGCCACTCGCTCTCTATAGCGCATCTCGTCGTTTGACGTCGCTGCTCAGTTTGCGACTAGGTTTTATTTGCATTTGCGACTTACTTTTTGAACGCGGCGGCGTACTTTCAAAGCGAATCCTCGAACAGCGCTCGGCCGCTATTCCTATTACGATTATTGGATTGCCTCGGTTAATTCCTTGATATAAATTTTACTGCCCTTCGTCCCCTCTTTCCTTTGGGGAATGTCTGGGGGCAGGGATGGAAAACTCGTTGCTTTTGGGAGGAAAATATCGTCAGGGTGCACAGAATTCGGCTCGCGATTTGTATAATTCTGGATAAACATTACGTGTTTATTCGACGGTGGAAAAGATAAAGGGAAGTATAAAGTGAAAATGGAAATTACTAATTAATATTTTGAATTATTGTCGAGATTAACTTTACTTAAAACGGCGAAAATTGAGATGCAAAATTGTAATCTTAGCTTTACCGCTTAAATAAGCATGAAAATGTTGTTTTTCTTTACATTAGCTCTTCTTATATTCTAAAAATAGTTGGCTTCTCTTGAATTTCTACCTAAATATTTAAAAAAATTTTCAAGATAACTTAATTTTCATTAATTTGCTTATTTCGAAGTTCTACTTTAAGTCAAGGTGTGCAAAGTTAATTAATTAAATCAGAACTCTAATTAACGTTTACCTAAAATTCGGAAAACTTATTTAGAAATATGCGCACGCATTTAAATTTACTAGACTGTAACAATCTACACACTTAGTATGTTATACTTTCTAAAAATAAGTTATGACCGACTTTTTTAATTTTTTGAATGAAACTTCACAGACCCAATTACTTTATTGTTCGCAACTAACAACAGTATCAAATAAACTTGTACAGCGATTTGTCTAAACTTCTGAGATTCACTGTAAATAATTGAAAAGGAATTGATTATACGTCTGCGTTAGGAAAATGAAAATAATTAAAATCGCTGGTATTGAAAGCAAAAAGATAACTGATCAATAAGAACGGTATTTTGAACCCGTTCCACATTATAGTCGAATATCGTATAATTGCATTTAACTTAATTGACTTTGCAAAGACAATTTTATGATAATTCCTGTTTATGCTTCGAGCAAACTAAATCGTCGCGTAATTTGTTTGTGCTTTAAAGCGTTCGATAGTCTGGCTTTTATGAAAAAATCTAATTATGAGAACATGTTTACGTGAATAGATTCAATAATGATAATAATTTTATACGTTCAACTTATACAATTTTTCACAACAAACTCTCAATCAATTTAAAACATTCTAAACTTATTGAGTTTTTTTGGATATAAATCTCATCAAAATTTCAACAAATATCGCTAGCAAAGTTACACGGTATAAAAAACTATTCCATCTCGAAATGGAAAAAAAATGCACAAAAAAATGTCGTTTAAGAGCTCGATATCTGAACAAATTTACTTAGAGAAGCAATTTTTGGACTCGCACCAGGAAAGTTAAAGAACGAAATCTTTGTAGGCCAATGGCGCTAATGAAAGCCGCGTATAACGCGGCCATTAATTTCTCGGCTGTAAATCAAAGCGGCCATTCCCTCTTGGGTCCTAATGGTCGAATTGTTCGCTCGCACGGAAATCATGTACAAAAGAACTCGTGGGAGAGCGCAGTTCGAAGGGATTTTCGACATAACCGATAATGACGGGATTTGGCCTGCGAAATGGCTTATTTGTGCCAGATTTTTCCCGGGTCAAGGAAGTCCTTCCTCTCCCTTTCCTTCCCTCTTTTTCCTTCGAGCATCCGTCCCCGGGACATAAATCCGGGAATCAGCATAAACTTGGGCATCAGCCACTGGATTAAGCGCGGAGGGGCTGAATTTACTTATCGATTCCGTGGGGGAGACGATTGATAACGAGTTGATTAGCTTTTGAGAAGAGAAAAGTAATTTTGTTTTCAATTACAGCCTGGGAGACACTTCTTTGACTAAGCAGATTTCATTAGTTTTTTTTACGGAATGACAAACAATAAGCCGTAATCTTTTTGGGTCAACCCTCTTTCTTAATTGCCTTTGCGACTGTCATTAGTCAGAGCGAAACTTTATGATTTTTTTTAAAGAAGATTAAGATCCGGCGATAGGTATTAATGGCTTCGTAATCATCATTGCGGGGGCGAACTTATTGAAACAGTTAATATCGCGAACTTCCTCGAGAGCTCCTGCACGTTATCCCTCGATAATTATTTTATTTTTCGTAAAATATTCGGCATCAAGCGTCCATAAATCGTCGCTTTATAGCTCGGCATTAATTCCACCGGCAGAATAAACCCGAGCTTCGGCAGCTTTAAGGGTCGCTCTTCGAGAGCCGCGGCGGCATGAGGTCAGAATTATTAAACTCAAGCGTCACTCGACAAAACACACGAGAGGCTCGAAACGACGCGCTCTCCCCCAGCCGGAGGAGAAAAACAATCGATTTTTCGCTCCTCTCGGCCGATTTCCATCCCCGAAAAAGCACAATGCGTATTATATTATAGAAAAAAAAAAAGAAAATGTTTGTCGACGACCTCGAAAACGGCCTTTGACGTTGGTGAGGCGACGTCGACTCTTTGTTCGCGGTATCGCAAGAAATTCCTGCCTCGACTTTGCATACAAAAGCAATGGAAGCCAGTGGAAGGAAAAAAACTAGGCGTTTCCTTCGGCGAGAACCGCGATAAATTTCGCCCGGACGACTGCTGTACGTCTCTCGGCGACGGTGCTGCTTTCTTTTTTTTTCTAAAAGAAAATAAGAAGCGCCAGCCGGGCTAAGGAGAACGAACGCACTTCGCAATCTCCCTTTTTACCAAGACAATTCCAGCGCTTCCTCTCGAGTTTCCGCGACTCCGCCAGGAGGAAACTGTAGAATCGTCGTGTGCTGGCAGAGCGACGAGGCCGTTCCCTTTCCCCCCTGCTTCCGTTCGTATTTCATTATCGATTCCCGGGGAGGAGGCAGAGAGAGAGAGAGAGAGAAAGCTTCGCCCGAGTTTTCGCGCACGACGGCCTTCGCGTGTATGCGAGAGAGCTCCCGATGACGTCGTCGGCTGTTACGGCCGCATTTTCCGACCCTTCGCGAAAATAATAAAAGCCCTCGCCGCCGTGCATTGGATCCGTGGCTGTTTGGCCGAGCGGAGCATCAGGTAACTCGAGAGAGGCTGTTGGCTGGAATGAAAATTTCCCGCCGCCGGGGGGAGCTGTTTTTTCGCCGGAGCCCCCGGAGGAGTGTCGGGTTGGAACGGTCGTGCGACGGTATGGAGAGCGAATCGCGATGGGCCGAGGGGCGTTTACGATCGAAACGGTTTCGGAAAAGTGAGCGGAGGTTCAAGCGTTGCTTCCTCGAATTGCGTAAGTTGAGCGGGTGCATTGTGCGTAAATAGGAGATGTAAACGAAACTACGCTTTGGAGAAAGTTACGTTTGCGTACTGCAGCGCGTTATTTGGTTATACTCGGAACGGTGCTTCGAGAATAATTATATACGAAGGGGGAATTATTACATCGTATTTACATACATAATAATGCCGGGAGGTAATGCATTTCTGTTCAGATATAACTAATGAACAATAAATTATTCTTAATAAAAGCAAGCAATAATAGACGTAACGACTTCAATTACGGATAATGAAAGAACTTCTAAATTGGTATTTATTCAAGTTGCAAGAAGTTACAATTATCGTTAATTTCCTTTTTTGTCAGTAAAAAAAAGTATTATATTGAAAACCTCTTTGTGAAATAATCGATTCTTTATTACAAGTAGTTAACGAAACCTTCGAACGACTTAAAGTAAACTTACTCTATTTCGAAGTCGTTTTAACAATCGATGCACGTTCTTACTTTTAAAATCTTATTATATAGAAGAGTAGACAAAGTTGTAAAATGTGGAATTAACAGTAATCAAATTATAATAAATTCCATTCGATTAAAGTTTCTGCAAACACTAAACAAAATAATTATTCCCCGCTTCCTTAAAATCGAAATTCGATAAATTACTTTAAAAGGAAAATTAAAAGTTAGCGATTGAAATTACTATATATTCATCGTTAACTATTAAGAATAATTTACTTAACTTGCACAATTTTCACAAGCATGAAGCGCCTTTTGACCTAAATCGTAAATATTTAATAATAAGCAAACACTGCCGCCGCTTAAAAGCTGAAACTAATTCTATTATTTCCTACCGACAGGCGCGACTATACAATACTGGTTTCTAGACCAGAAAGATGAAATTGCCATACATAACCATTTTCTAAAATAATACTTTTTCGCATTTTAAAAACGTCGTTGTTTAACATTTTTTTTTGCAGAATTTTTTCCAAAAGCATTGCAAGTTTCTGTGTTCTAAGAATAAATGTAATGCTATCTAGTAGCATAATAAAGGACCAGTATTTCGTCAGAAAGCTTCCTCGAGTACATGTATTAGGTCTGATTAGCAAAACGGCTCATGTTGCAGTCCGTTAGAATTTTGGCTGTTACGAAATTCTAAGCCGCAGTAGTTTCGTATACTCCTTGTAATTAAAACCAAGATGTACTAAAGATATTGTCTTCTAAACACAATCCGTTCAGTATACCGTGATAGTGAAACTTAATGACAGTATTACATTTAGGTTTAGAGTAAAAATTCCAGAGTATCTGGCAATTTCGACAAAATCCAATTATAGAAAATAACATTAAATAGAAACAGCACTTTTCCCGACAAAATAGAGATAATATTACGTTCCCGGTGTTCTTATTCTATCCTCCTTCAATTTAACCATCTAAAATAAATCTAATAAAAACAAAATAATTCCGCTTCCAAAAAAAAAAGAAAAAAAGATTCATTAAAAAAGGAAGAAAAAAAGTCCGCCAATTATCGCCCGGTGCGCAACGCAAAAAACGCTGAAGTATTTACAAAGAGAGAAAGCTGCGAAGCTACGCGACACTCTCGACTGTTTACAATTAGCACGCCGCTACGGACCGACGCGCAAACTTTAAGATCGGCACGTCAGTGGTTCGCCAAGAGCCCGGAAAACTAGATAGCTCCGCTCCTCGGCCGGAATTTTAAAAAGCCTCGAAAAGGAAGTAGGACCGCCGTAAACTCGCTCTCGCTCTCTCTCTCTCTCTCTCTCTCTCTCGCCCACTCGCGAAGGGCTGATTTATTCGCGCGCGCGCAGCTCCCTCCCTCCCTACCCCTCGAGATAGTGCACGACTGCACTCTTAATTAATGACGCCGCGAGCGCGTATGTACTTTTAAGAGCCTCATCTTCGCAGGATCGTGCGCGCGCACGTAACGCGGACTCCTCTTTGCGGCCGGAATTTACAACGCGGCGATAGATACTTCAGTGGCGAGATCGAACCCGATAATTGGACGACAATGGCCGGCTTTCTTTCAGCCGGCGGACGTCGCGAGGTTTACGGCCGTTTTTACGCCGACGGAGATTGGACTTTTCGTGAGCGGGGAGAATTATTCGCGAGTGAAAATTGACGCGACGGAGGGATATGCTGACACCTAAAGGGTGCGAGGGTGGCTGTGCTTCAAAAGAATCTTCGTGACCTTAATTTTTTGTCTTTTTTTAGGCGCTCTTCGGAGTTGCTTGAATTTTTTTGGTTCAATTTATTTGGACTGATAGTTGTGAAAATGTTTTATATTCTTTCTTATGGAATAATACGGTGGATATTTTGACAGCTGTGACTAATATAACAGCTATTACTTTACGCCTGAAAGACACGCAAATATTAGATAAACATCCCACTTTGGGTATGAAAACACGTGACATACCAATACATTATGTTTCTTTTTTTTTTTTTTTGAGATAGAAATACGCATTGTTTACGAGCACAAAAGAATTTATTATTTGTAGCAAGTATTTTTTACATTCGAAAAAGTGATTCATATTCTGCTAGAGAATTTATGACAACCGCATTTCGTATTTCACAAACAAGATTTCACAGATTAGCATATTTCCCACGCGAAAGTAAAAGACGTTATGCAGCAATTTACTTAAAAATTTTAGTTTCATTCTGGTGCATTTCACTTTGAGAGTCGGCGTAATTGAGACTCTCGTTTGAACTATAATATAAAGTTTAAATATAACTTTGATAAAAGACTGATAATCTTCGATCCTACCCTTGAATATCCGGGGATTGAAAAATTTAATCTACTTAAGAAAGCCCGAAGCTCTTGATACCTAAACTCGATTGAGTCCATTATAGATTACGTAATAGAAAAGTGCGCTAAATAAAAAAAAAAATTTAATTTGCAACCGACCCTGCATCCTGTAAAAGCGAAAAAATTCTCTGACGTTATTTGATAAAGCTGAACAGTATTTTCACTTGCAACATAATATTTGAAATGATACTGAGTAAATAATAAATGAAACCTGCGTGTGGCTATACTCGATGTCCTGCAGTTTTGGAAACGAAATTCGCTACTAGAATACAGAAATATTCTGAAATTTTTAATAAAATACTTTGAGGTACCTTGCATAAATATTAATTTTGCGCAGTAAAAATACGCCCTGTTTCTTATTTTTCTACAGACTTTGACATCGAATTTTTCTCTTTCGGTATATAATATTTATAATCTAACTCGAGCCACCTCGAGTCCGAGCGACGGGGGAAAATCGTCAAAAGTGAGAGAGCAAACAAAGCGTTTTATCAAAGTGTAAAAATTGCCCCCCGAGTAAACTTGGAATTCTCAAACCGAAGGGGGCAGCGCACCGAAAGCTCTCTCGTCGATTTTTATTGCCTTTTCGGGGGCAATCGAGCAGCAAGCGAGCGATACGACGCTCGAAGTTTGATCCCTCGGTCTCTCGCGCGCGCGGCGGCGGCGGCGGCGGCAGCCACAACAAACCGACGGCCGCGCGCAGACCAACGTTACCCCCGTATCCGGCGGATTGATCGACGAACTTCCGCCGCGGCCCGGAATTCACGCACCCAGCCTGGCGAGCCAACAATAACGAATAAAAAAAAGAGGGGGAACGCAATCAGTCGGCGGGATATTACGGCCTCTCTGTTTTTGCGAAATTCTCGGAGTCAGCGCGGGTTAAGTAGGCCGGAGTGCACCGCGTACGGGCGCTCGTCGTCGTCGGGGAAGAGAGAATGCAGCGCTGGAAATGAGGGAGAATATAAGGATCGCGGCGCGGATGATTAAGCTCGCGCGCTTCTTTTTCCGCTCTTTGTGGAAATGAACGAGCGGGGATTGACTAATCTCGGCTGTGTAATTCTGATTGAAGGGAGCTTATTGTCAGGCGCTCTCTTTCTTTTCGAAAGCCAGATTGGACTTATTTTTAGCCCTTTTCGATTCTGTGCGCTCGAGCCTTCCCTTTTAATTCGGCGCCGGCTGAAAGACACTCAAAAATTACGGGAGTTTTGCATTTTATTCGCGATGAATATGGAGTAGTTTATGCGAATGGAAGATAATAAATTCATTCCGCCGTGGCTTTGCATAAAGCCTTTTTGATGTATATTTTTGACCTACATTGCCGCTTTACATAAAATCTTTTTGATACTTGTTTCCCAGGGTGTCAACAGCTACCTTTTCCAAGAACAATGGCTCGACTTTTAGTATCTTGTTCGCGGCTTGCTTTTGAAGCCCGATTTTAATGGCAATATAATGCTTTCTGTAATTCGTTCGATAATTCATCTGAAAAGGAAAAGCATCCCCTCCCGCACAAAAGAAATTAAATGCCTGAACGAGTGATTGTTTTCAATCTTTTATGAACTTGGTCTCAGTTTTGATTACTTTCACCGGCAATTTTGGTTGACCTTACTGAGTTATTAAGTGTACTTATTTCCCGACCTTGCTTAATTTTCTATTACAGCCTTTGCCTCTTCAGCGGTTGAATACCGCGGCTAATGAAGCAAAACTAGCGAAAGAATTGCAGAGTACAAGTCATGCTAGCGACTCATTTAATATATAGACGATATAAACTTGTTTTCTTCCATCAGAATGTGACTGTGTTCGTGAAGGAACGAGGGGATAATTTACTTTTCAAAGACTTAATAAGCATTTTCAAAGAAACTTGGAATTTTCCGCACTAAATTAACTACAACGTAAGCTATAAAACGTAAAAGCGGCAGCCTTCCAAGATTTACTTTCCCGAATTCGAAATTAATACTCGCAATTAAAGCACTTCTAAAGGTTTGCTTTTTCTCCTCGCACCGTTAAAATGCCCTCCCTCCCCGTGCAGTTGCTCTTCCTTGACTATCACGGAAACGTTCCTCGCCCTATCAGCATTGTTTTTACAGCCCCTTCAGCGTGGCGGCGGGTAACTCACTGCTGTAATTTATCAGCTCGCGGGTTATGAATTAAAACGTGACAAATTATGCAGAAGGCGCGGTGCAAGAAAGTTCCCGGGGCTCTACGTATACTGAATGCCAAATTACATCGCGGGCGAAAGTTAGTGCGACGCTCGGCGCGAAACTACCTACTGTCTCTAACATCCGATACCGGCTCAAGATATATATATA
>JAWWEO010000009.1:22540695-22552994 GCA_035582975.1 Ormyrus labotus | reverse complement strand
ATATATATACACACACACACATATACACACTATTTCTAACTGAGATGAATATTTGCTAAATTTATCCAAGCTATATTAAAATTATTTTTTTATTTTAACAACATTATTGGTATTATTTAATGAAATAAGATTTAGTTTTGCAATTAGTTTATTTTTATTAAAAAATTATGTAACTTTAGTATGAAGTCACACCGTGATAGTAATTGCATCAGTTAAATAAGAAAATCTATTTTAATATAAATAGCTAATTGAAAGGATATTTACCTTGAAATGTTTGCATTGGTGGGGGAGCTACTACACAGTTGGTCGAAATTTCTGTTTCTATTCTGTCATTTTGATTTACGCAAGGTATACATCCCTACAAAAAAATATTATATGTAAAAATTTTAATTATGTATATATGTTAATATATGTTATTTATATATTTATGTATAAATGTTATTTCTTACTTGTGTGGACTTGAAGGGCACAGCACCAGACTTGGGAATGTTCAGGCGTGCTTCTTCCTCCTGCAATTTAAGGAAAATGTTGCCAAATGTACTTTTCTGCTCATAATTGAAGGCTGGATGATTAAGAGCCATTGTATAAAGCAGAAGAAGTTCTTCCAAAGGTTGATCTTCCTGTGTAAAATTGGTCCCATTTAACAGATTGCTGATTTCTTGAAAGTCAAAGTTTGACAAGTTTTTGTACAGGACCACTGCACAGGAGTAATTGCAGGAGTGCAACAGCGCCATGTACAAAGCAAGTTTTCGTCTTGTGCGCTTGTCAGTCATACCAAGGTTTGTCAGCTCTGCCAGGTCTGAAACATTGTTAGCACGATGCTCTGTGTCTCGCAGGACATTATAATCCCGCTTGCCTAGGTCTTCCACACAAGTGCCTAGATACCGTACTTCAAACGGTAGGCACATATTTAATAACGTGCACATTACATCTATGCGCTTATAACTGAAACAAATAATTAAAAAAATCAATTTAAACAATTCAATTTAAAGTTTCATAGCTAAGGTATGTCTCTTTGTACTATTGAAAAATTTTGCAAACAGACATACAAATTTATATTCTATATTGCTTAGGAAAAGAACTACTTATAAAATTTAATGTTGAAATTAAGAAAGAAAGTAAATAATTAACTTTTGTACAATTCAATGTAAATTTAAAAAATCTATAGTACTTGTGTTACAGAATTGTCATAGTTTTAATATGGATAAACATTGATTAATGTCTATTATAATATAAGTAATATAAGTAGAAATAATTTTTACAAGTAAAATTTACAGATAAATATTTATTTTCATAAAATTATTTCTCTGACAAATTTAACAAAACTATTAAGTATTGGCTAAAGTATAGATAAACATGTTCTAAATGACACTGATATTAATTTGCTGCTAACTTCATTATCATCAAACAGTATACAAGTTACTATTCGCAAACCTACATACTGGTCGAAAATTTTATTTTATAGAGATTGCACTTATATTCAGCAAAAAAAAATAATAAAATCTTTCACCTGTACTTTTTAGTCATTCAACAGGATGAGTTAATAATATACAATAATGCAGCTATAAAAATAAGTTACTATTTGTGAAATTTCAATCAATCATTTTGATAAACAATCCACATTCTTGTGCATCTTTTTTTGTCATAAATTTAAAAGCCAATTCCATAGCCTATTTATTATAGAGGACAATCTGGTGTAGATTGAAAACCTTTTTTGATAACCAAATTTATCAAAGCCAAACCCAATTTCCCAACGCCTAAGGCTAATTACTCAATATGTTTTCACCGACACAGGCTAACGACTCGGCATCGCGATTTTCAAAGCTCCAACGAAGAAAGTCGGGCCACGTACGTCGTAATGGGCAAAATACCGAAGTATGGAAAACCGTACGAAGCCTAGAAAGCCCATAGAGCCAACGGGCGCTAGAGCAAGGGAGACAGAGCTATATGCAGACATAGGCGAAAGAGACAGAGAAAGAAAGAAGTTGTCCTCTCGTAATCGTACGCATTTTTGCACGGCCGCGCTCGAGCGGAAAAGCTCTGATTTCGATAGCACCTCTCTCTCTCTCTCCGCCTGTTCTCGGCAGATATTTTCCCTTTCTTCGGCAGCGCGCGGCGAGACGCCGTGCGTGTGCAACATACAATTTCCACCTTCTCTCTCTCGCTTCGTCTGCCCATCCTTCTCCATCTACTCTCAATGACGTGTTTTCCTCTCTGTTCCGCGCGCGCAAAACGTCCGTCTTCCCTTCCCGAGAAGGAGTCATAGATTAAGATCTGAAAAAAGGGCCCCTGGCGTTCACTCACCTGGACAAATTTCCAAACCATGATACCACGTTCTCCTTACACACCATTGCCAGACAACATTGATACCACTTGGTGATTGAAGAGAGGGGCGGCCGATTGTGTTACAAGCGATTCTCGGACTCGCTCGTGTCGTCGTCCTCGTCGCCGTCGTCTTGCTGCTGCTACTGCTACTGCCTCTCTCTTTCGGTGGGTCGCGCGCGCGCACACACACACCTTCTCCTCTCGCCTCGCGAAAAACTCGAGAGGACGAGCGAGCGGCTTGCCTGATCTCTCTTTGCTCCCCGTCGTCGTTGTCCTGTTTTAAACTCTTGTATTAGGGTGTCGCAGAGGCGGAGATCTCAGTCGTCGTCTTGGACGTCGCGTGCTGTGCGCGTTCTCGCACCTACGTATGTGTATATCTCGAGGAGCAGCACAGCTCGTGTCTGTCTCTCTCTTTCTCTCGCTCACTCACTCCCGCGGAGAGTAACAGAGAGAACGCTCAACGAGGATCGATGCGCGCGCGGGAAAGAGAGAGAAGGACGGGGCTGCGTACGCGCTCGTACGTGTGCGCGCTCTCTTTCTCACCAACACTCGCTGGCAAATTTTTAATGTCGCCGACGACTACACACGGTCGTCCCTGTATATACTGTGTAAGTGCGCGCGCTCTGTCTTTCTCTGCGTATAGTTCGTTTCTCTCTATTGTCCCGGGACGACGACACTGCCAGTCGACGACGAACGACGACGCTGCTCTCCTGCTGCGGCCGGATAATGGGTGCAGATGCGCCGCCGGATTCGCGAACGGCGCGCTTTCTCTCTACCTGAGAGCGTCGCTAGCCCCTTCTCCCTTATCGACGCTGCGTCCGCGGCGGGCTGAGAGAGACGGAGCACGGAGATGCACGGCTATTATCTACGCCGCTGCGGGCTTTCGGCTCGGAGGACCTCGTCCTCGGGGAGAGGCGTACTAGGCTCACTGCTGCAACTGCGCGCACCACCTTGCACCGCTACACCGAAGTATATAGTGCACGCTGGCTGGACGCGTGCGCCTCCGACGGTATTATATCGGTTGTAAAGCGCGAGATACGTGAGCGCGGAGCACCGCTGCAGTGAGAAAACGCCGCCGCTGGCTGCACGCCGCGAACTGTGTCCCCCGAGCTAGCTCGAGAGCTCGAATATTCACATTCACATTCACATTCACAGTATTCACACTCGCTTGGCGGACAAGTTCTGTCTCTGTCTTGGCTTTGCGGGCGCGTTTTGTTTTTGTTTTCGAGTTGGCGCACTGCATATGCACGCGATACCCGCCACCCAGCTGTTCTATTACACCGATTGACTTTTCACCATTCTACCTCACGAATTCGGCTCGAATTTTCGAAAAACACCGCCACCGCCGCCGTCGCTGCCTTTCCCTCCGGCTTCTGCCGATATACGCACGCGTCTTTCTCGCGTATCGGTGTACCAGCTTACATGCGCCCGTTGCTCTCTTATCTCAAGGAAAAAAAGCTCCGCTTTGTTTTCTTTTCCGACTATTATCTCGAAATCAATGCGTCATTTTTAAGATCGAAGTTAAAACATTTTAACATTTGAATCGGCATCGGCAATAGCTTGCTCTGCTATTGAGAATTATTGAGAAACGCTTAGATGAATTTTATTCATGAAAATTAAATTATATATTGGTGAGATGAAGCGGATTTAAAAACGATAATTTGCAAAAATTAGAGCGTATTGTATCAAAGGTGTAGGAGTGAGAACAACAATACGGACGAGACAAGCGCAGTCACCAACCAATGGTCGATTTTGTTACTGTCGTCAGTATCCCGCCTCTCGACTGCAGGCCTGCCAAGCATTGCAAAATCAAACATAACGTGCGTGCTTATATTTAAATAGACGATTTTTTTATGAATAAGTGTATACTGGAAGAATTAAAATGTAAAATATCTACCTTAAAAACGGTCTCTAAAAAATATTAAATTTTAAAGGCAGAACAGAAATAGTATTATTATAACGATATCAATTTTTAAAATTATAAGTTTAAAAAATAAGCCTCAAAATTTAAATGTGTACATTTACTTACAAGGAGAGTGTACGACATTTGCGTTATGTTTCCTAATAATGTTAAAATATGAAAGAAGCCGCGTCCGTTCGGCTTAACGCTCGATTTTTCAAAAGTAGGATTTGAAAATACTGTACCGTTAATAGTTGAGAAGTTATAAGTGATTGAATAAAAATCGATTTTCCTTAGATTTTCATTAAAAGAGCACATAATTTTTGAAAAATCAAGTGTTAGGCCCAACGGATGCGACTTCCTTCATATTTTAATTTTAGAAGCATATTCCAAAGTTACAGGAAAATTCATTACCCAAATGTCGTGCACTCTTCTTATAAATCACAAAGTTAAAATGAATTTTTTCTGTACTTGCGTCTTCTTAAAATACTTCCTAATACTTAGATAATAATTCAGTTGGTTAGCAGCGGGTTTTCTCTTATTATTTTGTGGATTTCAGTATTCTTCTTATTATTCTGTAACTTTCATTGTAACTGTACTTATTAGTACCCTTATTAGTATACATATGCGTAAGAAACGCGGGCTAACAATTAACGTGTATAGTATAAATATAATTAATTGTCACTTAAAAACGAAAAACTAAAACGAAAAAAAGAAAGAGTGAGAGATTTCAAGGAATTCGGAGGAATTACTTAGATATGCTTGCTTTGAATCCGACTTTTGTGCTCGTTTAAAGATAAATCGTCAGTTTCATTTAAGTGAGAAAGATTAGAATTTTTATGTAAAATTTCTATTTTGACAGAGAACTGAAAAAAGGTCATTGATTTTTCAATACAAATAGCAGGTTCATACAACTAATAGTTTTAGAAAACAGAAACGAAAAAATTTAATAATTTCGAATGCAAGTAAAAAATTTAATTCTAATTTTACACAAGTTGAATATAGGGTTCATTAAATAAGTTTAATAACGCGTCGCAGTGTCGAAATTTTGATTGTAACAAATAATTAAAGACGATCTAAATAGTTTTAAGAGAGCATTAAGTCTTTCTTACTAATTCAATATCGGCAGTTACTTTTTAGTTATTACTCAACCTTACAAACTGTAATATTCTATTATAATATCTTTTATAAAATGAAGTGCTTCGGCTCATAATGAATTATAATTTTACTTTTTATTGGAGGCACCTTACTTTTCGAAAAAAATTATCCTTATTGAAATAAACTTTTTTGTGTCTCTGAAAATTTGATATGCACTGATGGAATCTCTCATAAAATTTAAATATCGAGAAAAAAAATAAAAAAAAAATAAAAAAATTAAATAAAATAATAAATAATAAATAATAATAAATTAGATAATATTCGAACAATATAATTTTTAAGTTATATTCTAACAAAGGCACAAATACTGCATTTACTTTATTTTACACAGTGCATTTTTATTATTTTATAATTTTTTATGAGTGCTCTATACCCTGATCAAAGCGCCACTATGAACTACCAGACCGGATGTAACTTTTTCTCCACGTCTTATTAATTTATTAATAATTATTTTATGATTATAAAAAGACGAAACGAAACTTTATTCAATTCTACACGCGGGGAAACTCAGAGTTATTAATAAATAAATTTCGAATATTCATAAAAAAAGATAATAAAATTAAGTTTAAAATGTCGTCTGCTCCGTGAGCTCTGCTAGAAAAGGGACTCTTACGAAAAATGTTTTATAGGAAATAATACGTATTCCGAATATGTAAAAGTAAAGTTTCCCCACGTGAACAATTGCAAATACTACTAATTAAAAATTATTTGAGTTAAAAATAATGAGAAATGAGTGAATATTCCGTGGAGAAATATTGAGGTTTCTGACGAACCTGCAGTAACATATATATATGAATATTGTCGATAAAGCAGGGTAAAGGTGCACGTTCCTGCAGTTCCGTGTGTTCTTGTTATATCACATGAAAGATGGAAGCCTCGATGAAAGCCCTTTCCTAGGTCGCATACGTCGCAATCGCAATTATAATAACATTAGTAACGAGATAATGGAAGGATGCATAATAGAAAATAGAATTGAAAAAGAACCAAATCAAAGACGCTTTTACCAACACGTTATGGCGCTGCTGTCTTTAATCTTCACTTCAGAATTATTTTGATATTTTGTGTGATTCCTTTGACCACGTGCTTTTCGTTGTTATTACTTCTAACCTGTACCGGCATTTTTAGTCATATGAAATCTAAAATACCAAATGAGAAAATGAGTTTTGAGTAGCTAAATGATATGAATATGTTTAATTACTTTTTAACTAGTAGTTTATCTAGGCGTATTAATGATTTCAAATTTTGACATTTACTTAGAGTACTAAGGTTAGTGTATTGTAAATCTATTTCAAGTTTTATCATTTTTATTATATTTCTTTATGTTTCTTTTAATTGTAGATATTAGTTTCTTTAAAACCATTATTTTTTTTAGATTTAGAGGTGGTAAATGTGAAGAGTTTTTCGTGTATTGATTGAATCAAAACCAAGCCAGCAAACATGAGTAAATTTTGTAGATTGGAGGCTCGGAAGTCTGTTAAGCATCTAGAACCAGAGAGTGTTACGTTTTCAATTCTGACAGCAAATGATGTTAGAAATTTGAGTGTTAAAAAAATAACAACATCTGATTCTTTTAATATGCTTGGACATCCATTACTTGGTGGCTTATATGATCCTGCCTTAGGTAATTATAACAAATGACTGAAAAGAATATTTTTGAACAAATTTAATTTTTGATTTCTAATTTTCTGATTAAATAAAACTTTTTAGGACCTGTGACTGATTCTTCTGATCCTTGTAGAACTTGTGGATATAATTTGTCAAAATGTTCTGGACATTTTGGACACATCGATTTGCCCATGCCTGTCGTAAATCCAGTATTTCATAAGGCTTTACAAATGTTGTTAAAATTATCTTGTTTAAATTGTTTTAGACTACAAATTCCTACCTATGCAAAGCTTTTGCTTCATGCTAAATTGAGACTTTTGCAAGAAGGATTTTTTAGTTATGCAGATGGCTTAGATTCTGAGGTAAGGTCAGCTTTGCCAGATTCAAATAATATCGAAGAAGCACAAATACTTTATATTGGTGATATTATTGAAAGTTATATACAAAATGTTCGCAATATAGAAAGATTTAATATTGGAAAAAATTTTTCTGTTAAATTAAATCTTAACACAAAAAATACAAATATGCAATGGCATACTTATGTAGATATTTTTTTGAAGCAATATAAAATTGGAAAAGTCTGTATTCATTGTCATGAAGCAATTCCAAAAATTACTGTTTTAAAAAATAAAATAATGACAACTAAAGTACATAAATCTGATAATAACCATTCTGTTCATAAACTTGAAACTACTATCTTAATGCCAGACCAGACTAAAGAATACATGCAGAAATTGTGGCAAAATGAGACAGAAATATTAAAATTAGTGATTCCTTGCTTAAGTAATTTAAATAATGAATATCCTACAGATGTATTTTTCTTTGACGTAATTCCAGTCATACCTCCAATAGCAAGACCTATAAATTTCTTAAATGGTCAAATAATAGAACATCCTCAAACTCAAGTGTATAAATCAATTGTTATTAATTGCCTTACACTGAGAAATATCATTCAAGCTATTCAAGATGGAGATACAAGTAAACTTCCTGATGCTGGAAAGATTGTATTTAACAACACAAGAGGTAATTCACCCATTGAAAAACTTCACAATGCATGGCAAGAATTGCAAGCTAATGTAGATCATTTAATTGATCGGGATTTAAGTAAGACATCAGATTCTGCTAACTGTCAAGGATTAAAACAAATTATTGAGAAAAAAGAAGGTGTTATTCGAATGCATATGATGGGTAAAAGGGTAAATTTCGCAGCTAGGTCTGTAATCACACCAGATCCTAATTTAAACATAGATGAAATTGGTATCCCAGAAGCTTTTGCTACCAAACTTACTTATCCAGTTCCAGTTACACCATGGAATGTTGCAGAGCTACGACAATTAGTGTTGAATGGACCAGATGTACATCCTGGTGCTATCATGGTTGAAGGAGAAGATGGATACGTCCAAAGATTAACTTCAAATAAGGTACTTAGAGAAGCTATTGCAAAGCGACTCCTTACAATGACTGACAAGACCAATAAATTTTTCCAAGGAGTAAAAGTAGTTCACAGACATTTACAGAATGGTGATATTTTATTATTGAATCGTCAACCAACTCTTCATAAGCCTAGTATTATGGCACATAAAGCACGTATTCTTAAAGGAGAAAAGACTTTGCGTCTTCATTATGCTAATTGTAAAGCATATAATGCAGATTTTGATGGAGATGAAATGAATGCACATTGCCCACAAAGTGAATTAGCTCGTGCTGAAGGCATGTTTATAAGTAATGTGTCAAACCAATATTTAGTACCCAAGGATGGGACACCTCTTAGTGGTTTAATTCAAGATCATGTGATCTCTGGAGTTAAACTGACTGTTCGAGGAACATTTTTTGAAAAAGATGACTACATGCAGCTTGTTTTCTCAGCTCTATCAGTTATAAAGGGAAATATAATTTTATTACCTCCAGCCATTATAAAGCCTGTTCCTATGTGGTCTGGAAAGCAAGTCATTTCTACCATTATTATAAACATCATACCTCGTGGTTCAGCATTAATTAACCTTAATGCATCTGCTAAGATAGGAGCACAAGAATGGGAGGTAAAGCAGCCTCGACCTTGGAAATGTGGTTTTGAATTTAAAAATCCTAAAACTATGTCAGAGGCCGAAGTAATAATTCGCAAAGGAGAATTGCTTTGTGGAGTTCTTGATAAGAAACATTATGGTGCAACTCCATTTGGACTTATACACTGTATGTTTGAATTGTATGGTGGAAACACCTCTAGTCAATTATTAAGTGCCTTTGGAAAAGTATTTCAAACATATTTGCAAAGAATAGGATTTACTTTAGGTATTAAAGATATTTTAGTAAAAAAGAAAAGCGATGCTGAGCGATCTAAAATCATTGAAGAATGTAGGTTGATTGGAGAAAATATTCAAAGGTAAAAAAAAAGTTTCTAAAAGTACTAAATTTTTGTAATTTCACGATTTTAAAAATCTATTTAATTTACATCTATTTATAGGTCAGTGCTGGAATTACCAGAAGACACTCCAATGGAAGTTGTAACAGCAAAAATGGAAGAGAACTATTGGCAAAATCCGAAATTTAGGGCTCAGGTTGATAGGAAATATAAAACAGCATTAGATGTCTACACAAACAATATCAATAAGACTTGTCTACCTACAGGCCTCATACAAACTTTTCCCGAAAACAATCTGCAACTCATGGTACAATCTGGTGCCAAGGGATCCACGGTGAACACTATGCAGATCTCTTGTCTCCTAGGACAAATCGAATTAGAGGGTAAACGCCCGCCTTTAATGATCAGTGGGAAAAGTTTACCAAGTTTCCGACCTTATGATCCTCAACCAAGAGCCGGAGGATTTATAGACGAACGCTTCATGACAGGCCTTCAACCCCAAGAGTTCTACCATCACTGTATGGCTGGTCGTGAAGGTCTCATTGATACAGCTGTAAAGACTAGTAGATCTGGTTACCTTCAAAGGTAAATAAAAAATAAAAGCTAGCAAGATTTAATGGTGTTCCATAATTTTTTATAAAATTATTATCATTATTATTATTTTTATCAAAAAACAATTTTCTTGATTCTTAAACTTTATATTTTAAACATAACATTAAATTGCAGATGTCTGATTAAACATCTGGAAGGGTTAACGATAAACTATGATGCCACTGTAAGAGATTCAGACGGCAGCCTTGTGCAAATTTACTATGGTGAAGATGGTTTAGATATTCCAAAATCACGCTTCTTAGATGAAGACCAGTTAGATTTTTTGGTACAAAATAAAAACGCTTTTGCCGATGAAAATTTATTGAACCACTTGAAAGCAAATGATAACACACATAAGATTGTGAAACAAGCGAATAAAATACATAAGTGGCAAAAAAAGAATGGCGATCCGCTTGCTAAACGAAGAATCAGTGAGTTTTCCAAATTCTCTGCTGATAAGGCAAATCCTAATAGTTCGAAAAACAAAGTAATTCTTGCAAATTGCGGGAGGTGTAAAGCATCCGTATCGTTGATGAAGAAATGGGTTAAAGCAGATGAAGAAACAAAGAATATGTACCAGTCACTTTGTGCAAAGTGTCCAGAGCCATTGACTTCAAAATACAGGCAAGATTTGAACTTTGGCGTTTTGCCAGAGAGGCTTGAAATTTTAATGGAAAACTATCTGAAGAAAAAGTTTAACAGTATAGGTAAAGAAGAACTCAGGGATATCCTTTGTGCAAAGGTTATGAATACACTCTGCCCACCTGGTGAACCAGTTGGTCTATTAGGTAATAAAAAACTTTATTTTATTCTTATTTATGTATGTAATAAAATTCTAATTGAAAGCATCAATTTTATTAGTTATAAGAACAAACTAACAATTTATTCTTTTTATTTATTAGCTGCTCAATCTATTGGAGAACCATCAACTCAGATGACACTGAATACTTTTCACTTTGCTGGTAGAGGTGATATGAACGTCACACTCGGTATCCCTAGATTGCGAGAAATTTTAATGATGGCATCAAAGAGTATCAAGACACCGAGTATGGAAATACCTTTTAAAAAAGACTTATCCAATCTAACAAAAGTATCAAATACTATACGTATGAAGCTCACGAAGTGCTTCCTCGCAAACGTCTTAGAGAACATTAAAATTGAAAGAAAACTGCATGTTGATAATGAAAGAAAGATGAATTACACTATTACAATGCAGTATCTGCCTCATAAATGTTACAAAAACGAATTCAGGGTTCGGCCAGCAGAAATTATAGAGAAAACAGAGAAGATATTTTTCAGAGAGCTCTTTAAAGAAATAAATAAAAGTGCCAAGACTACCGGTTGGAATGTAGAATTCAAAGAAGAGAGATTGCAGATAAAAAATGAAGAAACACGATTAGATGAAGAAGAAGAAGGCGAAGCAGAACCGCGTGAAGCGAAATTACGCGGGAAATTCGATCTTGGTGAGATGCATGAATCCTCCGATGAAGAGGAAATCGATGAGGATGCAGATGCAACACAAGTCAAGTCTGCTACACGTCACCAAGAAAATAGAGAATATGAAGATCCCGAAGAGGACGAGGAAGAACAAGAAGAAGACGATAATAATGATGAAAATGAAAATATTGTTGAAGGTGGGAAAAATATCAACGATAAAGATAAAATTCAAATGACTTTAGAACAAACCAGCGAAGATCAGTATAATCAGAGACAACAGGATGTATTAAGTATGTACGTTAATGCTGTCAGCTACGACTATGATGCAGACAAGTACCAGTGGTGTAAACTAAAATTTCGCGTAAGTAGACATGAAGTAATTTTCAATATATATTTTTTTTAAATATGTAATACACTGATATTAACATTTTCGAGACCAAAAATTAATTTTATATTTGTTTGTTTTAGTTGCCAGTTAAATGGACTAAAATTGATTTATCTACAATCCTTCGAAATGTTGCAAACAAAGTCGTTTTGTGGGAAACACCGGGAATCAAATAAGGATTTACTTTCCAAAATCTTAATAGTGAAACCGTTTTAAAAACAGACGGAATTAATATTACCCTAAGTAAATTATTCAACTATTTATAAATTATAAACTTTGAAATTCAAATTTTGATTAATATTCTGAATTTGCAGGAAATGTTTAAGTACGACCAAATTTTAGACATAAATAGATTGTACTCTAACGATATCTACGGAATATCGCAAACCTACGGTATTGAAGCAGCAAACAGAGTAATCATTAAAGAAGTGAAAGATGTATTCAAAATGTACGCAATTACTGTTGATACGAGGCATTTATCACTTATTGCTGATTACATGACGTTCGAAGGAACATTCAAACCACTGAGTCGTAAAGGT
>JAWWEO010000009.1:22408313-22540595 GCA_035582975.1 Ormyrus labotus | reverse complement strand
GAGACGATAATTTACATTTGGTGTCCAATGACAAAACTGATTATTTCTGTAGTAATTATTCACCGAAAACGGGGGAAAATGATTTTCTACACTTGGAGGGAGGTTGGTGGTTGATTGGGTTATTTTTTACACACTTTTTTGTGGTTTTCGCGTACGCGAGAAGAGATTTTCCCGTACGCTACATCGGCCGCTGAGACACACTCTTAATAAATATTTAATAAAACTGCTTTAAGTACAATATTTTGCAAGTATTAAATAATTATGTAAAAGTGGTACAAAATAAACATCCTTCGAAAAATAAATGCAATGTGAATTTTTATTCAGTAAGTGAAATATTTTAATTCTTACGTATTACATCATAGTTATCTACTTGGTAATTTTTTGTCTTAAATTTTGCAAAATCTTATTAATTTCTTTGGTAAGTCGATAAACTATACAACCACCTTAAATCACATAGGATGTGGTGAGAGAATTTTAAAAAAATAGATGATAAAGAACTTAATTTTAGAATTTTTAAAGCTTTATTCATATCAGCGTTAACATAGACTAAGCAGTTCACAAGACACGTCACGAACGATGGAAGTTTTTTCCATTTATTTCTAACAGTGTAGTAGTTATCAGAGATTATTATGTACATTTCAAAACTAAAAACCAATTATTTGTATTTAATTTTTTTATATAATTTTCGTTTTTATAAATTAATGACTGTATTGACTGAACATAAAAATATAACATGTCTACAATTTATCTATTTTACTTTTTAATTTATATAAGTACAAAAATTAAATTAAATTAAAATAATTAAAATATATTATTAAAAACACAGAATTGCTTTTAATAAGTTTTGAAAAATTTCAGTAAATAAAGCGTCATACTGACACACTGTACCAACCTAAGAAGTAAGCGACTAACGGTACCTTGCATTATTGCACGAAACGCGAAGCCAAAGGGGTAAGTGTGTACGTATAAATACTGCTTTCTACCTGATCGATTTTAAACATTCTGACAAGAGAAGTTCCCAAAATATCATGTGCAGATATTTGTAAAGCGAAATTTCTGCACATTCGACTATTATTTGTTTTAGTGAAACCTTGTGCAAATATCGTAAATGATAACAAAAACAAGTTAAAATCTACCATACTTGCTAGATCATCAAAAACAATTGGTATACTTTTGCAGTGCATTGTCAAATCATTCGTTGTTTCATAAAGAGTTGTTCTTGTTATACATTTCTTAGTTATTGTTATACGTAAAGATGGGAATGCAAGAGGTGTTAAATTACGCGCTTTTTACAAATCCAATCAGTGCAAATACATTGCATTTTGCTAAAGTAGCAACAAATGGAGTAAGCATACATGAAACTGATTTAACCTCTTTTTCTTACGAAAAACTGTGTTCATTGATTAAAGTGCATGTAATTGATGCAAATATGAAAATATTAAGATACTGATTTACGGACATTTATTTTTCTACTATTTAATAAAGATACCTAATATAATTTTATATAATTTGCAGGTTACAGATTATATAGGACTCAAACCAAAAAAAGTTGAAGTAGTTAAAATGATACCACCAGAACCTTTGTGGAAATTAGCAAGTGCAACCGGACCTTTTGTTCGGTTAGCTGCTTTAAGTGGTGCAGCAGCAGTAATACTTGGTGCTTATGGTTCCCACAGTATGTGTATTTTGAAATCAAATAATTCAATTATTATTTTTAATAAATAACTACTTATAAGTTGAAATTAAATTTTATTTATTATTTTAGAATCTTATTCAGATGAAAAAATTGGCCAAGAACAAAGGAGGGTGTTTGATACTGCTTCACGATATCATTTTATTCACACTTTAGCATTATTAGGATTACCCATGTGCAGATTTCCATATATCGTAAGATATTTATGAATTAATAAAAGCCAGTTTTATTTTTTGTAAAAAAACCTCAACCAATTTTATGTCTACTTAATTTTTTTTTAGGCTGGAACTTTTATGCTATCTGGAATAGTTCTTTTTTGTGGAACCTGTTATTTTTATGCATTCACTGGTACCAAAGATTATAGCAAATTAACACCAATTGGTGGAACTTGTTTCATTCTTGGCTGGCTTGGAATGCTCTTTTAAAATTAATTATAAAATTAAAGTATTTAAATATAATTTAAGAAAAAAGAAAAAACTACTTTAAAAAGGTGATATTACATCTATTTAAAGATGTAAAATATTTTATTTTGAAAAAAAATAAATGTATTATTTTATATAACTTTCTTTAACCTGTCTTATTGTTCATTTTTAAAAGTAAAACCTATTTATCATAATTTTTGTTTATATCAATATTATTTATCTATATTTATAAAAAATAATTTTTTATTATTTCATATAATTTAAGATCTTTACAATTTTTTTACAGAAATCATTCTGAAACAATGAATTTTGTTTGGTTAAAAAATAATTACTGAAAATAAATTAATTTTTAATACTTACCATTCTAAATTAATTTTAAAATTTATTAATGTTGTCGTATAAAAACTAAAATTATTAATAATGCATTCAAAAATTTTACTTTGAGGAAATATGTAAATTAATTAAAAAAAAATAGTTATTAAGTTCAGATTTATGAAAATTTTTTATTTGTTGGTGTTTGTTGTATAATTACTTTTATTAAAGGAATTAAAAGAAAAAATCCAATTAAATAAAATGAAACTCATTTATACTAAAGGATTGATATAAATATAACTTTACAATTGATCATAAATTGGGCTTGGATAGGATCCAGAACCAACACACACTTAATCTGATCTGAATTTCGATATTTCTACATTGTCTAGAATTTCTTTTTCATACAACAGTTCGCGTATCACTTGCTTTCAATATATACGTTCCTTCCAGTTCTCTCTGTCATCTTTTGTGTTGTAAGATTCACTTGATTAGAATGTAGTAAAAATAACTTTTTTAATGGCTATACAATAACATATTTGTTAACATTGCCAAGTGTAATAAACACCGTCACACATCATCAGACCATAATCAAAAGGCTACAACTTCGCTGCTTTAATTTTTAATTGATCATTGCTTCACAAAGAACTTAGAAATATTTTAGTTTGATTTAAAAACAAATTTTACAACTAAGCACACATTACATTGCCCATTAACAATGAAAACAAAATGTTAATAATGATTCACTAATTAAAAAAAAAAAAAAATGTCTTATAAGCTCGTTAAAACTCTGCTGGTCTGGTGATGCTGGCCGCACCCTTACACAACTAAGTAATAATCCAACTATCTGACCTACAATAAAAATATCAAATAATAATTAAGGTGATACACAGAATAAAATTAAATAATATAGTGGTGTTGCACTTCGGTTTGTGCATCGTGTGTATGTGAATCACCGTTTGCTTCTTTGCGAAGAACAAAGCGATGAAACGTAAGAGATCGATTACAAAAAGAGTCGAAAATAAAGAAGAGAAACAACGAACAAGACACGATATCATCCTTATCTCATAATTATATTATGTACGTTTGGGTTTGGTCGTTCTCCCAACCCCTTTTCGCATTATGCACTAACTCGATGTAGCACACGCTTTAACTAACTTTTGTTTTTTTTACCACGAAGAACGCTTTTTCTCCACATCGCTCGACGAGGCAGGGGAGATGGGCGATGATGCACGGAGACGCGAGATGCATCGACGATATAAAACTTTATTTACTTACACCTAGCAAACGTCCTGTGTTACTTTTAGCTTACGGTTCAGTTAGTATTAATTTATGCAGTGGTACCGTTTTTTCTTTTTTCGTTTCCTATTATATAAAGTATTTATATAGACTTGTGTATATCAAACTATGTCGAGATAATATACTTCATATGTACAACGTTTTCTTTCTTATGTTGCTTTCAATATCTTTATTTTACTTGCAACGCATTCTTTCTTTCTCTCTCTCTTTCTCTCTTCCTTTCACACCGTAAATAAACCTTTGCGCTAAGAGTCAGATCACTAATCAAGTTTTTCTGGCTCGCAATCGACACATTTCTTTTTCCAAATATTTCTATTCACTCTTTTTTCGGATAAAATTATTGTATATCACAACTCCAAATCGTTACTCGTACAAAAATGAACACTAAATTGGAATTCATTAAAACTAAATATTAACGAAAAAATAAAAGTGAAGTACGAAGATGTTGATTTGTTTCAAAAGCAAAAAAATTCTTGTAAATTGTATAAAAGATTCATTGTCTTCAATATGGTCTCTGCTATTTTCACGTTTTATCGTTTTTATATTGGATTGCTTGTTACGCTTCTCACTAGGCAGAGCCAGAGGTGGTAAATAAATGAATAAGCCGCGCTTTCCTTGTCCATTTCTAGGAAAGATGGAAAGAATGTTGTCCTTCTTGAGCAGCTATTCTAAGTTTCTCTCGCATAATTTCCAAAGTAGAATAATCCGGCAGTTTTAAGTAGTTGACACAAGTCATTACTGATGGTAAGAATTCATCTGGTTTCATTGACACATCAAACGTTTTACGTACTATTGTTAAAGGTGGCGTTAAACTCTTAAAACCTGAAAATAATCAAATTAAATGAATACATAATTCCAGTTTCCACATTTTAATAAAAAGAAATTTTCAAACTTACCACCAACAGGTAACCTCGGAGATCCAGTGACGAATTGGACAAATTGTCTTTGTTCTTCGCTAGAATAATCTGCCATGACTTCGTACAGGAAACGTATCGCTCGCGAGTCAGGTGTGTACCCGTGATCTGTTCGGCAGCATTCCGATAACGTTTTTATGTCCCACTTGCCACCTGTTTGTGCGTGACCACAGAATACGGCTTCCAATTCTTCTGGGAAGAATAACCGTAGTTGTGTAGTTGGGAAAACTGATTCAAAGCCTTCTCTAAACGCCTCCATTTGTCTGAATACTCCTTCGTAAAGATACCAATGCACTACAAGCTATAGAGAAAAATTATTATTTAAAACATGAAATAACATTTACTCGTAGTTATTAATTTGTACAAAATGATAAATTTACACATACCTTTATATATTGTTCTAAGTTATGAATCGTAACATTAATATCGCTTCCACCTTTACGTAATTCAACATTGTCATAACCAGGTAATTGAAAAACAAGTCCTAGATCGGTAATTGGACAACTATCTAAATCTAATGCTTCGATCATTTGAGCTTTTTCGTTGGGTCTTAATGAATAATCACGTTCGAGAACTTCTTTTCGTCTGACAACATCTTGTAATTTACAAAGAGTGCGGTAAACGTCTTGATCTACATGAGCGAGATCTGTAAGTGTTAGTGCATGCTCTTCACCTAATAACCATCTGTAGAAGGTTAAACTGAATGGGAGATCCAACTGTAATAGAAAAAAATTTAATTTTAAAGCATTTATTGATAAATTAAAAATTTGTTTCAGAGTAAAAAACTTACCATTCTTGAATCATAAATAGCCTTAGCCATGAACTTTCCTAAGAATTTAAATTTCGTTTTAAGTTTGGCAAGATGAGAAACTTTCGTATTCCATGGGATCGGAGCAGGGAATAGTCCTTGGTTGATATGTACATAACCTTGCTCTGTAGGAGATGAACTACCATGCCATAATTCCAGATCAGCGCGCTGCAGTTCTCTTGATACTAAAGCGTAAAATTCTAAAGTTGGTCCGAGACCAGTTCCAACCTAAAACAATTTTATTTGTATTAGATTCTAATTTACTAAAATAAGATTCATAATATATTTGTTTATTATTTCAATAAAAAAACACTCTTATTCAAATATTTGAACACTTACTTCATTGATGTATTGCACTTCTAATAGAGCCTTACTGGACGCGAGATCTTGAATAACTTGCTCAGCTTGTTTAAGGATATCAGTTCTTGAAATCGTTCGTTTTCTCCTTTCTAATCTCGGAGTTACGCGTTCTTGACTATCTGAACCGCTTAATTCTGGAGCAGAGTCGAGAAGACGTTGCAAAGCTCTATCGCGATCGAAGGACGTTGCATAAAACAGTAGTTGCCTTGTCTCAAATGGGAACAAGAACGGGCTACAAAAATTATAGACAAAAATTATTTTCAATTATTTTGTTATCGAATAATCAATCTAATAATGCAAATTTAGATGAATATTTACCATACTGTAGCAATTTGCTGTAACCATGAGGGAAGGTTTCCGGTCATGATAACTAAAGGATCTTGAAGTTGTCTGCTAGCTTTAGCTGCAATTTTACTATTAATAAAGTCTGGAGAAGACAGTAAGTTAATACTCTTTACGTGCGGGAAAAGTACTCCCCAGTTGCGATTCATAGAATATAAGAGACGCAATAAGCAAAGACCATCTAGTGCAGCATCTGATATTGTTACTACTGATGGCAGACTCGGAGTTAAAAATGGTGTCAACGGACAGCGTTGTGGTGGTATCGTGCCCTCAAGCCACAGACTGTCTTCTTTTCTCTTGGAGCTAATCTTTGTACTTTTACCTTTGCCTTTACGGCTGCCAGATTGTGAGCTTGAGCCTTGCTTGGACGATGAAGATGACTCTTCTTCCGGAACTGGCCTAAAATTTTCAAATTCAAAAAAATATTATTAAATAAGAAATGTATGAAACTTTTGTTAGTCTATAATAAAATTATTATAAATTAACAGATGTAATAAAAATATGCATATTAACCTGTAATAAATTGTGTGAGTCTGAACCCAAACAGCATCGTGGCCAAGAGGAGGTTCACTGTCGGCATCAGCCTCTGAATGGTCAATGCCTGAACAGCTGAACTGTCTCACAGCTTGATATACTGTCATATTGAATGGAAGAACTTCATCTCCAATCAAGAACTGAAGTTTATGTTTTGCAGACCCTTGACTGATGACCACAGCAGCCTAAACATTAATAAAACTTATTAATTTGTAACTAAATATAAAAGAAAGCTTGGATTGAATATAAAAGCAAGACGGTTTACATACCAAAGTATCATCTATATCATCTTCACTATTGTCATCGTCGCTAACCATAGAGTCTGCATCTCTTATTCGTCCGTATCCTCGAACCATTAAGTATCGTTCAATAGTCTGTACGAGAGCAAGGGGGTCAACTTTAACGGTACCACCTTTCCATTGCTTAAGATTATTACAGTCTGGATGACGTTGTAGATTGCACTAAAATAGCAAATATATTATTATTAATTGCTATAATACATTGACTTATTGTAGAAAAAGTATAACAAACATAAGTCGTAAAATACCTTCAATTGATGTGTGTTAAAGAATTTTAGAGCACTTGTGCCACCCCTTCCAGCTCCAGAACCAGCCGGCAAATCATGCACCTTCACTGGGAACTGTTCCAACTGAGAAACACAACTACTTAATTTAGACACCAGAGCACCGAATGCTCCTGGCTGAAAATCTGTTATATCCTTCTGCAACTGCAAAATTACAATAAATATATTATTATTATACTACAACTAAAATATATGATTGCAATGAGATACGTTTTAAAAACTGTTCTTTAATTTACCGTAGATTCAGCGAATAGCTTCCAAAACATTCTTAATCGATCGTATCGATGACCAGGTGCATCTATTGTAGTGAGGTAGTTAAGCAAAGCTTTTATCAAGCCGCTGTGATTCATTTCAAACGGTGAAATATCACTTTCCACGACGACATCACGCAATTCAGCAAGTGCAGAGTACATCTCTTCCAAATCCTAATTAAATTCATTTTATTTATTTATTTATATATTTTATGTTTAGATTCAAAATACATCAAAATATTTCATTAATTAAAATTATACAAGTTTATTACTTACATTAGACTGCAAACGTTGGATAGCTGCAGTTAGTCTTGACAATACAGTAAGTGCAGGATGAGTGCAAGGAGTATCTAGCTGATATCTTGTTAAGAATTGCTGAGCCTCTTCTCTTACCCATGCCTTAGCCTTTTCGCGATTACTGCCTGTTAAACTTGGATTGCTCGGTGGTTTGGTTAAGCCTGTGGATGAACTTGAATCTCGCTTGTCACTTGAACTATTAGGGGATGACGATTTTTTACCCCAGCGAGCAGGATTAAGATTTCCTAAAAATCGACTATTTTTAGGTGTAAAGCTTGTGAATAAGGAGTCCATCTGTTGCGTTTGCTGAGGAGTACTACTTCCTAATCGGGATAATTTTCCTTTCTTGTTTTGTCGTTTCCTTTTCAAGACATCACCAATTCTTCTAAAAGAAATTTAATATTTTAATAAAATTTCTAGTCAAAAGTTTCATAGAATAAAAAATAAGAAGTTATACGCAAAACAGAAAAAAAATATATATATAAATACTTACAGATGAGCATTTGGCGGTGTACTTGTATCTTCAGCGTTAGCACTTAAATCCGTTCTACTGCGAGTCTCCATTGTGGCAGCAAGATTTGGCTTCATTTGGCTGGAGGCAACTGTACCGAACAAAATGTTTCCATTCGTTGTTGGAGAAGCAACAGGAGATGTGGCACTGCTAGAAGACAACGTCATGGTGGAAGATAAAGGAGTGTTTGATGGTCCTGGTTGTGGACTTGGTAATGTACCTATGTAAATTAAAAAAAAAAATTGATTGAATTATTTTAGTTAATTAAAATATATTTCTTATAATTTATTATAATGTCTTACCAGAAGGGCACTTAGGTGGTGATACTCCAAGAGGAATATCTGGATCGGCTAGTTGACGTACTTGATGCAATACTCCCTCGCGATGAAAATGAACTCTGAACACGTGAGGCAGCCTTGTCATCAAAATGTTTGCCATTTGCAAAGCTCCAATAACAATTCTTAAATCTTGTGAAGCTAGCATTCCTGCTATGTGAGATGAAACTACTTGATTTTTCAACATCTCCTAAAAAACAAAAATTTTATAAATAAAAATTTCATTATTATTAATAGAAAATTAATGATTTCCATTTGTTTATGTACTAACCTTTAGAAGATCACTTGGAGAATAGTATAGCATTCTGAGTAATGCACGAAGACATTTACATTTAACAGCTGGTCCAGCTGAACTACTGTAAACTTCATATAACACAGAGAATAATGTCCTTATAAAACTCACGACCCACTCGTTAATTTTGACTACTAGAGGCACAACGTACGAATTGCTGTAAATACAAAAAAAAGTATTAATACAATTTCGATTATTATACCTCTTTTATTTATAATATTTAATAATATTTACTTTGAAGATGAAGGTACGTTATCGCCTTCGGTGGGTTGAGTATTTACTCTACGGAATATACTTCTTGCAACTCCAATATCTTCATTAATTTGTTTCATCACAGTTAAATCTATTGTGTATGTTCGTCCAAGTGTAGACAGACAGATTTCATCCTCACCATTTTGAAAAGCCATCTGTAAAAAAGTAATGCGTTGAAAAAAATATTCAAAGAAGAGTAAAACTTAAAAAAATTTGATTTAGCTACCTCTATGATTCTAGAATCAATAGTACTAAATGGGTGACAGCATTGTCTTTCATCACGCCATTCCCACTGCACAGTTTCTTGTTGATTACTAGATCTATCAAGTAAACTATCTACATTGAAAATGCCATCGGTTGGTAACGGCGGCATAAGCTCTTCAATGAGGCAGGTTATTTCAAATAATTCCTGCGGTGAGCGTGGTACCAATTCGACATCTTCCGTCTTAACTTCTAAAGAACCAGTCAAAAGATAGCTTAAAGTAAATGCTATATTCTGCTGGAGAAGCAGTATCGCCAGGTCAGAGCAGCGATTAGATATCACAGAAAGCATTCGTAGTACAGTTATGAAGTTGCCAATGCTATTAACTGGCGGTGTAATCATCAACTGTAAATAAAATATATAAATGTTAATTTACTTTTGCTACTTCCTTATGTCTAAGATTTTTACTTAAAATATTGGTACAAGTTTTACTCACCAATTGTTGCAAGTTTTGCAATAATTCAGCGTTAACAATTTTATACAGCATTACTTCATCATGTTGGAAGCTATCCACCAATCGACTGAACGCTTGACATACGCATTCTACACTTTTCTTATCTTGATTAGTCAATCTACTCGTTAAAAGAGGGAGACTATCCGCAACAAGGTGAAAATCATCAGGATGTAAATTTTGACAACAGTTGGCTGTGATCGTTAGAGCTGCGCGTTGTGCGGTGATATTGAAGAAATCTACGAATTTTAAGCAGGCTGATACACCTCCCTATTAAAATAAGAATTAGGATATGTTAAAAAAGATTATCTTTAGAAATTTTCCAACAAGTCTTTTTCGTAAACTTACAGCATGAAGAATGGTTTTACTGTGCCTTCGTGACAACATAGCCAACGCTGTCAGGCATTGCTCAGCAACGTCCATGCATTCAATCGACTCCAGTTTTTGAAGAAAGACAGGTACCGCATCGACAACGACGGTTGACGAGCGCGGCAGCGCTTCCATCATGTATGTGAGAGCCCGGCAGGCATGTGTCATGATTACGAAGTTATGTTCGATGCCAAGGAGGCTGATCAAGGCAGTAACAACTTGTTTGACTGGGAATCCCGTAAGAGTATCCTCGTTACCCATGACAAGAATCTCGCCCATTCCTATCACTGCCTGTAGTTGTTCGCCCTCATCATCGACGGCTTGTAAACCACTTAAAAGCTGTTGAGCTTTTGCGGCTGAAATTGACATGTAATCACCTAAATTTAAAAATTATGAGATTGAAAAACCTTTTTAGATATAAACTTGACCAACTGATTGCGAAAACTACATTTTATTTATATTTTTTTATATATTGGAAAAAGTTTAGTAAACCTTTTTTGATGAATTTATTTATGTATTTTCTTTCAGGTTAAGTTTTTATCATTTTCAGTTTCGTGTTTATTCTATGTGATAGATCTATTGCACAGCAAATGCATTATTTAGTTAAGGTTTTTTCTAAAATATTTCACATCTTGTGAGCATTTTAAATTTATCATTCATTTTTCATTTATTTGTGAAAAAATTATAGAAGCAATTTTCCTGTGTGCAATAGATATTCATATATAATTTAAAGAAAATTTTGTACATTAAATTACAGAAATGAAGCTATTATCAGTGAAGAAAACCTAAAGGTACGATGTAAATCCACAGGCTCTGTGATATAGTCAATACATTTTTATAATTATGATATAATAAGTGAAAAAAGACCAGCGAAAATTCTGAATAATGTTAGCAAACCATAAATATTGCAATAAATGGAATTTTATTTTCTTTAAAAACTAGCTCGATAAAAGAGAAATTATAATTACTCGATGACCGTTTGTTTACACGAAAGCCATAGTTAACTTGACAGCATCGTTCCTCTTGGTGACGAGTTTACGAAGATTAGACTGGAGTACGAAAGAAATCCGCCCCCACCAAGTTTCAGGACCTGCGTATACAACCGTGCTCTCTTCTACGTGGATCAATTTAACCAATTTTATCTCTTAAGTAGATACACAAGCTTATACAATAATTTTTCATTGCAAAAACTGGGTGAGAAAGCTTTTTTTTATATACTATAAATTTAATTATTTAGTATTCAAATAAAAGAAATTATCAGAGCAACGCACGAAAAACTAGATTTTACTTCGAATTAAAAAATCTAGATTTATTCCTAGCCTTGAGAAGACTTTCCTGTGTAGATTTAAAGAAAAAATGGTTAAATTGCCGCACGTGTGAGAGAAATAGCAAGAGAGAAAGCAATGATATTAACTAGGTAACAGGCTACATCTCCGTGATGTTTAGTCACAAATTGATTTAATAATGTAATAACAGTTTAGCTATTAATTTGAAAATGAATTTTGATCTCCGCGATTGAAGAAAAATGAAATGTAAATAACCAAATAATAAGAAAGTTCGAAAATCAAAATCTTAAAAAGTAAGAAAGGACGCGCAGTATTCGCGTCCCTTCAGAGCTGTAGGTTGAAGTTCGTTCTGTACTCACCACTGCTAGCGCCCATGCTTCTATTGAGCAGATGCTGCATTCTGGATCCTAGCGCACCGAAAACGTGGGGCGGCAGCCCACGTGCTTCCAGGAGAGCCTGCAGTCTTCCAACTTCTCCGTCATCGCTTTCGCTGTCGGCTGCAGCAGCGGTGCCGCTTAGACCACTGCTGCTTGCTCCACTGACACTATTTGGTGTAGCTTGAGCAGCTGCCGATTCATCGTCGACACCACTGATCGGTGCTCCAGGAGTTGCTGGCGGTGGCGGTGCTTGACCAGATGGCGGTAACGCCGACGAAGACATTGACGTCGGCGTGGCACTGCTGCTGCTGCTGCTGTTCGTCAGCGAGTCGTTGCCTGACATTAAAGCAGCTGAACTTAGACCTCCGCTGACGTTGACTGAACCTCCACCAGTCTCGATCACTGGCTTCCTGGCCCTCGATGAAGATCGATGCCTGCTGTTCAAAACAAAACAAAAGAGCGTCAAGTCTTTTCCAAATGAATGCTTTTATTAATATGATTTTATGCAAGTCTGAAGTTTGCATCAATAATTTTTCTGAATGTTATTGTAAATCTGTTGAAACTAAGTAAATGATATCTAAATATTTTTTTTGAATGAAATTAGAAAAGTTTAGAATAGAATCAGTTTTCGAAAAACGATACTTGGACAGTACAAACTTCAAGCTCAGTGATTTTATTCTAAGTATTATAACACTTGCATACCAATTCTGCCTTTACAAACTAACAGCAACACGAACTATACCAGACCCTTGCGAAACGAAAGTTTGTAATGAGAAAATTTTTAGAAAGCACGTGATTTACGTGCTATTCGATGCAGTGAGGGTAAAGGACTAATGGCGGGATCGCAAATTGAAAACATCTTGTAAGGACGGTGTAGAAAGTTCTACCAAATCTATACCTGAACAGGAAAACAATAAATGAGACCTAACTAGATATGGACACCTGGGGTCCTTCCAAATCGAACAAAGGCATGGAGTTTAAGGGGATGGCGGAGTAAATCATAAAAAAAAGAAAGAACATAATAATTTATGCAAAATAAATATTCGAGCTAAAATTTGTGAAAGACGATATGAGAAAGTGGTTATGTTTGATGTTAAAGATAAACACAGACTACATAGGCAGTGTTGTAAAGTTACGCATATTATGACGAACTTCTCCGTGATCCCCTTAAGTAAATTTAGGAAAATCTTCCTTATTGTCTTTCTTTCAAAATTTTCAGATGTTTCATTAATTAATTTCTTATTAAGCTTTGTATAAATCAAAATATAAAATAAAGTCAAGTAGTAACGTTGAAAGTTTTAGCATACTCCAGTCAAAACTTTTTTTGAAAAGTAAGATTTTCCCCAGTTTGTATGCGATTTTAAGATATTAAATCTGTAGTTTTTAATACGATTATCTATTTTTAGTGTACCTAAGATGCAATAATTATAAAATTTGATTGCATAGTTTCGATCGCTTGCGACCTTTTACTCTAAAAATAAAGAGCATGTAATGTTCGATCTATAATGAGATGAAAAAATTCGTTTTAAACTTTCTGTATATCGTTTTGTGCAGCATTACCTTCGGAAGGTCTAAAGATGAATTAATTAAAAGTGATTGATATCTTTTGTTAGAACAGTGGCGCCCTTGTCGCGTGGCCCTTTACTTCCTCACCTGTCTCTGTTGAGACTCTAATAGCGCTCACACGGCACGTCACTTGGAGTAGATCAACCGTAGAGTGAGGATCGAGTACGAACGAATAGATCACTTTTATTAATAACTTTTGCTTTTGAATAGATACGAATCTTTATTTTATTGAATTAAATCTAATAAAAATGAGGAGTTTTTCTTTGGCCGAACGACTTTTCGAACATCTTTCTCCCTTTGGAAAAGGAAAAGAAGCTTTGCTCTTTAATTTAATAGAGGATTTTTTTCGTCAAGTGCTAAGAATTTCTGAATCAAACGTAAAATCAACTTGAAAAAATTCATAAGTATAAAACGTGGGACAAAGCTAAAAATTGACGATTGTTACATAAAAATTCATGAATCTTTTGTGACAGAATTAAGTGTAAGTTAATGAAAATAGCGCTTCTTACACATTACGTGTCTTCATTATTAAGCAAAGTAAACATTTTCAAATTTTACATTTTTTACTTCCATTAACAAATTTTGGCGAATAACCATTTCTTTGTTTTTTAATTAAATATAATATGCCAATTAAAATTTCGAAAATTACGTTAGCAGGCCATTATTTTTATTCGATAGTAGTAAGCTTAATTATACTCTTCGGGTTTCTTTAAGATCTTTATAATCATGACGATCCGAACGTAGCGATCGTTTGTCAAATGCTAAAGCAGGTCGCAAGAAAGTGCCAACATTTAAAGGGACTAGCCAGACACATATGCCTACACAGGTAGTGCCAATTCTGTTCAAAGTACGCACGAGGCAACCAAATCTAAATTTCTTGCGGTAAAAATACTATCTCTCAAATGTTTTCATCGAATTATCACTCGATTGAATTTCTAATTTCAGTTTCAGCAATTTAGAAGTTAAAGAAGTAAGATCGTGAATTTAAAATATTAAGCAGTTAATTAACTAACGATCTGTAACCTATTTTTAACTGCATTGAATAATATTAGACGTTGAATAAAACTTTAGTGTTTAAAATCTACGTAAGTCTTGATTTCTTTTGGTAATGATAAGAAGTTGAACTAAAAATGCTCATACGCGTATTTTGCTTCCGTCATTTAGAAGCGAAGCAGCGATTTACGAAGCGTTTGTATGATCTATTAATCCATAACTATTGAAGTTAAAACAGGCTATAACATTTTTAAGTGCTCAGCATGATGAAACTGGTACTTTTGCTTGAAAAAAGGCGAAGATTCGTAGAGGATAACATGAACCTTATATAATTGTTTGAAAACTTTCCGTAACGATAGAATCGAGATCTTTGACTGACCTGGAAGAGCTGCTGGAGCTGGCGGTTGAGTCCTTCTTGTGATACTTGCCCTGGGACTTTTGGGTTGTCGGTCCACTGGTGAAATCCTTGATTTGATCGCTGCTGAGCTTGATACGCGAACGCAGCAAATGTTTGTGTTGAGGCGGCGGGTGATGGCCCGATGAGGAGGACGAGTGCACCGCCGCGGCAGCGGCAAGGTTCGAGGCTGCTATGGCGCTGCTGCCACCGAGGTGCTGACCGTGGCCGTGGCTCCCGCTACTGTTGGCCGCCACGTTGTTGGCTGCGGCGGCGGCGGCTGCGGCAGCAGCGACAGCGGCGGCGACACTCGTCGAGGTGGCACTGCTGCTCGACGCCCCGTAGCCACTGCTGCTCGCCACTGCCGCCGCGCCCCCGTCATGTGCAGCCGTCGTCAACGCCCCCCCGCCGCTCTCCGAGTTGCTTGCTGCGTTACCCACTCTGATGCTGGCCTTCGCACCCAACGCCTGCTGACCCCCGCTGCTACTAACGCCGCCCCCGCTGACGCCGAGTCCGCCGAGCGCGCTTGTATTAACGCAGCTGCTGCCACCCTGGACCTTTGAGCCTAAGCCGTACAACAAAAAGAAAAGAATCTTTGCTTAGTCAGGTACTTTAATTTATTTTCAAGGACTTATTTCGCGTAGATGCTTCTATTAGTCTATGAGATTTCAAACCTTTTATTTAACGACTTTTAACGAAGGTTATTTAAAACAATCAACTGAAAAAATTGTTTTATTTTTCTTCTTTTAACTTTTAGTAAGTTAATTCATTAAATGGAATGAAATTTATGTAAGAATAAGTCAATGTTTAAAGTAAATTATTCTTTTTACAACTATTTTTTCAGTTGATAGCTTAATTTTAAAACAATTCGTATCTTAAGTTATTATAAAATAATAAATAAAAAATAAAAGGTCGTTTAAGGTTAATAAATTATTGAAAAATGTAGAAGTATTCCGTTAGTCTCAAAAATTTTTAACTTTTCATATAAAATTGTTTAAACAAAATTTCTAAAAATATTTTAATTTTATGCGAAAATTAATTTTCCTCTTCTACAGAATTACGTTAGTTGAGTTGGATAATTAAAAATTTCATGCAGTTTTTTTATATTCCAAAAAAAGATATAATCCATATTTAATTTTAAAGAATACAGATAACTATATATTATTAAAGTTTTTCTTACAAATAACATAATCATTGTACATATTTTATAAAACTAAAATTAAATTAAAATTAATAACTAACTTTTATTTATTTCAAAATAAAAATTATCCAATTCAATAAATTAGTACTAATATAATTTTATGGAAAAAGTCATTCAGTCACTGCAACTGTCACTGATGCAAGATCTTTAAGGGGGACACCACATAGTCAAAAATAACTCTGAGAAAAATAGGACATTAAAAAAACTTATTATTATTATTTTGTATTCAAGGCTACAAAGAAATTGTTGGAATATTTATAATAAAATAAATGATTTTGTAAAACTATTTGTATTCTCATAATTTGAAATTTTTGTAAATTATAAAACCACATTTAATTGTATTGTAAAGCATTACTTCTGATTTAATAATAGAGCTTTGTATTATTGCGTATATTATTGCATATAATTTGTTAGCCCTGTATGAATTATAAAAAAAGTTTAATGCAATTTTTTGTAAAGTCCAAAAAAATGACTAACAGAATTAGAAATTGAAAAAAATGATCTTATCTCAAAATTTGCAGAGGTGTTTGTAGTAATATTGTAAACGTTAATTAAAAAATTGTTTAATAGTTTAAAGGTTTTCATGCAGATCTTAATATACAAAGATGTACCTTGTTGAAAAATTCTTATAAAATCTTATTAGATCTGAAAGATTCTGGTGCAAATACACATGTTAAATCCCATAAAATGAGTTTTATAAGATTTTTCCAATAGAGTACATTTACATGTCTGATATCAAAGACATAAAAAAATATGTGATGAATTATACAAAAGAATAATTAAAAAAATGTGTAGCTTAGAGTTGCAATGTTTTTGAATTCTTCACAGTTACTGAAGTAATTATTTTAAGGGAGCCTAATAATATTCAATTAGCTCTTAGTAGAAATTTTTAATATTTTAAAAAATTTATGGTGAAATATTAGTTATTTCTTCATGAAAAAGAATAAATTCTTTTTTACTGTAGGAAATAATATCCTAATTTTTATATATTTGTGTTAGAATTATTAAAAACATTATCCAAGACAACTGCATAAGATACACTTCAGTCACTTTATGTAAAAGAGAAGAGTGATGTCTTTGTTTAAAACCAATATATCTACATATAAAAATTTTTGTACATTAAGTCATCATTAAACAATTTACTGCATTTAACATTTTATTCAACTTATTACACGTAAATCAACAAGTAAAAGCAACATTAAATTTAACTGGTAAAAACTATAAAAAATTTTCAAACAGCTTCAAGAATACAATTAAAAGTGACTTGTATTAAACTTTCAACTCAGATAATACATGCAGTCGTGAAGATACGCAAATTAAACTATTATACTTTCAATTTAAGAAGTATATATACTCTACGAGCTGGTGCAATGTCTGGAGATACGCAGGAACATGTTGACTAAAATATTTTTGAGGCATTTGGCATTCTTTTTTTGATAGCTTCTACTCACAAAACGCAGAAGGAAGAGATATAGAGCAGAAAATGCGATTATGAATTACTTTATACCACAGGCTTACCTTCTTGATGATAAGTTTGTGCTGATATTGGAAAAAGCGCTTTGACAGCGGACACAAATCCTTCCAGACATTCGCTCATCTTTGGGCCTAATGTGATACATTCCGATTTGACTTTTTTATTTATTTTAATAATCCTAACACTAATATTTTACAGTCTAAGTTCTTTTACTTCCTATAAGCATTTAAGCCCTTGCAATTAAGTATATTTAAAATACGCCACTACCACAACTGCTTATGATTAATATAATTTTAAATTTAAATGACTTGAGCTTTTAAAATAGTTTTATAAAAAGCCAAAAATCCTTAATATGTACCTAATATTTTTTCAACGATATATTTTTATTTGTAATTAAATGTCAGGTGTAGGAAATGATATCACAAAACATTGCAATGTAAGATAACAGCTGATAATCAATTCCCTAATGTTTGATCAGATAGTGTAGGAATAAAAAAAACCATCTATGTGTGTGCTTGGTGAGTGTAGTTTTCTGTATACTTTTTTTCTCTTTTGGATTAATTATTGTTAGTAAAAAGCGTAATGTATTTAATGAGATGTGAATAAAAGCTCCAAACTAATTTCCTTGCACCCTTGATTATTTAATTATGAATTAGAAATCATGCTTTTACAAAAGATGAAGGGCAGAGGAAGAATCTTTGTGACAGTGTTTCACATAATTCTACCACCTTTTACATAATTTATATTTTTTTTTTATTAATATTATAGCAACTCAATATTTTTAAAAATTTGTATAAAATAACCGTATTTTAAAAGCGTAGTAGTGACTTTATATTATGTTTTATTGATATCACAGTTTTCTTTATATTTTTAAATAAATGTAAATATTATTTAGAGTTACTATATTATTATAGTGGAATAATAAAATTTATAAGATCTAGTGAAAAACTTACCTCTGCTACCCTTAGATGTTGAAGGATGACTTGAAAGTGGGGTGCTAGGAGTCAAATTGTTGTTAGAGAAAGACGATGATTTTCTACCACTACTTCCGTAACCACTGGACAATGTAGAATCAAAGCTATTGGAGTAAACTTGAGAATTTTGAGGAGTGCGAGATCGAGTGCGCGAAGCCACGCAATCGATGGGCACTGAATTTAAATCTGGTAAATTAATTCTTGAACTACGTATTCTTGTGTTGTTTCCACTGGAATTATGATTAGTCTGGTGCGTTCTTTGCTGCTGTCTCCAATCTGTATCTATTGAATAGATAAGAAATCTCAATGACTCGTATCATTTTTTGTTATTAATGATTAAAAGATAATAACAAAGGTAAGAAAGGAAACTTTAATTTATAAACTTTGAGTATAATAAGGAAATCAAACTGTTTACAAATTAATCTGCTTTTATTAAAAGTTTTTTCTAATTATTTTCACTATATAAACATCTTTGAAAAAAACTATATTTTTATAGAAATCTATATTTTTGGCTTGACAATTAGACAAGAAGAATAATTTCAATATTCATTAGATTCTTTTCCACTTATAAATTGTTTTGTACACTTTGAAGAATAGTAAAAAATGTTAATTACCGAATAAGCATTCTAAACCAGCTCCATTATTTCTGCGTTCATTCCTTGATCTGCCTTCTCCTCTAGAGAGTTCTACTGAACGCTGGTGCCTGTGTGATGATGGCTGTGGTAATTGAGGATCGCCAATAGCTTGTCTACGTCTCTTTTCTTCAATAGTGACTTGTATGGCGTTGCTATGTTGACGTTTTCTATATCCACTGGTTCCACCACCACTTGAGCTCTTCCCCTTAAATTTAGAGGTGTCTGCTGAAGCACTGGCCTTCTCTACAGACCCCCCGGACGACGACTGATCTTGTTGATCTGCCATAGATTAATCGACTCATGCCACTATTCTATCTGCAAGTAAACAAAAATTTTACTCATTTCAAATTTTGCTCATAAATTAGAAATTTAAATACATAATCTCTAAAGTTAAAATATAATATTTAAATAAAAGATTTAAAAAATGAGCAGGAGAATATTAAATTACGTTTTTAGGATTTTTGTAAATACAAAGAAATTCCTATATTATCATCTATGACTTGAGAAACAACACTTCAAATAAAAAAAATATAATTGCAAAAAAAAAAAAAAATAAATAAATAAATAAAAAAATAAAAAAAAAGGAGGTGCACGACAGACTTATTGTGAAATTATTAAACGACTTTAGCAATTTACAGTGTGCATGACTGTGACGAAAACATCGCTTCTTGGAAAAAAAATTTATCTAAAATACTAACCAACAAAGTAAGGTTTCTCTACAACTGCTGGGAAATTGATTCAACACAATCAAAAATAGTTTTTGAGCTATACTAATAGATATGTAACGAAAAATATATTTTGCTAAACAACGATACAAAATCGTTTGTGTAGAATAACGACGTTTCTTCTCCGACTGTTACACAGGAAATGGCATCCTGAAAAGCTTGCTCATCTTATATACGAGTCTTACAAAAGTATAACCTAATCTGACAAAAGAATATAACCTAGTCTTACAGTATTCGATTTCGTATTCGAATTCAATTCGATTCTTGTTTTTTAAAACCGATTATTTTATCACTGCTTCGATTCTCAAAAAATCGATTCATTTTTTACCAAAAGAATTTTTATTTTTATTTTTATTTTTTTTTTAATTTTTATTTTCTTTAAAAAGAATTTCAAATTAACGGCCAAAAATTAAATGAAAGTTGTGTTATTGTAAATTGCGAGTGTGCATCTAAGTGAGTGTCAGAGCAACCGATGGTGTTTTAAAAACCCAAGTAGTTGAAAAAAAAGTGAGAATTTTATTATCTTATCTCTGAGCAATGCATCAAAACGAAGGTATAATGTTTCCTTCCCTAAATATTTTGAAAACGTTTGCAGCTGATCCCAGATGATTTAGTTTAGATTATATTTTCAAATAATAAGATTCAAAACATTTGAGAGCTAAAAACTGTAGGATGTTTAGTGTACCAATTACTAACAATCAATTACTATAACCAGATTCTTAGACATCGATTCTTTTTTTAAAAATCGGGCATATACAAACTTAAACACCAAAAAATTATTTTTAATTTAATTATTATTTTTTTATTATATTTGTTTATTATATTTGTTATTTTTTTTATCTTCTATTTTCTGATGAATCCCCAGGAAGCTTTGATTAAGCAAACATTTTTATTGCAGTAGCAAACTTTCATATTTTAACTGAACAAAATTTTGGTTCCCGTGAAGTTAGCCACTTGGAATAGGACGCAACCCTGGCAAGCAAGAACATGAATTTTCGAGTTTTGACTTTTCCTCTACGAGACGGAAGGTCCAGTAACATACTAAAGTTCTTGAAATGGTGGGGAAACTATGTATGACACATAAATACAAATCAAATCGTAAAAAGTTTCCTATAAAAACGGAAATACAAAAGAATTTGTGGTATGGACAATCGTCAGATCAGCAGAAATATAATTTCTAATATCATAACAAGAGAACTCAAAATTATTTCTAGAATCTTAACTCAAAATTCTCTCTAGAACTTTCTAAAATCTTTCAGCAAGAAAGAAAAAATTTAGATATAGTTTCAAAAAAAAAAAAAAAAAAAAACAAATGAATTTCTAGATTATAAGTACAAAATTGTAAAAAACAGTATTTTATCATTACTTATAGGTACTTATACAAAATCAGTAAAAGTAATAGTGATAATTTTACTGATAATAAAAAATTCTAGAAATTTTTACCGACTGTGAAACCATATTTTTGAATAACAAAATTATAATTTTTAGTTTAGTTTTAAGCGAATTTGATTAATAATGAATTTAAAATTCATACTATATTTTGTTACGAAAAATGATTAAAGAAGGAAAAATACAGGAGTAAATATTAAAAATACAGAACAAAGAAATATAAATAATCCGACAGTCAGTAAAAGCAGTAAAAAATTATTAATAGATAAACGTAAAAGTTTATCTGAATTAAAAAGAAAGCAGGATAAAATAATTCATAATTTAAGTCGTATGCAAAGTGACGCTTTTGTAAGAAAATTCTTTTCATTTCTTTGAGTCCATTTTAGTTTTCTCCGTCCCTAAACTTGTAGGTCAGTCATTCGGAGGTTCAAGCATTGAAATGTTCCTAAATACATATGCGTCGACCGAGGGGTCGCCACAAAAACAAAATTTCTGGATGCAGCTCATCGCCGAGCCATGACTAAGCTGTGACTGACTACTTTGCTGTTTCTTTTTATTTTACTTATTTCCTACCTATTAACGAGTATGAAAATTGTTAGTAAAATTTCGTTTTGCAAAAGATTGTTGCGCAATAAACACGTAGATGTAGAAAATTTGAGAACGATGATTGCGTGTTATTAAGCAAACAAAGGACAATGGTAAAACGTTTGATACTGAATTAAAACATTTTTTAGTTTTCAATGTGTCATCTTTATCAAGTCGACTTACATTGATACTTATATTTATCGTTCGAAAACGAATGATTCTACTGAACGCAAACGAATCAAATTCAATTTTTATTTACTCAATAAAAGTTTTATATTAATTATTTTCATTTTATTAATGAAATTTCATTTTTTACGCTCTTTAACTTTATTAAAAAATAGACTATTTTTTACGCATGATTTTTTTCCGATTTTTGAACGATTTTTAAAACTATTTTTTACGTTTATGCACGATGACCTAACTAAATTTTTAGAATTTCCCACTTCTTTTAATATTAGGTTATACTGTGCACACTGTCCCAAGAAGACCCGTGTGATATCATTGTACGCAATGTCAACATTTTATTCGGTGGTACTAGGTTTTTTTTTTATTATTTTTTTATTATTTTTTTTTATAAAGTTCTTTTAAGGACAGAATTTAAATATTTTTAAATGATTAAAATAAATTAAGAATTTTGTATATTTTCATTAAACACTTTGTACTAGCCTTTTTAATCGCAGAAATTTTCAAAATAAAAATTATAACAATAAACAATTAACATTAATAAATAATTTAAAAGACTATTGTAAAAAAATAACACTTGTAATAATAAGATTTCAAAAGCAATTTGATTCCTAAACGAAACCATCGTTCGCCACTGAAACCGTTACTTTGTATCTAAACATGAAAGCAGTAGAATAAATTAACTTCAATTCCCCCCTTCTCTTACCAAGAAAACTATTATCACTTTCGATTCAAGAGTAAAAGCGACTTTTACAACGAAAACCTATGGCTAGTTGCTTCAACTTCAATAACCGAAAGCAAATTAAAACCACATTTAAACTGGCAAATGATTGCAACTCGATTTCAATGTTTACACGCACTAAATCGACGCTGGTTAAGATGTAATACGCTTGGAGACGTACACGTCCCTATCAATCGATCAAATCCCCCCCTATAATCTAAATCCCGAATTAATCTTAAAACTAAACACTCCTACTTGCCGCTGTCCAACAAAGAAGTCGAGGAACGTCGAGAAAGCACAAAATATCCAGATGCGCAATAACGCCGAGTGTTGCTTCGCTCTCCTCGAGCAAAAGAGAAAGAAGACGTAGTCCGTGTGGCAGCGGGCTCGCGGCAGAAGAGGCCTGCTGCACACGTATGCTGGAGGAGAGACGCGCGCGCGAAGCGATATAACAGTAGAAGATAAAGAGAAAAAAGTCTGGAGGAAAAGAACGAGAAAAAGAGGGACGAACACTTACGGAGATCGACGCACGAGATAGGAAACCTTCGAAAAGAGCGTTAAAAAGCCCCACTGTAGACGGTGTTGCAAGGCACCACGAATCGTTCGACGATGCACTCGAACGAGCGCCGTGCACTCTCCTCGAGTTCGATTGATCAACTGCGTCGCCGTCGTCTTCGCCTTCGTCGACGTGGGCTCTTTTTTTTTTTTCGAAACCGATGCTCCGAACCACGCGGAGGGGCCACTACACGGGGGAGAGAAATGCCCATCCGTCTGTCTCGCCTCCCCCTCCCCTGGCATTCGTCCATTATCTCCGTGTGCGTTTTATGGAAAGAGAGACGGAGAGAGACAGAAAGAGAGAGAGCGAGGGCAACGTTGTACACGGACACACAGACGCACGTCCCAGTGCACGTCGATAACAAAGGCAAGTGTGCAACAAACCCTGCGTGTGTCTATGTGCGAAGGAGGGGGAACGAGCGTACACTTCTACAGGGTCTCTCTTCCAGACACACAGCTACAATCGAACGAATACACACACATAGGCACAGAGAGAAAAACGGACGAATACAGCACCAGCATTTCAATGCCCTTTATACGCCTCTGGAGCCATATCTCGCCTTTTTGAAAGATCGACTTTGATAATTAGTGCGTACGGTTCGCTGCGTCGAGCTCGATTCGGCTCTTCTCGCAATCCGGAATGTTCGAAAGAAAAATATAGGGCTCGCGACGGGCCTGGGAAATTGGACAGAGGGACATTTGTTTACCCTGCCGCGCAGAGCCCAGTCGGCATTATCGTCTGTCAGAGTCAATATCCGCCAATATATTTATCCTCTTACTCTCACCAGCGCACACGGCTATATACAGCGGGTAACACGCGAGCGCAGCGCGACATTGCATCCAAACATCGATTTTAACATTATAAAAAGAGATTGAGGTTAGGCCCAGCACCTCGCGCCCTGCTCAAAAAATTGATCGATCAAAGGAATTTGCCAGGGAGCGTCGAATGGGGCTCTGCTTTTCAGATAGAAACAGCCATGGCAAGCCACCATTTGCTCGACTGGAGAATAGCAGCACAGCAGCAGCAGCAGCTTCAGAGCTGAGTAATGGAGGACGAGAGTCTGTCTCTCTCACACTTCTGGCCTCATCCAGCTTTGTTTCTTTCTCTCTCTCTCGTCCTTCGTATAGGCTCTCGATGTTCCAAGCCTGTTTTTTCGAGCTCTTTCATTTCGAGGTCAAATTATCAGCTCCGGAAAGTCGATGGCAGTCGACCGAACTCGACAATGACAGACGAAGAGAGAGAGAGCGAAAAACTGGGAATTTGCGAGAGCTGTTTCTGCTACCTGGCGCACCACGTAAATAAAACAGAGAAGTTATTACCCCGTGCGCTCTTATCATCCGAGAGGAGAGTGGGAGAATAGAGAGTTTAGATCGGAGCGAGAAAAGAGGAAGGCGACGAAGCGCTGCCTGCCTATATTCTCGGAGAGAGAAAGTGAAGCAGTCTGGGTAGCCGTCGTCGGATAGTTACCTGAATGACGGGAAACGCGCTCCTCGCAGCATTGCCTTGACTGCGCTTGTGCGTCTCGCCGACGGAGACGACGTCCATCCAGCTCGTTGGGAGGCACACAATTTTGCTTTCTCGCGCACTGACACACGGGCTCGCTGGCTCTGTTACTGCGGCCTCTCCAACCGTTTCTCTTTCGTTGGCCCTCGCTGCTCTCTCTTGGGTCCCCCCAAGGGCCTTCCGAGCAGCAGCCAGAGAGCGAGAGAGACGGAGAGGAGTGCGAAAAAACGCGCAGAGAACGGAGAGTGCAGGGAGAACGGGTGAAACAAGGGAACACACACAGCAGTGCGGAGTGCCGAGGAGCGACTTCGAGCGAGCGCAGAAACGGCGAGCTCCCAGCGTACAGTCCAACACACGTAAAGTCGGGGGGCCCCCGTAGGTGTGTGCCTTGAACAGACACGTTCCCGTCTCGCTTCCACCGCTGCCTCCCTCTCGGCCGCTGGTAGGTGGGAGGGGGAGGCGCCTGCGTGCGCCAGTCTCGCGAGATAGGTTATGTTGCCTGCCCGTCAGCCAGCTCTCCGTCCTTCTTTGCGCGTGTGCGCACACGTGAGCAGCAAGCCTGCACTTGTGTGTCGTGCAGGTCCGCGGCTTCGACTCGCGCCGTGGTGTTGGTGCGGGCCGTGCGTGTGAGGAGGCCCTGGGCAGGTTACGCTCTCCTGCACATACACGGCATGTCGAGCCTCTCCCGCACACATGCGGCCCGAGAGAACCGAGCGCGAGAGCGCATATATATGCAGTTGCTCCAATATGCATATGCTTGGGTATAACTGCCTGGTCGTGGCTGTGTGCGACTGTACTTATGGGTTTTGTTTTGTTGCAGGTATAGCTGTACGCTGGGTTAAAAAGACTGTTTCAAAGAGTCATTGAAAATGCTGAATTGTTAAAAACGTTTGATTGTGAATACTTTGCTCTAAATGCTAGCTATATTTCGAGTGCGTGCGTATATATAAGCTAGAGTGTACTAATTATGAAAGTTCTTTAATTTGGAGCATTCGAGTTAGAGTGTAGGCTTATGATTTTTAACTAAAAAAGTCTTTTTATTAATGACAGATGTAATAAAAATTTACTTGGAACGAATTACGATTTTAAGAAACAATATCTATATATAATTTTTTTAATCTGATTGTAGAAATTTAATCAATTTTTCAAATTATGATTTTATCTTCGCTTTGCAGTTAAAATTTAAGAATTTGAATTATTGTAATTACGTGTACTTTGCATCGATTTTATTTAGAGCCACAAAAAACAGAACGAACGACCAAAAAAACAATACTAATTTTCAGATTTTGTACCAATTCCGCTTCCGGTTATCAACCTAAAATCCACGATTATAAATAACACCTTTTTCAATAAATCATCGATTTAGTTAATGATTCATAAGACCTCTTTTTGGAGTCGCGTGTAAGCGAGTATAACATTCAGAGCTACTGGTTCGAGGACGCAAATGGTGCTTAGCTTTTTATCAGTCATTAACATTCATTTCGTTTACGTAAACAAACAGTTTGATACGGAGCTGACTGAAACTGAAATTATTTCTTCCGTTTGCTGCATAGCCGTCCGATAACGTAACGGCGCAATCATTTAATAATTCGAGAAAATGCCCAAATTCAATCGTTCGAGTCGACGAGCGCTGCCGACTGGGTAACTTATACACTGGACCATCCCAAGTTTGATTCTACAAAATCGATATGAACCCTACAAAGAATCCTACCAGTTTCTTCACCCCGGATTTATTTTAGCCCGTAACTAGATATACATAGAAATCGTTCTGCTGCGCGGCCGAGGGCTCGAGCATAAGGGAAGACAATGCTCTCTCCCAGCAACGCACCTCTATAATGTACGTTTCACACAGAAGGGCTAACCGACGACGGGGCGCACACGTATATATACGCATGTATACCCGCACACCAGAAGCGAGGAGAGGGTCGCGCAGTCCAATCGTCGCCGTTGACGCTGGACTTTGAAAAGCAAATCAGCGGAATGCGTCGTCGCCGTCGACGTCCAGCCAGAGTCGCCTCGGCCCATGTGTTTCCCACACCGAGGGAGTGAGAGAGAGAGAGATGGAGAGAGATCGGGTGTGCCTCCCACTCCGCTCTCGTCCCCATGTGCACACGTACGTACTCGCGCAGCTCGTCGTCGACGGTGGCGTCTGGTTAGGTTAGGCCGAAGGCCGGAGCAACGCGAGAGAGCCTGCCTCGCGCTCCGCCCCCGTTTTCACGGATACGCGCTCTCTCTCCCCTTCGACGCTGTTGTTACTGCCGCCGCTGCCGATGACTGCGTATATATCGAGCGCGCACATGTGGGAAAGAGAGAGGGAGAGAGAGAGAGAGAGAGAGGTCCGCAGGCCTGGGCTTATCGGTGGAGAGCTGTGTGTGTGCGCGCCTGTCCGTCTATGTGTGAAAGTCGAGAGCGAGTCTGTACACGAGCGGGGGAGAGAGAAAGAGAGAGAGAGAGCTTTTTCGTCACCAGCGGACGCGTACTGCGCATCCAGGGGTGGGGGAGGCACCACACGACGGGGCTTTTAAACTACCCGCGTTTTTAAATGCCATCACGGAGACGAACTACTGCTACTGCTTTCTCTCTCTCTTTACTGCTGCAGCTATATGTGCTTGGCTCTGGCTCCGAGTACGCATGACTGCTTTATTGCTCTTTTTCTTTGCGTTTTTCGGGTTTCTGAATCTTCCTCGAGATTATTCTGCACTTCGCGAATAGAGATTAAGAGTTTTTTTTTAGGACTTGCCTTTGTGCTGACGCGACCTTTGACAAGATTGATTCTGGCGTGAAATTTAAAGGGAAGCTACGCGCAACGCTCTCAAAATGGTACATAACTTTCGGGGCCTGATTTCCACGGGCCTACACATCGTCTCGCTCATTCTACTTAACCTAGAAAGATAATTTTCGGGAAACGAATTGAAAGAGAGTCAAAAGATGGAGTGTTACTTACTTTCCTCTCGCTCGAGGAAAGAGAGAACGGAACCCAAGAATAGAGGTATCTCTCGAGCGAGAGGGAATTAGAGAATAGCGGAGAAAGTATAAAATAGCAGAAACAAAGAGTCAAAGAAGGGGGGAACGGAAAATCGGAAGGGGAGAGGGGGCGGACTAGTCTAGTCCGAGGAGAAAAGTAGCGTGTGTGCGTTATATTACTGTGAATTCATGGTACTCCTCGTCGTCACCGTCGTCTGCATAGCTCCACTTAAGCTTTTTTCTCCTCGTCGCCTTCCTCCTCTCTTCTTGACTTTTCGTCTTCTTTTTCCTCGCTTCGGGCCAGATATTTCAGGGGCCAGTCGGTTCGCGCACAGTTTTGGGCTCCATCCTTTCAACCACCTCCTCCTCCCTCCTCCTCCTCCTCGCGTTGTCGATGACAGTCCGAGCACGAGGTCGAATCGTCGAATGCGAGAGAAAGAGAGAGATGGAGAGAGATAGAGATAGAGAGAAAAAGTGGCTCTTTATGCGTCGCCGATGAAGTTATCTTATTGGCTTTATTGTATCCTCACGGTTTTATCTGTGTTTTTCTTAAGCTTTCCGAGCTGAGCAACGTATGCGATACAGCGGAGAGATCTCGCACACCACTACTGAGACTCTGCGCACGACGACACCGCTGCTGCAAGCCGAGGACTGAACTTTGAAAAGCAGCCAGCCAACGAGCAGCAGCAGCAGCTCGTCGTTGTGCGGCACAGGTCCGCAGCTCTTGCGATGGGGAAGAGAGAGAGAGAGAGAGAGAGAGAGGAATAAAGCGAGCCGCGACGTTGCCAGGTCGCGAGGCTCTATTTTCAACAGCCGCGAACTGTCACGATTTTCAAAGTGGCGCGACGAATCGGTGATTTTTGGTTATCATTCACTCAGGACGGATAGGATATCGACTTCGCTTCATGTTTATGTATCTGTAGACTTGAGGAGCACTCGATTTAGCCAGTCATTTTAATGCGTTCTGGGAGATTCCAAGTGCCTTGTGGATTAACTTGTTCAGAGCTTGCTATCGATTACGTCTGAGCGAATGAAAAGTGCCACTGGAGTATGAATATATTTCGTAAATATAGTCCTTTGTTTATAATGCAAAATCAACTTCGCTTCAAGTGTAATAACAAGTTATTTTAAGAAGTTAAAAAAACTTTTTAATGAATAATTGAAAATAAAATTAGATATACGTTGATGGGCAGAACATTAGTAGGAAAAATAATAGTTCAAATTTTTACCTTTTACAACTTAACCTCAAACCAATTGTAAATAGTCCAACGGCTTAGATTGCTTTGAGCAAGGAAATAAAAGAAAAAGAAATAAAAATACAAATAAAACGTCGTCTCTTATATGCCACGTGCAAAATAAAAAGCTTCGTTTTTAATTTATAATTTTATTAGTAGTGTTTTCTTCTAGTATAACTAGTTTAAATTGTAATTATGTATGTGAAATATATTCGATTTAGGAACTAAATATTTTGAAGGATATATTTATTATTAACTTTATTACTTAACTATAATGTATTGGTCTAAACTTGATATTAATTTTCGTTACTTTTCGGAAGTAGCATATAGTTATCACTAATAAAGAATTGAGCATTAAAAAAAGTCATTCGCAATAAAGCATGAAGTATAAAATAGAATTCGATTATTTTCTTGGCAAAAAGCATATTTCGACAAATCAATGGTAGATGTTCTTATTTTTCATTTCATTCACAGCGAGCAAAATCACATTCATACTGAAAATAATATTTCTGAAGATACGCCAAAAATATAACAGTTTGCAAAATATTTAACAACATCTATATAGATGTGTCGTTCTGTTACGCGGAAACGCGTGCATTTTGATCTTTCGACCCTTTCTTTGGCAGCTAAACGCGAACTTTACATATATATGCACATTTGTACCAGTGGTTACTTAATGCACGTAACCATTCAAGTACTTCCGACTAGTGCGGCGCTATTAGAATTAGAGAATACTTAAAGCTTTGATTAATTTACGACTGGAGGTATTGACGTGACTTATTTTGCTTGTCAACTTTGAATTCTTAGCGAATGATGCGCAGGTTTTACATTAAACAATAAAATGATGCATTGGCTAACAAATTATTCAATCTGTTGCATTAGATAAGTTATTTGTTTGAACACTGTATTAATCTCAGTTGTTACATTTCAATACGTTAAAATGACCTTTGTGAAGCATAAAATATTTTTATTTATGAAATGGTTTTGAAAAAAGTAAGTTTAACATTATTATTATTTTTAACAAGTATGTAGTTCTTGAGTTTTCTTTTATCTTTTTTGTTATGAAATGGAATAATATTTTGTATTTTTAGTTTGAAAAGATATGATTACACATATGATTATATATAGGTTACGTGAATGCAGTAAGTCCTGACAAACATGTGGTTTTTCCAATTATTCATTCACTCTTTTTAAAACTTTAACTTCTTTTGAGATTTTTATTGTTTAATTTTTACGACACTTTACCTAATTGTTGAATAGGCTTAGCAAATAGCTGTTAAATGTGATAAAACTCGTTTAAAAACGAGACAAAAAAAGAGTTGATTCTAGATAATTTATTATATAAGATTAGAATGAAAATTTGATAATTATTTCCAGCAATTTAAAAGTTATTTGACTAAAAATACCTTTTTAACACTGCCGGCGCAAAATAGTACATTCCCGCCTTAGGGCATTATTATTTTTCGCCCGCAACGCAGGCAAGGAAAATCGAATTTTGCGCCAGCAGTATCGAAAAATAGTATGTGCACCACGGTTGGGAATGTGCTGTTTTGCGCCCTTGGTACACAATGTACTATTTATCAAAATATATTTTTTTAACAGGCAGGTTATTTTCTGCTCTGTGTATAATTTTTAGAAAAGAATCTATAGTCGGACATTAATTGTAGTATTCATTTTGTAAAAAAAAAAAATAAATAAATAAATAAAATAAAATTAAAAAAAAAATAAATAAATAAATAAAATAAAAAATAAATAAATAAATAAATAAATAAATAAATAAAATAAAATAAAATGTTTAAAAAAATGAGTTATTTCTACTAAAAGGAAAACGTGTCATTTGATTTAATAATTGATATATTATAAATTTAAAATTGATTTAAAAACACGAATTCGTGAATTGCACAATTATTACTTATTTATCGAAACTATTTTGTTTCAAGTTTACGTTACGAACAAAAATAAACTTCCTGCTATCATAAACTAAGCGTAAAATTTTACAGAATACACTTATATTGCGCTATACCTTAATATGAATACAAAAATGTTTAAGTTTCGAACTTCGCCGCGATTCATTAACAAATGTGTCACAGATAATTAAAAGATTGAGTTGCAATGGAAATTACCGGCAGTATCGAAGTAAATTAATATTCCAAATGAACTTGGCTAGGTAGAAAGCCCGTTGAACTTATCTAACTGAAGTGTGCTTGTAATACAAGTTGTCCAGAAAAAAGTGCACGTGCGCAAGGAATGAAAATGTTCAAAGACTTCCTTTCCGCTCAACATTTATTTTATGCAGAGAGAAGAAAGGAAGCGAGGAGCATAATGTGCTTTTACGCTGCGCTCGCAGGTAGAATTTATACCTGAGAAAGAAATCGGTAAATAAAAAAGGGACGGGGCCTGGAACTCGAAGTGAAATTCGAAAAAAGAGGCATGCACAGGATTGAAAATTTCTTTTAAAAATTTTTCTCCTTGTAAAACGACGCTCAGCTGTGCACAATCGGATTCATCGAAATCAATTATTAGACAACCGCTTGAGTTGGTGATAGTTTTCTTTTTTTTCTAGCTTAGTTATACAATTCGTAGAAAGCCTTCATTACAGCGTCTCGACGTTGCGCGTCTTAATAATGTGACGTCACCGTCAATAAATACGGTAATTTATTTTTAGAGCACTGTATCCTATTTAATTTTCTCGATATAAAGATGTGTTTGGGTAGGAAGCAGCGGAACATTTGCGATTCAAAATCGACACCAGGATAAGCGACATTTAAATTTCATAAATGTAAAAGCGTAGTTATATAATTGCAATGAAAATGTAAATTGAAAATTGTCTTTTTCGTTTATTTTTAACCTAGAAGTTGACCTTATCATAAGTTTTCAGAAGTTTAACTTGAAAGCCTTAAAAATGAATTTTCGTAGAACCTTTAGTCTATTTATTTTTGTAATCAGGTTACATGGTTGAATGCTAGTAAAATAACGATTTCGTTTGATAAAATACAACGTTCCTCTGATAAAAGATACTGATTATTCTGTAAATGAGGCAATCGACGTTGTACAATCAGTTAGAAAAAAAATCAAACTTTCTCCGCGTTGTGCATTAAGTTTGAGTAAAAATGTACACTAATGTAAAGGTGCACTATTTTTTTTTAACTAAAATATTCAAACGTGAAATTCTACTTTATCTTAAAAATATTTTTACATAATTATATTGGTTAATTTTTTTACCGCGGTTGTAAATGTATTTCTTTATTTTCATTAAAAAATATTTATAGACTAACAAAATCATGAGTAGATAATAATATATTGCTAAAATTAAAAAGAAACTCAAAACAAAACAAAAATTAAAATAATTACAACTTTTTAATCTAAAATTTCGTTGGTAAACGAATTGCTAAAAGGCGACCAAATTTTCCAAAGTAAAGCGCATCATTGAATTTATCAGTCGACCTACAACGAGAAAAAATCAATGCTACTTTAACGAAAATGTCGAGTATTTCCTGTTTCAGGAACTCAACGTCGAAAGCGAGAATCACACGGGCGCAGGCAAGAGTCGGGAGGGACGGACCTCTAATACCGAAACAGATAAAAAAGGCTGAGAAAAATAAAAGCTTCGACCCCTTCCGAGGCAACCAGCAGCGGTAGCAGCAGAGTTCTCCTCTCCTTCGCTCCACATCGTAGGATCTAGAGGTATACATAGTCGGAGAGGCAGAGAGTAGCGCTTACAGGCACGGTCTCTCGGAATTACGAGAGTCTCTCATTTCGTAAGGCCGCGCGGAGGTGGCAGACACAGCACACAGCGGAGAACGTGGCAACGGTGGTTTTGAAACAGCTGTTGGAGAGCAGGTTTCCATTTAGCCTCGGCCCGTTGCGCTCCGCGAGTCCATTGGGTCTGGGCTGTTCCCTTCGGATAAAGCCTCAAGTCGATTGGTCGCTGATAAAAAGCTCAAGCGACGAGATATTCCCCTCCCTCGCTCCTACTTAAGTTTTTTCTCCCTACCCCGTTCTCTTTAACCTCCCACCAGATTTACGAGAAACGCGCTAACGTCAACATATCCATCCATTTCGCACATGACATACATGCACGAGAAGAGTGTATACACAACGCTGGAGAGAGAGAGAAAAAGAAACACCAAAACATGTACTTACAAGTAACGCTCGCGGAGCTTATTATCATCTCGCTGGCCTCTGTTTTCGAGGTCCTACTCCGGTGCGAGAGCACTTACATGCGGCAGCGACAAAAGCTGCTTCTTCTAACCCTAATTGCTTATCGAGGAAATAAAAGAGAGCTCGATTGATTATGTACTCACCGAGATGAAAAGGAGCGAGTCGAGGCTCCTCCTTCGATTACTCAGCTCGGCTGTCGCACTCGCGCACACTCCTACCCGGAGCCACAAAGAGAGGACGACGACGAGAGCGTTCCGTTGTTGCTCCTCTTCCTCTTTGATGGGCCGTGCGCGCACGTACTTGTTTCGGGCGTTCGGCGCGTCTCGCAATATTACGCAATGTGGCCGCCCTGCTAGGTTATTGTAAACGATTATATATCGCTCGGCAGCGACGAGCGATCGCGCGCGCACACGAATTTTACACAAGCGAACGATTGTATCTTTCACGCCGAGAGAGCTCTGCCTTCCGCCTTCGTCGGTTCCAACGAGGCGACGACTACCGCTCTACAGAGATATGTAGACGGGATTGCGCGCGCGCTCTCTGTTGCCGCTGCTCTCGGGGATGACACGTGAAACACGCGAATTCGAGGAACCCGTGTGTATGGGTGCTTTAGCTGAGGCTGTGTACCTGCCTGGCTGGCTCCTTCGGGTACGTAGGAGAGAAGGAGGTGCGAGCGTGTGCGGCGACTGCGGGTATATAGAGGAATTAAAGAACGCGAGTCGCACGGCGCGGCGTGCGTGCGCGCGCCACTCGATATTTCAACGAACAGCGCTTTCGGAATTTCGATGTTCCCTATATATATTGCGCATTACTGGACGAGTTTATGTGGGTTTTATTATAATTTCGTGTTTTCGAGATTACGTTGAACATTAGCGCTTCCACTTCAAGCGATTTTTTTTAATCCAGAAAAATTTTATGTCATGAAATCGATGTTTTTTTGCATCATTTTAATATTTATCAAGTGAGAATTTTATTGAATTAGACATTGCGTTTGAACCAAGTACCTGATTTGTGTAGAGTTGAGTTTTTTCGGCTTCTTCAGTATTCACATTTATTCGTTTATACATAGATTTCCATAAAATAGAATTTCGCTACTTCGAAATGACGGTTGAAAATCACTAAATTTTTAAAAATATCTTCTCTTTTGTATCAAAAAGAACGTTTTCTACTGTCAAGTTCTATTATTGTAAAAGCAACAGTTTAATAGATTTGTTTACACTTTAGTACTTTTTATTAATGTAAAATTTCAAAATTTAAAAAGAAATTATATAAATTAATTATAATTATAATATAATTAAAAAGCCTTAAACAATAATTTTTGTAACCTAATTAGCAGTGTTGATTTTTTTTTCAACTTTCCAAATATGAAATCTACACCTATAAAGATTCTTATTACGAATTCATCAAAGCCAAAGCAAAATTTGAAAAAAGAAGCAGAGACTAGACTGAAAGTGGGGGGGGGGGGGGAGGCTATTTGCCCCCCCTAAGTTTTAAGGCAATGACCCCAACTGAGTGTTTAGGCGTTGTCCCTACTCCTGCTGCGCACATGTTTAGATTTAAGGACGGGTATAGCGCTTTACTTCAAAAAGATAATTTAAAAAATTAATTGATTATTAATGAAAATGTTAACTATTTGGAACATTTATTTAAAAATTAAACTTTCATTAATTTAATTTTAAATACACTTGTAAGAAAAAGTATTTTGAACATATTTTACTTTAATGATTCAAACTTGAACTTCAAATTCGTAACGGTCTGAAAATAAACTTCCTGTAGTGTTTTCTAGCAGCTGCTAAGAGCATTAGACTATTCAGAGACAATTTTAACATAGAGAGGAAACAGACGCACATGTGTAACATCCGTAATTTGGGGCTGAACCTAAAATGAAGTCTTGAATTTTTATAGATTATTTCGAAGGTTCAGTTCCAAGTTATACACGTTTGTGCCGCTGAATTTCACTTTGTTTACGATTCAACAGGATATGAATGATTGAAGGATTCGTTGGTGTTTTTCGAAAATTCGCCGATGCAAAGAGTTAGCAGTTATTCTATTAGAATAAATCTTCTCAATAGAAGCCTCATCATCTTCATTCGGTCTTTCATGTTGATTGCCACATAATAATTACACTTTTTTACTTTTCTTCCTTCATTTTTTATCAGTTGGACCATCTCTTTCTATCTCTGACGCTCTGTATTATTGAAGATTTTATAGGTCCTACTCTAATGTATTAGTGTGTGCAAAGGTTTTCTCGGAAAAGCAGATATTCCGGCAATTTCAAAGAAAACGATAGCCGCTTTGTAATTCTGTGAATAGACCGCCTGAGTAACGGTGTTCGCTCGGCTACCTGAGGCGGACCAAAGTATACGGTCCATGCGCCGTTTTATCTTTTTGCTTGCCAAATCAACAATTTTATGAAATTCGGTATGAACCAAATGGAATTTGATTTATAAAGGATAGCACTTTTAGAAAATGCAATAAAAAATCGATTTTTCATTGCCTAGTGCCCTTAAAGGGAATAGAAAAATCGCAGTTGCCTAAGGAGACTCAGGTTTAACGATAAGACTATAAGAGCACTTTCTCTAAATGTTACATAATAAAATATGTTTAATAATCATAAAACATTAATATTTACAAACACTTGTATAATATTGCAGCATTTTAGCAATTGCTTTTATAGAAAAACAATCCACAGTTTAAATCATGTAAATGATATTTTACATAAATTATATTAATGCTTTACAGGAGCTTCTTATTTATATCACAATAATAATTTAACATAAAAGAGAATAAAAAATTAAATAATTACAATATACATTTACAAATATTTTCAAATTATAATAATACTATTCAACACTTTACAAATATTTCCTATTTATCTGTAATGCTGTACAATAATTCTTTTAAAGAATCTTCGTTAATAGTCTGTAGTGTGGAAAGATTATTTTCTGTAAAATTTTCTTCTTCAGTATTATGATCCACTTGCACGGGATTTACGCTGCTATTCATCGGTGGAAAACAATCATTCGCTTCAGATCGATTCTCTTGATTATTTATTGGCGAAGATAGCCTTAAATGTTGCATTTCAGTTGATGGAGAGGGCAATCCGTTTTCTAATGGAGACAAAACCAAGGAAAAGAAATCTCTCGGGCTTTTCGCTTGATTATCATTACATGCTTTTTCATTTGTAATTTCATTATTTAATGTATTGTCCATATTCCATGGGCTGTTAGTAAATTCACTATTTAATTCTTTTACATTAAATTGTTTTTTAATGAGATCGTTAGAATTAGTAGCAGAATTATTTTTATTGTTGGATATTCCATTCCACAAGTTGGAGTCGTTTATAACATTTGAAACCATATCATCTTTTTTAGAACTATTTTCTTTATATTCCATTTGATCAAATGATTCTTGATTCCAAAGGTGTTGCATGAAATCACTACTTGAACTAGTATCATCTTTATTTCGTTCATTTCCGATATTTTGATTATTTTTTTGCTTATTTTCATTATCAACATCTGATTTTTTCTTCAGAACATGTTGTCCTTCATTATTTAAAATTAAAACATATTGATTTTCATCATTTACAGTTGGTTCATTCATATATTTTTCTTCTTGTGAAGAGGATTCTTGTAAATCATTCATTTCAGTCGATTCAAGTAAATTCCTACTTAAATTCCCAGATTGTTGTAATTCTTGATTTTCGGGATGTAAAGGACATTTGTGAGTCCTTTGACTGACCTATTTCAAAATTTAATTTGAAAAGTTATTTTTTTTATTCTTTTAATCAGTGAAAATCGAATTTACAAATCCAATGTAAAAAATATTAGTGCTTAAATTCTTTTTTTTCAAAAATTAAATTTATTAAAAGTATTACCTTATATCTAAAAGTTTTTCCACAAGTCGTACATTTGTACGGCATAACTCCCGTATGTATTCGTCTGTGTACTAAATAGGAAACTCTTTGTCGGAAACATTTCCCTGAAAATTTGAAATATCATAAAATAATTGGTAAAATAAATTGTTTGATAATTAATAGCAAAGTATAGTAAAATCTTATGTTTTTCGTACATTATGGATTTTATCCGCATGTCAGTGACTACAAATTTTTCTGCATTAATTAATTTTGTTAGTAATTCATATGTTTTCATTACTTTTTTAGAATCAATCTTTGTTGTAAATTTAGGTATTAATACAAGAAAGCATTTTTTTAAATTTTAGTATACTGTGCACTGAATAAAATATTAAAAATATAAAATTTAAAGGATACTTACTCGTAATTTATAAATAAAACATTTAATGACAAGTTTTTGAACACTGAAAATGTTAGTAGGAACTGAAAACAATGAGACTCAAGACACGAATCTTAGTAAAATGAACGAGCAAGCAGTAAAATAGAAATCGATGCAATCTTCGTACCACACGTTTCACAAGCAAACGGCTTTTCTCCTGTGTGAATCCTTTCGTGATTGTGCAACGTTGAAAGTTCTTTGAATGATCGACCACAAGTATTACACGTGTGGGGTTTATCGTCTTTATGGTAAAGTCTATGTTTGTGATAGGACTGTTGGAATGTGAACGTCTTATCACATATATTGCACTTATAGGGCATTTCACCCGAGTGAAGCCTTTTATGTTTCTTAAGAAAGTATTTCGTACTAAACATTTTACTGCATACATCACATTCCCACTGTTTACCTTCGTGAATTTTCAAATGCTGCATAACATGTTGTTCCTGCAAAAATATTCGCTCTATACCAGTTTTTTAAACAGATTAGTTGAAAAACTTACTTTTTTAAAATTTTTTCCGCATGTCGGACAGTTATAACCAGCTTCAGGCTCATTGTAAGATACTGGTTCTATTTCCTTTTGCAGTTCGTTTTGCTTCTCTTTCTGTTGTTGCAGCTTCTTTTCCTGTTCCTTTTGTTGCATAATTTCTTAAAAATAGAAATTAATAATTTTTATGAAAAATCAAAAATCTTTTATTTATATACTTTATTATTATTACCTTTAATTGAGCCCGACGAATTAAATCCAGGGTGAGCTACCATCATGTGCACCATAAGACTACCCTTCATTTTAAAAACCTTTGTGCAGAGATGGCACGGGAAATTTTTCATTAAAGCTTCCGGTGCTTTGTTCGAGTCTTGTGCTTGGATTCTGTGAACGAGCTGTTTATGCAACAAAAGAATGTTTTTGTCGGGAAAATGAAAACCGCAGATATTACATCTTTCAGTTTTCTCACTCGGTGTAATGATTCTCGTTGATTTTATAATTGGTTTTGATTTGGGTGGCGGTGATTCGGGTTTTGAACAATCGAAAGATTCGTGAAAGTTTCCCAGTGGTGAAGATGTGATCTGAGCGTTTTTTACAAGATCTGCTAATCTATCCGTGTGCGATGGTCCGAATTTTACGGCCGGTTCTGAGCTTACACTATCAGTCCAGGCATTCTGAATTACAAACAACATTAAGCAAATTTTGTTCATCAAAGATAAAATCAAAATAATTTTGTTTATCAACTTAGTATATCATGACAAACATCAAACAAGTAAAAATTTACCTGCGGAAATACTTCCTTAGATTTATCTGTGATGGTATTTAAAGTATCAGCACCATTTTGAACAACCATTTCATTCTTATTCATTGAATTAGCATTAGTTTCCTGTCTACATGATTGATCCATTTGAGTTTCAGTTTCTGCAGCTGTTGAACTTATTGCTGAGGTTACTACAGGGGCTGCCTGAAAGAGGCTCGTACTTATCGGCTCAGAATCGGTAGTTTGGCCGATTAGATTAGCTGAAAATATCTTGGGCTGCGTAGCAACGTTCTGCAGGAAAATGACCTGACTAGTTCCTTTAACTTCCGTAATATTCTAGAAAGTTGAGAATTAAAAGACACGTTAAAAATTCATTATAAAGTGACGCAACGATGCCTAAAAAGCAACAGATACAAAAATTTTAAGCTCAATAGTTTTCAAATTAAATTTTGCTTTAGTCTAATATCATTCACTTATACCTGAGCATTATTTACAGGTATAACATTGTTTCCATCCTTGAGAGCAGATCTAAACGTTTCGATCTCGTCGATCGGTATATAGATTCCGCTCCCTTGATTTTCTCTGCCAGCCTCCTCCAGCTGGCCTTTGCCGTCGCCAATTGTCTGCGCGGCATTCATCACATTCCAGGACTGTAAGGGGATGGTTTGGGCATTTCTGACAATGGCCTGGACATTGCCATTGGACGTGACCTCGATGATTTTCGTGGCTTCGTTGCCGGTGGCGCCGTCCACGGCGTTGACGACGTTGTTGGTATTGATGCTGTGCCCGAACAGGTGGATCGTCAACTTGTCGATGCCCAGCAAGACCTCGTTGCAGACGGGACACACCAGGGGACGCGTCGCCACCCTGACCAAGCCGGCTCGCAGGGCGTCCAGAGTCAGGAAACCCGGCTGCGAGCACAGCGGACAGGCCAGCAAACGGGCGCACATTTTTTTCTCTTCCTCGGGATATTATACAGTTGGGCAACAATTGGCGTTTTGCTTATCGTCGAGATTTTTTGGAATTTCTTTTATTGCGACATCTCGGCGATGATTCAGACAATTCTGCATTGCAAAAATTCGGTTATTGTTTTGGGTTTCGAAAGACTTGAGTTTTATTTTATAAGAAGTTAATAATCTTTGATGCAGTGTAGTAATAAACTATATTAGTTAATTTTTATCATACTATTGAGCAATTTATGCATTTTTTAACTGAAGATAAATGGAATTTTTTTAAAGAAATTTGCACGTATAAATAAATTATTTTCTTTTTAAAACAATACATAGGGTACCCTATATTATTATTAAACAAGCTTCGAAAAGAAGAATCACTTTAAAATAATTTTAAGATTTGTGGAAATTATTATACAAAAACGAACGTTGTGCACAAACAATCGTCAACATTTACTTGCCAAATTGAGGTATTTGGTTTTATTTGATTAGTTTTAAATCATCGGTTTAATATATGAAAATAAAATAACAAAATAAAATATACGTACTATAAACAATTTATTCACATCTTATCCGAAATTAATCAAAGTTCACTGCCCAATTTGTCGTTGCTCACGAATTATAAATAGCTGTCCTTTTCACCAAAGGAGAATAATTTTCTGATCAAACCTGTATAAAATTAATTTAAGTTCTTACACAGTTGTCTTCTCCCAGACACTACGCAACGGCGACGCGAGGGACTTTATTGGTCGCTCGTTATAGAAATTACCAAAGAGCGCAGAAGAACGTCAAGCTCGGTCGGAACACAAGTCGTCGTCGTCTTCAGCGAGGTGAAAAGGCGCAGTACCAGAAGCAGTAACGGAAAAAGCAACGTTGGCGGTTGCATAAGTCCATAAAACAACCATGATTACGGGCACAAATGGAATGTTTTTCGCGAAGGGCAAAGGCCTGCCAAGTGTTCCGCGGTTTAAAAATACACCCATTGCCCAGTCAGCGAAACTGCTCACTTCGTATTTCCGAACTTGACCGACATTTTTTCGTGCTCGCGATTTTTTACTCGCGAACCAGAAACTGCGGAGGCCCCTTTAGCGGCGCAAGCAACGTAGCGCGCGTTTTGACGAAACAATGATTTCGAAACTTTCTTTTTCGTTCATTCTAAATAGAATCGAAAATGAGCAACGCGACGCGATGCCGTCGATCGCAAGAGTGGAGCTCAGTATTCTTGGCTGGCTCCGATGATGATCTCGCGCGCGCACACGCCTGAGGATCTAAATTTAGAGGGGATCTTTTGGAGCGAGTCACATTTTGTTCAACAGGTTCAGTGCTACGATAAAAGTGTAATATTCTGGTTTTAGTTCAGCAGAAATTTTTCAAGAAGTTCAATTTTGCATAAACGCCTGTTAGGTCTAGGGGTTGCGTATTCATATATGACAGTTAATAACAACAATTCAGTTTCTTTACAAATTATTCGACTAATAAGTAAATCAGAATGCAACTTTTAGCTAGCACGCATTTGAATCTAAGCAAAATTAAAGGCGATTATTTGAAAAAGAGATCTACAATTGCTTTATTAATTAATATTATGTATACGTCTTAAGTCTAATAACAGTATAAAAAATAATAATATTTATTCTAGATTAAGAGGACTCAGCTTGAAAGGGTACACTTGTACGGAAGGCCATCTTTACAGCAATATTCTCGGCCGGCGGAGAGGTTTGTATTAACCCATTCGTCTTTACAATTTTTAACGAATAAATACGCCTGCACAAACAGAAAATAATTGTTTATTAATAATTCAAAAAAATTTTTTAATTCTTCAAATTAATATTAATTTAAACTCATTAATAGACATTATTTTATCAAATATTAGCGAGATTTTGGAAATGTCGTTTAGTTTATTTTCATATAAATGTATATTACAATAATCTTGTATAAAATTAATTATGTAATTTTAATTTTGAATAAAGTTTATTTATAATCAAACATTGTTTTATACTTACTCTTTCTTTGTGACAATCCCTATCAATAGACCCACAAAGGATACTTGGACTGTTGGGCAAATGCTTCACAATCTGAAATAACAATAATTAATATTACAACTTTTTTTAATCTTAAAACTGTTGATAATATATAAGTAGAATTTTTAGATTTAATACATTTAAAAAATTAAGAGCAGCTTAAAAGAATTTAAATGATTTTTGAAGTAAAATTAAATTTCAATACAAAGTAAACTTACCACATCTAAACATTTATTCGTGCACATCTTGGTACCAACATTAGTGCAAGGGAAATTATCAAATAGTTCATGCAGAAGGGCTGGATTTCCTTTCGGTGGGTCCTTACTTCCTTTTTTAAAAGAACCACTTAGAAACACACCACATGTACAAGTTATTATAGGGTTCTCTGTTGTTGAAGATGAAGATGAGAAGGATAATGATGTAGTAGAGGCTTCAGTTGTTATTGTAGTCAATAAATTACTTTCTGTTATCGAGTTGTCTTCAAGAGCAGAAGTTAATGATACAAATAGGCACACGAAGAAGATTGAGTACATCATTTCCTGTAAAGTGAATTCATATCATTAAAATATGATCATTTAAAATATTTGAAACTCTATTAATTAAGTATAAATAAATAAGAATTTAATAATTTTATTTAGAAATTCGTTTAAAACAAGATAAAGCTATTCAGATAAGCTTATTCAGTGAATTGGCGCTATCTGTTGAAATCGTAAAAAAATGAGGAAGGGTAAATTCACAAAGTTTAATACAAAATAAAAACTATTCCAATTAATAAATAATTTTAAATTTGAATACTTAAATTTAAAACACAAAGAAAAATTCTTGCAAAATATTACATTGCTTTCTTTCTTTAAAAAATTTACTTACAATTCTTTACAGAAGAATGCTGCACCTTTAGTGAATCGAATACAACTGGTTTGACTGTTACTGTTTTCTTGCTTTATCCTCTTATGAATGTTTGTACAATTAATGATGAAATCAGTATGTATGAAAATAAGACTGTTGGCTGTGCAAAATTTCTTGACGTAATATCCATGCACAGGTATTGTAAGACCTACTTTCATACTTATACTTTCATTGATACAGAATAAATTAAATAAACTTTCCAAACAAAACTGATAAAAACTAAGTTTTTTAATATTAACTTATTTTGTAAATATAATTTGTTGTGTTTTAGTTGCATTTGTCACTAATTTAGCTTCACCTTCCATCACAACTCTGTCCGAGTTTGCTACGCATGTATATTTGCATTTAACAATTTTTCTCACCGATGTAATTTCAACTGAAATTTCAACTGTGTCACCAACGTAGCAAGGCTTTGGGTATCGAATTACTTGTTCAACAACAATAGTACCAGGGCCAGGTAATTTTGTGCCGAGAATACCAGATAATAAACCATTTAAAAATGCTCCATGTACAATATTTCTTGTTGCATTGATGTGTATTGGATTATAATCATTAGTCAATTTTGCAAATCCAAGTACATCATCTTCTGTTACTGTTCTTTGTATGGAAACTCTATTTCCAATTTTAAGATTTTCTAGATGATCTGTTATATTCGAACCATTAGTATTTGAAACTTTTGTACAGTACTTTTTTGCAGAAGCAAGCATAGTACGAAACATTTTTGCTTTTTTCATTGTTTATTTATTGTAAACCTTTTAAAATGGTGCAGTACTTGTACTTGGTACTGCAGTCAAATTTGTAACTGAACTTGCACTGGTAGTTGAATTTGTACTTGTATTTACTTTGTCATGTTTATATAGTCTGGTACTAGCTCCAGTATTTACACTAGTAATTGTACTTGTAACAGCTTTACGCTTTACACCTTTCTTAATGTTTACAGTGGCACTTGTTTTAGCAAAAGGCAAATCTTTATCAGAAAAATTGCAAAGTTCTTTTAAGAATATGTTTGCTAGATTTTGAATTCGTCGGCTTGTATTTTTTGCCAATTCTAGTATAAGTTTAACATTTTCAGTTGACACAATTTCACTTCTTGTCTTTGGTGAATCTAAATACATCAATATTGTAATTGATGACAAGATTACAGATTCTTGACTGCTTTGTAAAAGGGATGAAATCTTTTTAATACCATTGTTCCTTAAAATATACTGCTTACTTAGGGGTTCTGCAAATAAAAATGATAAATATTACAAATTTTATTTTGTAAAATTTAGATTAGTTATAAAAATAGACTTACCTAAACATATATTGCAAATTCCACCAATGGCAAATGATACAATTTTTTTGTTATTATCATCTAAAGCATTCAAAAATAAATCAAGCACCTTTAGCCTCCAAAGATAGTCATAATTCACAGGATCATAAGCAAAATTCGCTAAATTTGCCAACACCTGTTCCTTTGCGTCTAAAAATAAACAAATTGCAGCATGGATACAGGGAGCAACACAGTTCCAGAAATAATAACATAAACGTTTTTATAAAAAAACTTATCGATGTTTTTTGTAGGTATTACTTTTATTTAAGTAATTTCAAAAATTTAGCAGTATTTACCTCGAGATTTAGTTACTTTATATTCATTAACCAACTGTTCAAGAAATGAGAAGCGTCCGACCCCGTGTTTCCCAGTCCTCTTTATCAGTTGCTCTTTCGTCGAGAACATTGCAATTTATTTAGAGATTTTCCCTCTCGCATTGTGAATGCACACGAACCTGTGTTCGCGCATCATATATTCACTCAAAATTTTGTAGTTTTTGCTATATTTAACTGGCCGAATGAATAAACCCTTACCGCATTACTTATAAAGAATTTAATTTTAAGATCGAAAAAAGTACTTACAGTTGTTTAGACATTACTGCCTAAGTTTAAAAGTTGTGAAATGTTGTTTAAAACTAAGAATACGGAACAGAGCCTGTAAATAACCAATAATAAACAGCTTTTAATCGGAGTTGGTATATTTACTTTTTAAAGGTACCTTGCTATTGGTTAGAAGTGTTTATTGTTCCGCATTTCTTCTTTCAAAATAATTATTTACGTCTACAAAAATTAAGCACAAACTTAGAAATTCTTACTTTCAACAATCAAAAGTCATATATTTTTTGTTTTCTTAACTAAATTGAAGATCATTTCATAATTAAAATACTGTAATCTGATTTATTTGTAATGACATCTTCGTGCCTTTTAGTGCTGCCATCTGCTGTAGATACGAAAGCACTCTGTTTTATCACTGGGTTGCTAGATTAAAAAGAATTCAATTTAACTGTACCGATATTTAAATTAATTTTATAAAAAATTTAACAAAATAAATATTAAAAATTTATAAATTATTTATTATTTACTACCTATTTAATAAGTGGAACTTAATAAATATAAATTTATTATAAATTTTTTACTAATAATTTTTATGTACGTAACGATTATTTATCGAACAATTTAAATAAAAAATACTTTGTGACTAACATTTCAAGAAGTTTTATATAAAGGGACAGATTCAATTTACTTTGCAGCTAATGCAGGATTATTAATTTCATTCTGCAGAATGGAATCTTTTAATAGTACTGAGATTGAAGAACAAATTTCTAGTAAGTGTATTTTCTTCATTTTTATATATCAGTCAAAATTATTTTTAGTTTATAAGAACAATTCATTTGATTAGAATTAAAAAAAAATAAGTTATGTTTTTTTTTTGTATTAAGTTTACGAGAATAAAGTGAAAGCTATAAAAGAAAAAATCAGAAATGAGCTTCAAATTAGACGAGATCTTAAAGCAAAAATTAAGGAAGCTAAAAGATGCGAAAATGCTCAATTAATGTATCTGGAAAGGTAAGAAGAAATCATTAATAAATAAAAAGGGATAAAATTAAAAATGCAAAGCGTTAATTTAATCAATAAAAATTTTGAATAACATAGGCTGGATGCGTGTGAAAAAATCGTCAGTAGAGAACTGGAATTGACCGGAAAGCAGGAAGATTCTGAATCATCAAAGCAATTAATTACAATACAAAAATATGAAACTATGTTGCAAAATCAACAGAAAACTTGGGCCAAATACAAGGTTTGCAATTTTATTTTATTGTTGTATTTTCCTGATTGGAATAACATTGGCTTTAGTAATAATAAATAAAATTTAATTTTTTTTCTACAAAAAGGAGCAATATGAACAATTACCTTTAGCTGTAGAGAAGCAAAAGACGAAATCGTTATTATTAAAAGTTCAGATTGAAGAAAAGCTGATAGATTATAAAATAGAAACTGCAAAACGTTTGTTACGCGTAAAGGAGCAAATCGACGAAAGAAGAGAGCAATTGAAAATAATTGAGTTTGCAAAATTGTACACGGAGCATAAAAAACGAGATACACTTTGTTCTGATTTAATAGATAAAATGAAAAATCTTAAAATAAAAGAAAGAGAATTAAACTTAGAGGTTTGTGATTCTGTTAATTATTATTAACCAAACGTCATAAAATTAATTATTTATATATAAATATTTAAAAAGATTCAGAGTACGAAAAGGCAAATAGATGAAATGGAAAAATTAGAATCTTCAATGAAAAAAACGTCGATAAAAGCTCAGCAGCTCCCTGAAGTAGATTTATCTCATTTTATTATTCAAAGAGACAAAGACAAAGACGATCATTTAGGTGATATAGTTACATTTTTCAAATTAAAAATTTTATGTATGATTAAAAATTTAATTAATATATTTTGCATTTTGACATAAAGATACAATTTCGGTAAATACGTACATATTGGAGCAAGAGTACATGAATAATGATGATCCTACACTAGATAAAATCGACGATACTCTTAATTCAGAAAATTCACGTAAATTTCAGTCACAAGTAATTTATCTTTTATTTAAAAAACAATTTTAATAACTACAAATTTGTTACTAATTACAGAAGAAAATGGCCCAAACGAAGATACAGTTATGGAAGTGGATAACAACGATGACATGCAGCGAATGCAGAATAATCAATCTAGAGATGCACTGACGACGGAAAATGTTCAGCAAATGAATGGGAAGGACAGAACAGTCAATATGGAAACCCAGATAAATCCTTTTATCAAATTAGAAGCATCACAAAAGCTTAGTATGGAACGAGTAAATGATTATAATCGAAGAATGAACAATTTTAATTCTAATATAAATTCTAATAAAAATACTTTGAATAATGAAGACCAAGCACATGCAAGCCGCTCCGTTGCACCAACAAATAAGCAAAAATCAGAAAAATCTCAGAACAACAGAAATAATTACGAACAAGATAAGAGAATGAACTTAAACTCTAAAGTAAGAAAATTGAAAAAAGATTGAATCTCAAGTGTAGTTTTTATTAAACTAATAAATTTATAGGTAGAAAAGAATAATAGTCAAGAAAGTCAGCCAGAATCAGATAATAAAAATCATCCAAAAAAACGAGGTGAAGTATTTAAGAATGATTTTAAATTAAACATTTTTTTTTAATTTCCTCAAACAGCATAAAAAATACTAACTGAAAAAGCGTAATAAATATATTCTACATCTACTGTCGAATACTTTTTAATTTCAGCGAGTCAACAATCAAATAAAGACGATTCGCAAGTCTCCCATTTACCAAAAGACGAAAGCGGCGCAACTCCTGCAAAAATGATGAAACATTCGCAGCAAACGCAGCATCAGCCATCAAAAGGAAATCCCGACAAAGGGAATACCATAGATTCCTCGAAATTTCCACAATCTAACAAGCCTCAAATTAAATCGATCGAGCGCGTAAACTACGACATGTCGAGTTTCCAGGTGAAATACAGCCCTTTATATATAACATGAAAAATATAACTTTCACAAAAAATTTTCACTCAAAATTACACGTCACGGGTTCCAACAATTAACGCAAATAAACAATATTCGTTTAAAGCTCTTTGAAACTAATCAACTTAACGTATAAACTTGTATACATTAATTAGACAGGGCGTAAGGAAATTCCGGCCAACACCCACGCAGCGCAGTCGTCTGCTTCGTCTATGCAGACTCCGGCGAACGTCGGCGCTTCGAAGCCGCCGGCGACACCTTGGCCGTCGAAGAAGACTGATAATACTTTCGAGGAGAAGAATTTCCATCAAACGAAGGGCCAGCAGGATCTTGACGTTACATCCATGTCGGTGGAAATGCCACCTTCTATTGATTCCGCGAGCTTGATGTCTCCGCTTCTCGATCCGAATATGTACGGCGGAGACGCCATATCCGCGATCTTGGGCAGCGAGATTACAGAACCTGGAGGCAGTTTCGAACTTGCCAGACGTATTTATGGAGGTATAATTAGCCGTTTTGAAATATCAAAATATTTCAGAAATAAAATTTTAATTAAAACTCGTTGATTATAATTAATGTGAACGTCCACAGATTCAGATTTAAATTCTGATGATGAATTTGATTATGAGAAAATGATGGGTCAATTCAACTCCCCAGTTGGAAGTCCAAAATTCCCTAAGCAATCGAAGAATTTGAATAATCAAGCTCCGTCAACTTCCAATAATGAAGTTCCTCCAAAATCAAATTCTCAAGAAAAAAGTATGAAATTTATTTTATATCAATTACGTTATTAATATTTTTACATTAACTTTTGATTATTTTTGTAGATGATGCAAATTTTAATTTTATTCAATTTGGTAAAAAGCAACCGAACAAGGGCAAACTGTTATTTTAACCAATATTCAAAATTCAATATTTTGTCAAGTTTCAATCTTATGGCAGATTTTTTTAATTATATCATTGTTCTTAATTATTTATATAGATTTTCAAAATAATACCATTGTAGGCTTCATTTTTATTATCACATTATATAAACATAGAATTTATTGTTTTCATCATCATATTTTTATTTTCGAAGAAGTAAAATAACAACTTTTTATTTGAGTTTTAGCAGATAATCTTTTCGAGAATCTGCGGTTTAATCATGAAATTAATCATATAAATTTTGTAAACAAATAAAGCTCATAAAATAAAATATTGATCGAAAAAAAGTGATTAATATTTGGAATTACGACGTAAAACAGCCCCGCATACATCACATTGAAAGAAATTTTTATATTTCTCAATAATAGCCCACATAAAATTAATTACTCGGCGGCGACCATCCTACATTTCGGCTACGGAAATGCACATTAAAGCCACTTAAACCAGCCACTCGAAAAAAAAAAAGATAAATGAAAGAAAGACAGAACCGATGCATGGACACGCGCCGCCTCTATCGGTCCGACTCTTAAAAACTCTCGTAAACAAGGTCCGCGTATGCTTTATCACTTATAACGTAAGCCTCGCTTCATCAGACAGAAAGAGTTCCGACTTACGCATACTGGCCTAGCACAGAAGCAGGAAGAGCGCAGCTGCCGGAATATAATTCCCGCCGTCGCCACCTTTGACCATCAGATTAGTCAATGGGCGGTAAGCCGAGACAAGAGGTTGACGTATAACGCGAGTCTGGGAGCGCCGCGGCGCGTGTTTCCCGATTTTTCTCCGGCGGCGCGATGATTAGGCTTATTTACGTCATGCGACTTCCACTCTGTGTACGCCACGCGCGGCTTTCATGAATCCTTCCTTTTTAATCCGAGGGTGCCTCTCGCCGGCTCTCGGAATTGTAGCGCCGAGTTTGTATAAAAGGCTGCTTTAAATAAGGCGTGAAATGTATCTGCGAAAATAACTCCTTTGTTTTGACCGGAGAGTGGATAATTATGAAATTGTGTACACTTGCGGGGCGGATTAACTGATTGAAGGAAAAAAATATGAAGATTACCCTTAATTCTTACTTAAGTTTGAGAAGAGAACCTTTGTTTAAATTTAAGGAATAAAGAATTTAAAATTAGAGCAGTGAAAATATATATAAGACTGACATTTGGTGAATTTTTAGAAAAATAATAATTCACAGTAATTTTCTAAAGTAAAGAAAAAATGATTTTTTTTTTTTTTAAATGAGCTACATTTACTTGTACAAAAGATAAAAAAATTTATATACATTTTTCAAAAGAATTTTTTGCAGAATCATTTCCTTAATGCAGAGTACCTTCCATTAATTTTAGACTTTTGCCATAAAAATGAGATGGGTTGAAATTTCAATATGCAGGTGAAACGTAATCTAAAGAAAAAGAAAAAAGAATCCTTTAGAAGTCTACTTCAGAGCTTCAAGAATATTTTATGCATATTTTTTCTGTTTTATTACAAAATGAAAAACTGTGTTCTAGTTTTTCTTACACTTTTTCTTTTTCACGTTGCATTCTACCTTTTAAGTTTCAAAAGAGATTCAGAAAAACTTATGCAACGAGAAAACTAAACAGAGTACTTCAAATTTTTTGAACAATATAAAAATTGAAAAAAATAAATACCTTTTAAGCTTAATCACTGATATAAATCAAAAGTGTACTTTAAAAATTCATATTTTAAAGTTTAAAATGTACTTTTCATTGAACAGAAGTCATAATTTTTTAAGCACTCTTTCATCTTAGTTTCGTTTGCCTAACAACACCTAATTAAGTCACCTACTTTTTAAGTCGAAGGTTACTTAATTCAGGTACTCTCAATGCAAGCATACAATAATTCGGATAACCGACAGAAACAAACAACGTAAACGTTTATTTCTGTCTAACTATATATTCATTTAACAACGCACCTCAAATTTTTCCCTCACTTTCGACAAAACTCCCAATTCCACCGACAACAGAACCAACATACTCCCAACAGATCCTCGTAAAATCACGCGCGTACTTTCCAGCATATATCCATTCATCAGCGGCGAGGGTTCGTCGCGGAGAGCCAGCAGAAGCGAACGTAAGAATATCGGAAGGGAGGGAGAGAGTTTAAGCTCATGAAAGACGGAGAGGCCCTCCTCCTCCTTGTGTGCACGAGCGCGCATGACGTACGTTTATGGCTTATTACGCGCAATCGTCGCGGCTCTCCCCCTGGTCCATTCATCGACGGGCCCAAGAGAGAGAAAGAGAGAGACCCGAGTCCTGAGGCGGCGAAAGAGAGCCGCTCCTCCTTTGCCACCCGAGTATATAAAGCTCGTCTAATCTCGAGCGGAGCTTCTCAGTGCCGCGTCGCGAGTCGCCGCTGGTGATGCGCTGACCTTTCCGTCGACTCTGGAGAAGTTCCCGGTGTGGTTTTCAGTGATTGGCAATTGTTTTATTTAGCTTTGGAGTGATCATTTGATTTCAGTGCTCATTATTGCAGGTTGGTAGTTTATTTATTTGACAATATCAAAAATATGTTTTTATCGTGGTTTTTTGAGCAACGGCAAGAGCCTCCGGGCCACTTGAATATTTCCGCGTTCTCTTCTACTGCTCATTAAAAAACAAATTTTAATTTTAATCTTTTTCTCAATATTGTAACATTAATTTTCGCTTCCAGTATAAGAGCATTCTTAGTACGCAACAAGTGCACTGTATTTGCGAATAAAGATGTTTGTTTGCTCCGCATCGATCGTAATGCAATGCACTCGTTAACCCGCTCTATTAAATTTTCATTATTTCACTCATTGCTTTCGCTTCCTGCGAAGCATCCACCGATTGACTTGCCCCGCTGGCAATCAAAGCAAATCGCCAATCGCGGCACTTATATATATTCAAACGAATCAATTAATTATCTTTATTTTCCCTTGCACGTACGCAACAAGGCAGCTTCGAACAATTCGCGCTCCGCATTAAACCGAGAGCGAGAGAGCGATTGGGGACCGGCCGAGCCGACCGGACGATCACGAAAATGCGGAGGTGTCCTGCCCTTCTGACGCTGATGGCCGGGCTTCTGGCCACGGCGGCCGGCCAATTCGACGCGCCGCCGCACATCATCGTCTTCATGGCCGACGACTTGGTAAATCAACGCTTGCACTTGATATCCCTATGGCGAGGCTTGTTTTTTTTTTTTTTTTTTTTGGCTCGTCGATGCGACGAGGTTGTATTAAGCTGTAATACGCGTAACGAGCTGATGGAATAAATTGCACGGGTTATTTTAGCATTGTTAAGGCGCGGTTAAGTAGGTGGAAAGTATTCGGGGACGGGGAGCGAGCTGATTCGATCAAGCACGGGAGATCTCGCGATTCGTTTCGATCTTTCGGATTGCGAGAGCGAAATTCGTTGGCAAGCTTTTATCTAGATCGTGTAAATCGTTTAGCGGATCTGCGGTGGGGAGTTTAAATTGTTTTACGGTTACTTAAGAAGCTCAGTTGAGGAGACGCATTTTTTAAACAACAAAAATTGAAAGATGCATTTTTTTGCTCTAACTCCGGAAGTAAAATTTAAAACTACAACGCGGAGGCTCTTTTTCGCCTAAAAACTAATTCAAACGCTTGCAAGGCGCTTGATGAAAAAAGGTCGAAAGTTAAATTAGACCAAGCGAGAAAAATGCTGCAAAAGAGAGAGAGAGAGAGAGAGAGGTCAAGAAGAAGATGAGTAACCGCAATAACAGCCGCACGCGGCCGTTATTTCCGCCTCGCCTTTTTTTTTCCACAATACTTAATCCAATGTATTCGCATTGTGGTGCGCGGGCCGTAGCGGCGGCGGGTGCAACTTGTCTTGAATTAATGTAGTCATTAGTTGAGACAATTACCGACGGCTAACGCGTCGTCTACGCCTCCGCGCGAAGGCGGGAGGATGCCGCGGCGGCTCCGAGCCATGACTCACCCCGACCGACCGACCGGACAAATAAAATTCCGGCCCGAAAGCCGGGAAAGATACAGGAGCCCTGCTTTTGTCGCCGCTTTGCGTCGTTCGCGGGAATGCCCGAATTTTAACGTCTGCCTCGAATTAAAAGAAGCGCCATGATGATGGCCAGCAATTCGTTTGACGAGTCTTCATATTTTTTTTTCTCGAATAGGGGTGGAACGATGTGGGCTTCCACGGCTCGTCGCAGATCCCGACGCCGAACATCGACGCGCTCGCCTACAACGGAATCATCCTGAACAGGCACTACGTGCTGCCCTCGTGTACCCCCACCAGAGCGGCGTTCCTCTCCGGCAAATATCCCATCAAAATGGGTAGGTATATTCAAAAGGCGGAGACGAGTTTAAAATATCGACGAGTCGCTCGCGGCTCCAGAGTTTACATCGCGTCGTTTACGTTCGAATTTTGATTTGCGCAGGGATGCAGGGGGTCGGGATTCTCGGAGGCGAACCGCGCGGGTTACCGCTAAATGTACGCCTGCTGCCCGAGTACCTGCAGGGCCTCGGCTACGACACGAAGCTGATTGGCAAGTGGCACGTCGGTTATCAGACTCCCCAGCATACTCCTAATCATCGTGGTTTCGATTATTTCCTTGGCTTCTACAACAGCTACATTGGCTACTACGATTACAGATACTCGCAAGGCGTAAGTGTTTTTAAGCGTATTTACCTTTTATATAAAAAAATAATTGAAAAAAGCGGATTTGGTTCTGGTGGCAATACTTCTACTGGTCTCTGTTGTCAATTTATTTAAATTTGATTATTTAAAAAAAAATTGAATTTAGCAATTAATGCAATAATATTATTGGCGCATACGTTCTTTATCCAAGTCGTTAATTGAAAAGACCAGTTTCTAACCCGATCCACAATTGACCTTTAAAAAAAAATCTTGAAAAAAATTCTCTGCACTAAAAAAGTAAACAAGCAGCCGACTGGAACGAAAAAGGTCAGAAATTTCCTTGGCGCATTCAGTTGACGCCATAAGCAAAGCAAAATTCTAGAACATAATAGTGTAGTGACTAATTCGCACGTGGAATATAATTCGCTTTGTGTGTGCACGCGCGCAGAACATGTCCGGCTTCGATATGCACGCGAACGACAATCCGGCGTACGGCACCGAGGGCAAGTACGCGACCGATCTCTTCACGGACACGGCGCTGGACGTTATCAGCAGGCACGATCCAATGCGGCCGCTCTACCTTCAAGTCTCGCACCTGGCCCCGCACGCGCCCCTCGACATTCCGATGAGGGACTTTTACGACGCCGATTTCAGCCACATCTACGAGCCGAACCGACGGACCTATGCGAGTGAGTTTTATGATTTTCGCCCGCAACGTCGCAGTTTTCTTTTTCAAGGAATTTTATGTATCGAGAGTGATTTTATGAATATTGTCTTTGATTAGAAATGGTGGCGAGATTGGACGACTCGCTGGGCAGAATTGTTTCCTGCTTGGGGGACAAGGGGATGCTGAAAAACTCCGTCATTCTATTCTTGACCGATAACGGAGCTGCCCCGATCGGGAAGTTCCGAAACTGGGGATCCAACTGGCCTCTGAGAGGAGTAAGATATTCTCGACCGTTTCGACGAGCTCCAATCTTAAGAATTCGCAGTGAGATATCGATCTTTGCAGACGAAGTACACCCTGTTCGAGGGAGGAGTTCGCGGCGTCGCGGCGATCTGGTCGCCGAAGCTTCTGAACAAGGCGCGGATCTCCGATCAGCTGATTCACGTGACCGACTGGCTGCCGACGCTCTACGCGGTGGCCGGTGGGGACCTGAGGGATCTCGAGCAGATCGACGGCGTGAATCAGTGGGACGTCCTGAGCATCGGCACCGGAAACGTTCGGGACAAGGTGCTGCTCAACATCGACGAAGTCACCAAGACCGAGGCGGCGATTTATCAGCGATTTAAACTGGTTCGAGGTAAATTAAGCTTGCTGAAATCGTTTGTTCGAGCGCCTTGCGAATTATCTCTTTTATGGCTGCTCAGTGACCTCGATTTTATTTTATTTGCGAATATATGTAAACGTCGCACCGGCGACAGTTACGATGATTAATATCCATTATTTGAATATGCTAATTTAGAACGTATTTAAAAAAAAAGTATACTTTGTCATTCATTCCCATTTACTCAATTATTTTCTATAAAAAAAATGAGAAGCTCGCTTTCTCTCCAAACGAAGTAAAACTTGCCCTACAAAAGACCATTTCTCTCTCCCCAACCACCCTTTAGGCACGATGTACCGCGGCTACTACGACAACGTCGAGGGCGAGACCGGCCGGGGCCGCAGCGTGCCCGTCTACAACACGACGAACGTCCTCAAGAGCGCGGTGTCGGACGCGATTCGCGAGCACCTTGGCGTCCCCGTCATCCAGGAGAGCGCGATGTGGCAGCTGCAGAGCCAGGCCTCGGTGCTCTGCCGGCCGAACATGACGAATCTGCACTACAACAATCGCTACAGCCTGCCGTCCTGCAACGAGACCGAGTGCCTCTTCGATCTCAGCATCGATCCCTGCGAGACGAACAACATCGCCAAGAGCTATCCCAGAGTGAGTATATATACCGGTTTCTCGGCGTTGACGCTGTTCGCGGAATTGTTGCTTGGCAATTGAATTGCGATGATTGGAGCGACTCGATTGCGACTCGATATATTATACGTGTCGTATTAGTGAGATGTCAGCTTTGAAAGGCGTACAAGGCGCTTCATTGTTTATGAGATTCTCGCCGATAGCAAGAAAGTGCGAAGGCGAAAAATGTAATTGAGTTAGGGAGATATAAAGTGAGTTACGTCAGACTGAGATAATCTGCATTTAAAGTGGTTATGATTCCCTGTGTCAACGTCACTTAATAAAGCCACCATAGACACATTTTACTAGAAACATAATTTAGAGTTTATTTTGGAGACGTATATTATTCATACTTTATACTATCCGTTGCAACTCGGAAGATCTATTAAAATTAATCTATGTATACGTAATTCGAGCATTCCTCAGCTCAAGCAAATCAAGTTTTCTGCATTTGCTTAAAATTATAAGTCTATTTAAAAACGTTCAAAACAGGCTGACAATCCTAAATTAATTAAATCAGTCGAAATCAACCTAAACTGAAACATTTCTCACTCCAGTACGTAGCCGAACTGGACCTCTACCTCGAGAAGTACGGCAACGTGCTGGTGCGCCAGGCCCAGCTGCCGGTGGACTACATGGCGGACCCGCGCCGCTGGAACTACACGTGGCAGCCCTGGCTCCGGGACGTCTACGACACGTTCTACTCGTACCCGAACGCGGCCACGGCCCTCGGCACCCTGGCGGTCTGCGCGCACGTCGGCCTCGTCCTGATCATCGTCGGGCTCCGCGCCTTCATCTGACTCCAGGATCACACGAGCCTGACCGACTCCTCCTGCGCGCAATACTCCAAGTGCTGCGGCGAGCCCGAAACCGACGGAGAGGATCGCCAGCAGGAAACGGCCGTCAACGGCACCGCCGTCGAGAGATGAGGCGAGCTTAGGTTTTTGTGGGAGTAAACTGAAGGCTCGACGATTGTTTGGCAGATTTCTGGATGTGGCGGTCGGCGTCGGGAGTTTTTGAGGAAGAGATTATCTTTGGTTTAGCCTTTAGAGTCCGTTTCGAGGCCTTTTATTGTCCTTAAAGTCAAAAAGGATAAGATAATAAAAGGCGCACTTCCGTCCGTTAACCAGATAGGAAAAGGAGCATTTAGATTTATATAGCTGTAAATAAAGGTAGCGAGCTTTAATACTCCGTTAAATGTCGCGTAAATAAAAAATTATTATGTGCCATATTTAATAAGTAAGTAATAAGTTTCATGGAAATTTGACCTCCGATAGATATTAGCATAAAAGTGCTTCCTTGATCTATTTGAGATTCTAATAACTTTGCTAAATAATAGAGGAACAAATTTTGTAAATTAGTCACGAATCGCGCAAGGATATCTTTAATTTTTTTTTTTTTTCTAGAACTATATTTTATCAGTTGTTACTGAGGTGAATACATTGAAATTTTTAAATGACAGCAGAATTCATTAGACAAAACTTGTTTAACAATGCTGATAGAATAATTAAATATCACGTCTAATAATATTTTTTGTTCAGAATAGGAATTAGTATATTATTTTTACAATTTTATAATTAATATTCAGAATCATACAACAATATCTTTATAAATATTGTCAATAAAGGCAGTATATTTATTTAAAAAACACGATCTTTTTATTATTAAGTAAATGTTATAAATAATTTAATACAATAAAGAAGATTATCTTAATCAATTATACTGTTTTAAACATCATTTTATAGCAACGAATAAAATGCTAATAAAAAAAATGCAATGAAACTAATTTTTTTAGAGGGCTTTTTATATTTTAAAACTTTTATTATATTGAATTCAAATTAATACACAAGTATTTAAATCAACATCTTTGATTTAAATATATTATTTAAATTATTACGAGTGTTATTTATTACTTTAATCTTTTAATACAAATCAAAAGTTTATCAGTTCAGCAAAATTTTCTCAAATAATAAAGAAAAATATTTCATCTCGTTACGTTATTTGAATGATTAATGACGCTTATGAAGAGTAAGTTGATTACGTAACAACAAAATTGTTTTGTTTGAGTCCTCCTAGCAAAACTAAAACGAGACTTGTCCCGTTTCTTCATTGTCATTTCATGCATGTGATCGGCGCATCAATCCATTTCTAATGATCGGAATTTTAATTCGTAATTGCATCGATACTTATAGCATACATCTTTAAATAAATTAACAATAACATTGTAATTACGATATGCAGTTGAAAAAGTTTCGAATAACTCGATTTTTTTATGCTTGTTAAAAATGGATGAAACTTACGCACTCGGCCTGAAAAAATAATGAATCCACGGTTTTTTTTATTTCTTAAGCAAATCTTCTTCGAGTCATGTGAATTTAAGCTCTTAACAGATCACATTCAAGGTAAAAAGTGAAACTGTTATTTATTATATCGTTTTACGTCAGAAAATTTGAACTATGCTCAATCTTTCTTGTATCGTGCTATCCGGCAATAAAGGTCAACGCTTTCTAAACATAAACTTATCCTTGCGTAAATAAAGCTTGTTTAAACGTCACTGCAGTATCAGTGACAATAATCGTCGAGTCAACAATTTATCATCGGAATTAAAATCGTAGCGAAAGTTTCAGCGCCTCCGATCCCAACCGACCGAACTGCATCGAAATCGACAGTTGTTCTCGAATTCTTCAAAATTCAAAAGCCCAATATTCCTCTTCGAGCATCGTTGCGTCACGTGCCCGATCCCGCTTCCTTATCTGCTCTCGGTTCGCTCGTAAATCGGCGCCGCGCGCAAAAAACCATCTACCTGCGTCTCTCGCTCCGCAGAGACGGAGAGTCTCGCGGAGGAGCCTGACTTAGTCGCACCTGCGACCTCGCCGCGACGACGAAAGGCGCGAAACGGCGAGATAGGGGGAAAGAGGGAGGCGAGCCGGCGAGGTAGATAGATAGACCAGGCCAACCAGTCGAGGGGCTAAATCATTCCTTGTGATTCCGCCGACTCGCGAGCATTGATTGGACGGCGATCGTGCCAATCGGGCGCGGCACTTTTCGACATAATATCGCCCGGGAGGATTGTCGGGTTTTTGAGAGAGTGCGGCGTGTATACATGCGGGAGCGCGGTACGTAGTTCGGAGCTTCGGAGATGCAGACGGTGCACAAGTTCCTCACGTTTCTGGGATGCGCCGCCATCGTGAGCTTCTGCGCTTACGGCGCGGTTATGTGGGGCAAGGCGCCGGCGACCAAGAGGCCGCATATTGTTTTCATCGTGGTGGATGATATGGTGAGTAAATGGTTACGAGAGTTTAGAGAAAAATTCTTTACTAAAAATTACAATAGTCAATCTTAATTAGCTCACGGACTGCATTATTGGAAAAATTACAATAGTTTTTTTGTAAAATTTATCATTTACAACAAACTATTGTAAAATTTATTAGAACTATAGTAAATTTTACAAAAAACTATTGTAATTTTGTTAAGAATGTCAATCTACAGTCAGACTATAGTCGGCGATTAGAAGATAAGTCACTATTTATTAAATACGTTCTTACGAGAGAACGTGCAGCTGCTATTAAGAATAGAATATATTATTATTTAACAATAAATCTGTTTTGCTTCTTATGTAAGTTACTGCGAAAAATTTATAAATTGTAAGAAACAAAAAATGTTAATATTTTTCGACAGCTATTCAAATTTGAAATTTGACAGAAGCAATAAAATCTGTTTTGTTTCTTATGTAAGTTACTCTGTGAAAAATTTATAAATTGTAAGAAGCAAAAAATGTTAATTTTTTTTGATAGCTATACAAATTTGAAATTTGACAGAAGCTTGATTAAGAAACCTTGAACTTGTATTCATTATTTCGCACGACTACAATTTTTTTCCATTGATACATGCGATTTCATCACCTCTATTAACGTCGCTATAAAGGTTCCGTAATCAGCTGAAGTTTTTTTAAAATGCACTCGTACTATAGAAAAATAAAGATAATTCCGTTAATTATCATTTGTAGCTATGTTTTATGAGAATTTAAATAGCTCTGCAGCATAAAGTTCTTCACCTGATACATAGATGGAATCAAGATTTTTGTCACGGATTAAAAAGAATACACTTAATTTACGTAATTAAAATTCGAAATAATTAGTACTTAGTAAATTATCAATTCGTGTTAAATTCACTGACCAGTAAGAAATAATGAAATGTTCAACCAAACGTAAATACAGTATCTTAAAGCACACAATCGAAACTTCTATTATAAATAGTCATAATTTTCATCGTCTGACTCATTATCACGCTTCTTAATTGAAAAATAAATATTTTTTAATTGTTTATTGAAAAGTATAATACAAGTGCCTTCTCTCAGCTCAAAGCAGGGAATATCTTCTATGTAAATCGTCCATTAAAAATCAAAGCAAAGCGCGCTCGGAACAATACGGAAGCAAGTAACGCGTCGCTGATCACTGTTGTGTGACATTAAACCTCAGGACTCCGTAATCGCGGCAAGTATGCTTAACCGCAATGACAACGACCCTGCACTTTGCGGGTTTACCTTGAGGCGTTAAAAGCGTTAGAAAATTATGAAACTTGAGAAAATTGTTTTTTCGAGACCGATAAGACGCGAGCAGATAAAATTTTAAGCAAAAACTTTTAAGTTTTTTTATAAGGAAGTAATTTTTTAACTGTATGAGCATAATTCCATTGTTAAAGCTGATTCTTACGAGCCATTAAAATGTATAATTTTCTTTAAATGGGCTATTTTGTTTTATCACGTGGTTCTAATTGAGTTAAATAAATGTCGCTGCGTGTATTCTTAATTATTCAGATTTTAAAAGCATCAAATCTATTCTTAAGCTGCTTAATATTTTCATAAGGCTGGAGTATTAAAAATTTGTTTTTTTTTATATTATATTAATTACACTATAATGGATGTAAAATATTCATTAAACCTCGTCATAGTCGATATTAATAGTTCGTAGCACAATCTCGAGAAATCAATTTTTAAATTCGGAAAGTACAATCTTCTGTAAAATTATAGCTAATACCTGGTAATTAATAAAAAAATCCTTGAGATTATTAAAAGTAAAAATACGTGTAAAGAAGTTATCACAAATTGTTACAAATATTTTCATGTCACTGATATTTTAAAACGCATTTTTAGAATTGGTTATTAGATTAGGATGCGGTCTATTTGCCACCGAAAAGTTTTTCAAAAATTTTCTTTTGCGTTCATTTTCAGGGATGGAATGACGTAAGTTTCCATGGAGCAGACCAGATTCCTACCCCAAACATCGATGCCTTAGCATACAATGGAATTATATTAAATAAGCACTACGTATTGCCGATTTGTACACCTTCAAGAACATCCTTGATGACTGGTCGTTTTGCTATTAGAGATGGTAATACGGACAAGATATCAATACCGGTCCAATAAAAAAAAAACTAGTATTTTAAACGATGTTAATTTATATTAACTATGATGGCATATTTATTTTTGATGTTAGAACTAAATTATCCAAATTTGAAGGTAAAAAATTAGTTTTTACGTTATCTTATTAGGTGAAACAAAACAGACTAATTTTAGATTGTTTTTACTTCTTCTTATTGAAAATTTATCCCAATTTAGTTTCGATCGATGCGCGTAAACATTTTTTGATACTCCAACGACCCTAAATTCATTTTTGTTCAGGAATGCAAGGCTGGCCACTGGTACCAGGAGAGGTCCGAGGAATTCCTCTGAACGTAACTTTGATGCCGGAGTACTTGCAAAGACTCGGTTACGCGACGAATCTCGTCGGCAAATGGCACGTCGGCTATGCTTCCGACAGCTATACACCCGCGCGACGAGGTTTCGACACTTTCTTCGGTTATTACAATGGATTCATTGGTTATTTTGACCATAAGATCACGCAAGTGGTAAGTTCGATCGTTTGAGTTTAAGTTTTTGATTTTTTTGCACTACAAACGAGAGAGGCAAAATTCTTTTTTAAGTAATTTCAGGTAGAAATAATTAGATTCTATAATAATACACCTAAAAATAACTTTCACTTTTATGGTAAAAGTTATAGCAAACTTCGGAATTAATCTTGGTATCGCCTAAAGAATAAATGAAAGTTTAAAACCTATAAAATGGTAGGAGGGGGTAAGTGGTCGATTGTTTGCTGCAATAAAATTTGAAAGAGATGAAACTACATTATGTCATTAGAAACATAAATTTTATAATCGCGGAAATCGTTCCTCATGAACGGTGACTTAAATCCATTAATATTTCTTTGTAATAATAAGTACATTTTCTTATCCAATTGTACAAACGCAATGACATTCCGAGTTGCAAATTAGTAAACAAAAACAGTTGCAGAAGAAATCTGCAAAACATAAACAGCTGCAGTCTTACAGTTTTTTATTTCAGTATTTTCCGAGAATATCAGCCTTACAAAAAGCTTAAATTTTCAATAAATCCCTATCAAAAAACATCAAAATTAATTTATACATCCTCAAATCATATATTTAATTCACAAAGAACCAAACTGGCAACGACTTGCATCGAGACGGGCCCGAAGGGTTACACCCTGCGTACGATCCGAAGTATTTTACGGACCTCATTACCGACGAGGCCGAAAAAATCATCAAGAATTACGACAATGATCGGCCGCTGTTTCTGGAGGTCTCGCACTTAGGGGTTCATGCAACTGAAAACGAGGAGACTCTGGAGGTTCGGAACATGACCGAGGTCAACGCGACTTTTCCTTACATAAAAGATATGCAACGCCGCAAATACGCCGGTGAGTGTGAATAATTCAGATTTGGTTCAAAATCAGAGTTTAAACCGTACAAAGTATCGTTCAGGATTATATTAAGGAATTTAAAATACAGAATAATTTTACAACCACGGTGACCTCGCGTTGAACTGTAGTTTAAGACTCTTAAATACACTGTTTTTCTATTAAGCACAATTCAACAAAGAGGTAATAAATCTCTGATAAGTGTGTGTTATTGCGTACAGTAATTATCGAGGTAATTATGGTACATATTACGACAATATTATGGTTTAAATTAGTAAATTATGTGGTTAATAAAATCATAAAATTATTTTTTACGCTTTTTTTTTTTAAATAAACAGGATAGTTAGATAATGCTTTAGAACACATCGTGTACCGGATAAATATTTGAAGTTCAAACCGGTTTCGTATAAAAGTTTTTTTCCTTATTCATTTGCTTTTCCTGTTGTTCAAGCAACGGATTAACGATAAATTTTAATAAAATTATACATCGCCGATACGTTTGTTTATATTTTTTTTTAAATTTTTGCAGGAATGATGAAGGCCGTGGACGAGTCTGTGGGCCGAGTCGTAGCGGCTCTCGGCGAAGCCAAAATGTTGGACAACAGTATTATAATTTTCATCTCTGACAACGGCGCTCCGACTGTCGACCTGTACGCGAACGCCGGCTCCAATTACCCTCTACGCGGAGTAAGTCGCGCGTCCGCCTCGAAAATTCCACCAGCGGCGCACGAATAAAGCGTATATATACCCCGTCTTTCCAGATAAAGGGGACGATGTTCGAGGGCGGGGTGCGCGGCGCGGCCTGCATCTTCTCCCCCCTGATAAAGACTCCCTCCAGGGTCTCGAATCAGCTGATCCACATCGTCGACTGGCTGCCGACCCTCTACGCCGCGGCGGGCGGCAACCCCGCCGACATCGACGGCCCGATCGACGGCCTCAACCAGTGGAAGACCCTGACGCGGGGCGCCCCCTCGCCCCGGCAGTCGCTCCTCGTCAATATCGAGGACGTCCAGAAGACCGAGTCCGCGATCATCGGCCGGTACAAACTTCTCAAAGGTGATGCGCGAGCTTCCTCGTTAATTATGATAAGCCGATGGTGGTGCAGGGTTTCATTAATTATAGTCGGAGGGCTGCCTGAATAGATGGCTCGTCGAGATGAACTTTGGTTATTAAGGGAGGGCCCGACTAGAAAGTTTATTCGACGATTATTTACAAATGCTTTAATCCCCGGCGAAAGCAGGCGCCTCGAACTTGTTCGAGGGCTACTACGGCGAGAGCGGCAACGATCCTTCCTTCCCGGCTTATCGAGCGGAGGAGGTGCTGTCGTCGCCGGCCGGCGCGGCGATCGGCAGGCTCGCGAAGCACGTCAGCCCGTCGGCGAGGAAGGTGATGAAGCTGCGCGAGAAGAGCACGCTGCGCTGCAGGCCCGCGGAGAGTCACGCGAACTGCTCCACCCTCTGCCTCTTCGACCTGCTGGAGGATCCCTGCGAGACTCGCGACTTGTCGCGGCAGCTGCCCGAGGTATGACGGTGTCGTCTATCTTTGTTTTGATTTTTTCAACCTGTCTCGTTGCTAATTACGATTTTAATTTTGGGGACAGGTTGTCAAGTCTTTGGAGGCGATGATCGACGGTTATCGAAGGTACTTGGTGCCGCAGAGAATGTTACCTACTGAGACGTGCTCCTATCCGAGGTACTTCAACGGCACCTGGATGCCTTGGAGGAAAGTTGACAATTTTACGCAGACAGTGATTCCGCCTGAAATATGCCAAAAAATTTGAAAGTATTTTACTTGATTGTAACTATTCTAAATCTTTTTAGTTCTAAGTTTTTTATTGTCTTAAAATAAACGATTTTCACCAGATTGTCAGTCGTTCACTCCCTTGCCTTTGAAATTCGATCTTTGTTTGTCAAATAAATTGTCTCGTTTACAATTTAAGTAAAATAAGCATTACTTACGCATCTTGATGATTATGATGAGAGTATTTGTATTTGTAATTAGTTCGGGTTTTGACTGTAGACTCACTGTCACTGAGTTGTTTGGTAATATCTGACTCATTTGAATTACCATTCATCAAATCACACATTTTTATTCTTTTTTTCTTCGATCTCTTTTCATAATGGTTACGGTCTTTCTGCAAGTATAAGCAAAATATATTTGCCTTTGCGTGTTACAGTTACGATTCGTGCAAATGACACTTTAGCGATTATGTTCACAGACCTTCGGGTAATTTATTTTCAAAACTGATAAGATTGTCGAACAAGCACAATTTTCTTTGAGTTCTTCAGACTTTGGTAAGCGAAATACTAAAGTTGAAACCAGTTAATAATAGAATACACTCTAGAATAGTTTTTATTGTTTTGAAAATGCAAATAAAGTGGAAGTTTTTAATACTTTTAGGATGCATTGCAACTTTGATTTTTTGTATTTTTTTTATAGTTAAAAAAGACAAATTAATATTTCGGAACAGACCACACGTCATTATTATTGTAGCCGATGACTTGGTAAGTAATTTGAAAGTCTTAATGAATATTAAAACATGCACTAAATCAGCAATAAATCTATCGCGTAAATTATTATATTTATATTTAATTATTAGATTGTTTTTATGAAAAAGATATCAATTTATTATTTAATTTTTTTATATTGGATTATTATTCATTACTATTAAATTGTTAGGGATGGAACGACGTAAGTTTTCATGGGTCAGATGAAATTCCGACTCCAAACATAGATGCCCTTGCCTACAATGGAGTGATATTAAATAGGCATTACGTATTACCAACTTGTACTTCCTCGAGAACGTCTTTGTTGACTGGTCGCTACGCCATCAGGGAGGGTAATTGAAAAACGAGAAAAAACATTTTCAGTAAACAAATTAATAACAAAATAGCATACAAGGTAATTTGATATTAAATTTAAAACTGATTTTTCACCCAAAAAATCTGAAGGGCTACAAGAAGCCCCCTCGTTGAAGCCTGGCGAAATTCGTAGCCTGCCTCTCAACGTTACCCTCATGCCGGAGTACTTTCGGAGACTTGGATATGCAACAAAACTTATCGGCAAGTGGCATCTCGGCTATCCGACGGAAAATCATACGCCGGCACGTCGGGGCTTTGATACATTTTTCGGATATTACAATGGATTTATCGGTTACTTCGATCACGAGGCCGAGCAAGGAGTAAGAAAGTAACATAAATCAGTTAGCGTGCCAAAGTCGAGTTTTTTTTTCTTTTCGAAACATCTGTTGTTCTATTGTTCTGCTAATTTCATTCTAATAATACCATTCTGTTACTCCACTAATACTAACAAAGTGTTTTTTTTCTTACCGACGCTAAATAAAAGGAGATGCTCGGTGCTGATTTGCACCGCGACGGACCGGACGCCTTGGGTCCTGCTTCCGACTCGCGATACTTCACGGATCTCGTAACCGACGAGGCTGTGAAGATTATCAAGGGCAATTCGAACACGAGACCGCTTTTCCTCGAAATTGCGCATTTGGCGGTTCACGTGGGAAACGCCGACGATCCGATGGAGGTCCGCAATATTTCGGAGGCAAACGAGAATTTCCCGCATATTTGGAACAAGAGTCGTCGAAAGTACGCAGGTAAAAATCGACGAGAGCGAAATATCGTTACAGATATACATAGTAAGATTTTAAAATTTGTCTTGCAGCAATGGTGAAATCGCTGGATGATTCCGTGGGCAAAGTTGTAAGCGCACTCGGCGAGGCTCGAATGTTGGCCAACAGCATTATCGTATTCATATCTGACAATGGAGCACCCACCGTTGGCGCATATAACAATACTGGCTCCAACTATCCTCTGCGCGGAGTACGACTTATGCTCGATTATTTCTGTCCATGTTGAACGCAATCTTAGTTTAGGCGGTGTTGCACGCATAAAAATGTGTCCCCTTAAAGCATCTGAAGTGTGATGTAGTTTTATATTTGTAAATTTGATTTTTGAAGAAATTACGATAGTATTGAATGTTTAAGATTTTGGCTTTGTCATAACCAGCAGAATACGTTAATTAATAAACAGTTGTTCATAGGGAGGTCTAAAAATGTGTACTTTACATCATCGTGAATTGACGAGCGTAAAGAATCGTAATAAAATTTCTCGAAAAATCAAACAATACAAATATAAAGCCAGTCTCGCAGGTGATTTAAAAGGGACATACCCCACCCTCACCCCTTCGCCCTTAATCTAAAAAAAAACTCTCAGTCAACCTTTCACATTCGCCCGGAAAACCTTCGCAGATAAAGGGCACGCTGTTCGAGGGCGCGGTGCGAGGCGTGGCCTGCGTCTTCTCGCCCCTGATCAAATCGCGCTCGCGGCTGTCCGAGCAGTTGATGCACATCTCGGACTGGCTGCCGACCCTCTACGCCGCGGCGGGCGGCAACACCGCCGACATCGACGGCGGCGGCCCGATCGACGGCGTGAATCAGTGGCCGGCGGTGGCGAGGAACGCGCCTCCGCCTCGGCGGTCCGTCCTGATCAACGTGGAGGATCGCAGGGAGGCCGCCGTCATCGAGCCGTTTAAGCTCGTCAGAGGTGCGAGACTTTGCTGATTGATGGAATACGGCGCGAGGATGTATATAGTTTTGATTTACGATAAGTTGGAAAATGTCGGAGAGAGTTACTTTTATTATTGAATTATGCGAAAAATTTGGCTTTGACCTCGGAATCCAAGGCGAATTGGTTGCTCGTAACCGCAATACTTTTCCAGGCGCCAATTACGAGTTTGATGGCTTCTACGGAGAAGGAGGAACTTATTGGAGTTATCCCAAGTACCAGGTTGAAGACGCGTTATTATCGCCCACCGGCATAGCGATCAGGCGGTTAACCAACCACATCAGTCCCTCCTTGAGCACGGCACGACGACTGCGGAAGAAAAGTCGAGTCTACTGTCAACTACCGCGGATTCCTGTCAATTGTTCGACCGCCTGCCTCTTTAATTTGCGCAACGATCCCTGCGAATCTCAGAATTTGTTCGCTCAATTTCCAGAAGTAAGTGGATGTTGTATGTCGAGCAACGTTTCTTTCAATTATTAGAAGTATACAGTAATTTCGATTGATTTAAATGACCTTTTTCAGATCGTTTTGACTCTGGAAGTACTGCTCAACAAATATCGGAGTGTATCAGTCCGTCAGGAAGCCTCGATTACGGAGCCTTGCTCCAATCCGCGATATTTCAACGGCACGTGGATGCCTTGGAGAAAAGCGGACAACATTTCCCAAACGATAATTTCACCCTCTGTTTGCGATAAATTTGAAAATCAATCGACGTCTCGGCTTTGATCGTAATTTTTTTTTTTTTAAATAAACTTGGTTAAATTTATAACAATGTTCGCGGATCCTTATATACCCCAGCCTGCACTTTGCGGGAAACTTGAAATGAGCTGAAAGTACACCCTTCAAAGTTAATTTTTAAGAAAAAGTAGCTTCATATTTTACGCCACTATGAAGTTGGGAATTACTCTATCGCACGTAAAGTATGACATGCAATTTTAAATCCCTTTTCATTTACCAAGTTACGAAGTAACTTAACGTCCCCGCAATTTTTTTTCGCGAAAAAGAAAGGAGAATAAAAAAAACTAACTACACTTCAAAGCTCCCGGTCCGAAAAAAGTTCAATGCTCTCTCTCTCTCCGGCAATCGTAATCCTCATTCTGCCCTCTCCGCGCTATTGCGCTTTCATTCATTTTTCAACGCCGTCAGCATCGAGCCTCTAAAATATTCGCGGTAAACCTTCAATCGGCAGTCCGCGGACGAGCTCGCGGGGCGAAAAATCTCGGAGCGTTAATGGATCTCGCGATAAATAAATCAAAGCCCTAATTAGATTAACGAAAAGGGCATATCGAATGAGAGAGCCTCCTCCCGCGTCTATATAATAATAAACAGCCCAAGTACGCTCCGCCAATTAATACAGCTCGTTAGCCGCGAATCTGGCGTAATAGTAGCGCTCGGCGCGGGGTGGAGGAAGGGGGAGGGCGGAAAAATGAAAAATTGTTAATCACGCCGGAGGAAAGATAATTACTTAGAGTCTCGGGGACGTATCGTGCGCATATAATAAGCCGGCTTCCGTCGTTAATTAGACCTCCCTCTCCCCGCGCGCTGTTCCTGAGCGACTTAGAGGAATAAGTATAAGGAGGAAAAAAGAGAGGAGAGAGAGAGAGACGCCGAAGTAAGAAACTCTCTCTCCCCCTTCGCCTTCTTTGTTCGTCATTGTATAGGGATTATGCAGATGAAGTTGCGCGCGGCAGAAGCCGCCGTTGCCGCCGCCGCAGCCGAGGCGTCTCGCCCCGCGGATATCTTCCGCGTTTAAGACGCCGCGCGCCGAGAGTCGAGAGCCGGGCTGATATCGCTTTAATGTCGCGGGGCCCCGGCGCGCATGAAATTACGATAGAGGAAAATATGCTCCGAGGATCGCTGCCGTCGTTGCTGCTCGCCGGGGCCAATTAGCTCTCGAGGTGCCAGCCGCGCAATCGTCGCCGGGAAGGAGAGAGAGAGAGGCTTTATTCGCCGGCCGGAGCTCCGCGCCCGTGATTGAGAAATTTGTTTTGATTTTCTTGGACGAGGACGAGCGGCAACGTTGTGCTCGAGGTTTGCTCCGAAGGATCTCTTTCTAGCGACAACTAAATATATAAAAATAAATTTAACTATAGACGCGAACTCGAGCACAAGTGCAGTCGCTTCCGTATCTTTATTATTAACCCACGTAGAGCCCCGGTGGCGGAAGATAAAGAAACCAGTTATTTCGCAAAGCTTAACGGTCGATTCGCTCGGGCGTGTATCCGTCAAAAGCTAACTAGATCTGGCGCGACGGAGAGCGAAGCTGGAAGAGAGAGAGAGAGAGACCCGGTAAACGGGGCAATTTCGAGCTCGGCACGCGCGCGCGCCCATACATCATCGTGACCGGCCTGCAAATGACGCGAAAACCGACGAGCGCGCGCGAGCGCGCCAAATTTTCGCGATGTGCACACTTGCGACTGAGGTGTATCGCGCGCCGTGTAGGACGAGTATGCCAGACGGACGCGAGAGAGAGAGGGGGGGCTCTCGCTATTGTTTCCCTTTGTTTGAGGCTGCTGCTGGCCGCTGAAGGATTGATCCGGTGCCTCTTTTCGATGGGATTAGAAAGTAAGCGAAGTGGGCAGCACTCTTTTAATCTTTTAATGAGAAAAGTATACTGAGGGGGGCTTTATTTGCGAGAGGGAAAAGGTGTTTGCAGCTTTGAAATTGTATCGGTACAGTGAGTAACTAATTATTAAAGCTTCTCGCAAATAACGAAGTACATCCGAGCGCCTGAGCAGGGTGACTTTCGACGGGGCACTCAGCAACCGAACGTCGGATCCTTTTAAAATATAATTATTTCGATCGCCGAACGAGAGTTATACAAGCTCAATTAGCCAGAATCGGACGAAAAGGCGTAATGAAATTAGTCCGGGTATTCCGTCGATATCCAGCCGGGAATACAGACGCGGGAGGATGCTCCGAAAAGCATAAGAAAACAAGGAAGGTCGACCCGATAATTAACATGCGCCGCAGCCGCCGGGAGGGGGGAGAGAGACAAAAGGCGAAAAAGAAAATTGACGAGCTGCGGCGCGCATGTATTTAATCGAAAGTTCGCCCGTGGCTGTTGCTCGCTGTCGGCTCGGGGGCCGCTCAAGAGGATGAGAGAGAGAAGGAGAAGAGAGAGGCAGGGAGTGAAGGGCACTATAAAGTCGAAAGGGGGTGGTGCGCGCGCGCGCGGCCCAGGCAGCGGGGTAAGTCGCTTTTAATAGTCGAGCAGCGCGGCGGCAGCTGCGGCCGTATTTGTCTACGGATCGTTCGTTGTTTGATATTTCATGGTCCCGGGCGAATAATGCCGGGGAAATTAGCCGTCTCCATAAAGCGCAGGAGCTGCCCCCGGAAGTCCGAGCCCCGACGACGAGGACGACTTCGATTCCCGACGCCTGGCGGACGAGGCTGATGTGTGTCTGTCTGCGCCGAGAGAGAGCGTAAATAACTTCGAAATTCGGCTTTGCGAGGCGACGATCGGAGGGGGGCAATGAGCGATTTTTCGCCTCGAGGCCAATTTTATTTATCGTCGAGCGAGGTGTGCGCGAAAGCTTTTTGCCGCGGTGAATCAGAAAGAGAAACTTGGCCGCGTAACGGCAACGAGCGTAAATCTTTGCCCATGCAATGTTAATTTTATTCCTTAACTAATTGTCGAAAATGATTTATCTTTTATCGACTTCTCTCTCTGTGCCTTGCAATTTAAATATAGACTCGGCAATATCGCCGTGAACAAATAATCCATTCTAATGTCACTTCAGAAGTAACGAGAATAAAAAATCTATCCAAAACCAGTACGCATTAATTAACTAGTCGTTAAAAATTCGCTGCTAGTTTATATCCGGTGCGCAGACGTCGATATATAACAATTAATTATCCCACATACCTGAAACAAAGGACAAAATCCCGTAAAGTGGCGCTCGTTATAACAACGATATCATTTAGTCGCTACTTGCGCGTATCAATTATTTACGATATCAATTAGTCGGTACTCGGCTCTCTTTCTCTCGCTTTTTTTCAAATCCACCGCTCTATCTCGGTCTTCTCGAGCCGCCGTCTTTATCCCCCCGCGGAACAACAAAGGCCCGAGGAATTATCGCTCTCGACTCTGTATGGCCCATTCAAGCCCTGTAATTAGTACTCGATCGTTCGTACAATGCGCGGCTCCTCTCTCGCTCGCCCGAGAGAGGACGGCTGTCGAGAGGGCGCGCAGGCCTTTTCGATTTCGACTCCGGGCCGATTTCGCCGCTGAACACCTGTGCGGGCTTCCCGCCGGCTATACGTACGCTTTTCATCGGCGTTAATGTTAGAATGTAATTCTTTGCTGCGGAGATTGTCGGACAGTGGCGACTGTTCGGGGGGGTTGATCGTGCTTTCGAGGAGCGCGGGCGGACGTCTTGTTTGAATTTGCGCAGAGCGAAAAAGCAGTTTTTTTAATTAAAGCAGGATGTTTAATCCTCCGTTGCTTATATAGTTTTCTTTTTGCCCAAGAAACACAAAGCGGACTTTGAGTAATGAGAGCGCGTTTTTATAATAGTATGCAAATTATCGATCCTCGTAAAGCTAAATATTTAATTAATATAATTGAAAAGAGGAGCCTCCGCTCGGCTTTCTTATCTCCCGCACGTGTAAATTACTTTTTTATACTTTCTCGCTGCCTCCTCTCCTCGTTCGTTCTCCTCTCCCTTGCAGCTTCTTTCTTTCTTTCTTTTTTTTTATATATATATACCTTCGGCCGCATCGCGCGCCACGAAGTGAGAAGTTAAAATTTCTTTTTCTCCTTCGCTCTCCCCGCCCCTCCTCGGCCGATAAATAATATTCCGTCGGACGTTCATTACGTCGTTAAGTTGTCTCCCGAACTTATTCCTTCCTCTCCGGGTCCCCCGATACCTTCTTCTTATACATCCACACCCGCGGCTCCGGCGAGCGCGACTAGAGTTTGAAATAACGCCGGGACAGGAGTAGTGGCAGGTAACCGCAACTTCATTAGAATGACTGAGGGAGCACTTGGAGGTTTTACGCCTCTTGCTAATTATTTTTTAATGTGTCGAGCGCTCCGGCGAGAATGCGAAGGTGATGGAGAAGTGCGTTTGGCGATTGGCAGGTAAGATAACCGCAGCTGTTAAAATATTTTTGTACTCGACACTTTTTCAGACACGGTAGCAAATATTTTCGTTCTTCTGTAGCGGAAATAGATGCACATTTCACATCCAATATCGATTTAAAATACATCTAAAAATTTGATCGATAGCTTCTGAATCACTTGACAAATGAGCTCCCTTTTAATTTCCTTTCCCAGCTTTTCACCGCGAGCACTCAACGTTTTCCAAAATAAAATCACTACCAGTCTCCATCTCAGTCGTTCCCGATGGAATTAGCACAGCACCGACTTGCAATCGGCACTAACTCGTCTTGTTCCTTAGCGCGATTACTACCTCCCGAGCTCGGCGGCAAAGGTCAAGTTCTCGCCGCCTTTTAAAGGCGCGTATCAAGCCCGCTAATAGAAAGCGAGAGCTCGCTCTCTCGTAGAATGCCGCGCACATATATACCCCAAAGCGAGAAAAAGGATCATCCGGTGCTCGGCCGAGCACCGCGCACGCCTACTTCCCTTCGCTCCTCTCTCGCTTCTAATGATCGGGCGGCGCCTTTTGTCTCGGCTCCGATAGCCAACCGCGGGGCTCTGCGAGGTACCTGCGAGAGACTGCTTATGTAAGCGAGAGGCGCGAGGAGGCTGAGTCACGGCGGGATTTTCGGGCGGTTTTTTGGGAAAACGGAGACGGGATTTTCATCGCCTCTTGCGGGGATGCGGATGGAGAACGATTTTCGGACGGGCTTTGTTGGACTAATGTGTGAACCGGCCGAGTGCTTTGATTTTCACGGGAGAAATTCTTGGAGTTTGGCCTTTCGAGTCGAGGATGGCTAATAAATATTATTAATAGCTTATGGATAATCTATTTTTACAAAAGCTAATTTTTAGTCCTCAATTAATTTACCAGTTTGCCGCTCTAAGTTTCTCCCAGTGTTTCATCCCATTTTTGAAATAATCTACAGCAAAATGTTAAATCAACGGAACACAGTAAAAACGTCCTCTCGCCCGTCAACGAAACAAAATTGTTCCCCCTCCAGATATTTTCCTCGCTTCGCAATCGTCATCGTCCGCGAGGCGCTCGCCGCAGCGATCGTCACGGTAAAAATCCGTGATCGTCGTCGTGCCGGGGCACCCCAATCCTCGCCTCTCCCGTTCCCGGTGGAAATATCCCTTCCACCTCTCCTTTGCCGGGCGCCCTTCCCCGCTCTCTCTCCGCTCCCTCCCTTTCTCCGGGGGGGCCTGCGCCTTGCGCGCGGTTTCGCGTGGCTCCGCTCGGACTACGTCGGACACCTGTAAGCACGCGGACTCGGCTCCGGACGCAGGCCGCAGCGCGCGCGCTCTTCAATTTCGGAGAGGAGCTCTATCTGTCTCGAGGCGCAAGCCCCTCTCGTATGCTCGACTGTGTGTGCTTTCGCGCCCCCCCTGTTCGCGGCTGGTTTCTTTTAGCTTAACGATTGTTGTGTGCTCCGTTTCTGTGTGTCTCAGTGCGGCCGGAGTCCGGTTGGTTGCAGAGCTTGGTGATTGCACGTCAGGAGGCGAGCTGCCCGAGAGGCATGAAGCCGAGATGCGGCAGGCGGAAGAGGTTCGGGCCGATCGTCGCCGGGCCGCGGTCCACTCGCGCTGACGAACTTTAAAATAATAATGGTCCGGTAATCGCGCGAGCACGGTAATAGCCGAGAGGGCAGCTCTAAAGTGGACAGCGGCGGAGAGGAGATCCAGAAAGGGGACCGCTCGGGAGAGAATGTGATTGGGGCAAAAATATGCGAGAAATGCAGTGGAATCCGAGGAGGAGGACTTTTCTTCTTATTTTGCTTCTTCTGCTGGTGCTCGAGGAGGGCGCGTGCATAAAGTGGCTGTAAGTACGCTTGATGATGGAGGCCCCTTGAATTTTTCAATTATCCAGTCATCCACTTCCAGCCAATTCTTATCCCAGCCGGTTCATTAAGAAATCACGATCTAATTACTCGGGACACACGGCTATTTTTAGCTGCAACTTCTGTATTATGCGTTACGGTGGGCGGGTGGGATTGCGCCAATAAAGAATACTTTTATTGCTCTTTACGGTTGCCGTACGATTTGAGAAACGCGCTCGTTGCCCTCGTTAGCGTCAATTTTCGCGTATTTCAAGTATACCGGGCTCGTTTAAAAATTAAAGAAAAAATTAGAAAACTAATGGTTCTGCGGCGTGGCTTTCTCGTTTGGGTAACCGAAAAATCCCGTAATCTATAGTAGTAATTCCGCCGCGTGGCGCAAAATACAAACGGACTGTCCGCGCTATTAATGCGCGCAATTTACCTACTCATTACGAAGAGAATCAACCTATCATTAATTCGCTATATTAATGGCATTTGTCAGGAGGAGTTATTACAGTAAACTCGGAGAGCGTCCGTCCGCCGGTCAGTCATCTCGAATCTCCCACGCGAACGAAATCCTCATTGTTTTCAATTAACTCGGACTCGGCCGAGCCGGGGAACGTCTTAATCGCGTTCGATTTCAAAAGGACGTATATATAATAGAAATCGAGAAGCGAGGCGTTCCGCGGGATAAATCACGTCTCGTTCCCGATGTATTAATAATATCGTTTTCGGGGGCCCCCTCATCGCGGAGGTCCGCGGAGATGATTAATGCGGGCCCGTTAATGAGAGGCAAATATAGTTTGGTGGCAAAAAAGTCGAGGATGAGACGAGCGGGACTCTCTCGGGGGGGATGGAGGAGGCGGAAAGGTTTCGTCGGTGGTCTCGCACGAGACTGGAAGACACGCGAGAGATGTTTTCCCCCGGAATTTTTGCTGCGTGAGCCAACCGACGAAGGTGGGACGAGCGGGCAATGCATCTTGTCGGTCGATTAGAGGGGTAATTGAAAATTTCACTTACGGAAACTGTGTTGGGTGTACAAAGGGAGAAAAAGGTTGACGTTGCGTTCCAATTAATTTGGTTTTTTAGCTAAGGTTTATTGTTTTGAAAATTTTTGACAGCATTCATGTAGTTTCTAAAGAAAAAATAAACGTCAATATTTCAACATTTCAGCACTATGCATTGGAATTTTTTTTTTTTTTTTTTAATTTCGATACCAATTTTATCTCACGGCAGATAAATTTTTGTTCTACAATTTTATTAAAACTGTGTGGATTCGATTTTACTGGTATATTTTTTGATTATTCGCATCTATATTTTTTCTTTATTTTCTGCATTCAAAGCTTTTCTGTTTTAAAAATTAATTAATACAGTTTTTTTTCCAAACGGCAAACCACGAACATCTCTTTTAAAGCAAAACGAAGGTGGACAATAAGTTAATAATGTAAATACCAAGAATTGCGAACTTTATCGCTGAAGGGGAGAAATCGGGTTAATCCGGCGATCTGACTTTGAGAGGTTGCTAATACAATAATATGTAGATTATGCGAGAAACGCAAGCAGAGTGGTTCGGAAGCAATAACTATATACAAAAAAGTGGAAGGGAAAATATTTTCTTTATTTATACAAGAAAATGGAATAAGAAATCTATATTTTAAACTTACATTTCTATAAAGGGATAAGGTTACACAAGTTAAGGAGTTTATTAGACTCATCCAATTACGGTGCGAGTAAATAGTATTGAGCAGCATTTATTATTTATAAAATTTCCAAAGTTATTCCCGAGATTCGCGCGCCAGAAACCAAAAACACTTTTAATGAAATGAGTTTCGCTTGTAGAATTAGTCCTACTTTTGTAGATTGGTTCCTCTTTGCAAAAAGTTTCCGTTCCAGGTGATTTCGCTCGAGCTCGTTTTCGGAATCGTCTAAGCTCTCGGTTCTGTAACGTAAATGCAGCTCGAGCGGTATTTACGCCAATTTGAGGCTTCCTAGAATTTTCGAGAATAAATTTACTCTAATTTCAGGGTTTAACCAGGGTCGATGCTGTAATGTAACTTCAATCCGAACCGGTACCGCGAGGATCGTTTTATTAAACTCTGTTCAAACACCGAATTAAATTGAGAAAACAATCAGCCGTCAGCGGTCATTATTGAAACGAATCGTAATACAGTTTTGAAAGCTTTAAAAAACATTTGAAAAGAGGTACTTACGAATTCCCAAAAAAAAAACGTCGAAATTCAAAACAAGTCCTTACCCCAGCGGACCCAACGGCTAATTTGAAAAAAAAGGGCCCAGATAGATATCCATCGTCTTTGGTCAGCTCCCCGAAATTAGCAATCTATCCCGTCCCCCGACAATGGGCCCCTCGAAGAATTCGAGGCTCGGTGCGCAGATCGCCACGCGAGCCACTAGACGACGGGGCCCCAATTGTTACCTACACACACGTATACTCGAGGCGCAAACCGCGCAAAGAAAGAAAGAGAGAGAGAGAGAGAGAGAGAGAGAGAGAGAGAGAGCGAAGAAGGGGAGGCGCGTGAGACAATGAAACCGGAAACAGGGGATGGCGAGGATGATGAATGGCGCTGGTCCGATGGTGATTTTGCGTGCAGGCAAGGAGAGGCCAAACCGGTAGGCCACACCACAAAGGCCCGAGAGCCGTTTTCGCGAGAGAGACAGAGAGAGAGAGCTGCGTGCGTGAGAGGATCGGAGGAGGCGAAGGGTTGCTCGTTGCCGGCGGAAAACGAGGATGATTACCGGGCTCCCGCGAGCTCTTTGATTTATTAGCTCGACGTATAGCCCGGGACGCTTTCCTCCTTCGCACTTGCCTCGCGTCAGGCGGGGAGGAGTCTTTTTTCGGGGGATTTTTATCCGCGCGCCTCGTCTTCTGGGGTGGCGACGGGCGCGATGAGTCGTCTTGTTAAAGTAGCGGCGAACTCGTTTTGCGCCCGAGAACCAGATTTTTTTTTTTCTAGCTCCGCGGGCGCTTTTGTGTATCTCGGGGGATTCGACCGGCCGATGTTGCGGGAAAACGTTTTTTGCTTTCCAGCCGTTCGCCTGGAAGTTATAGTTATATTTTGTAACGGCGATTATTTTCGTACTGATCGTTTTTATAAGAGTCCTAGAAACCGAGAGTAATAATTTACTTAAGGTTATAGTTTTGAGTTTGCAAATGACAGTTAGACCGCGTATAAATAAAAGCTCATAAGTCATATTTTCTCAATTCGAATTAGCATTTTCTCGAGTCATAATGCATACGCACGTCAATCGATCAAATAAGCTGTTTTATTCGCGCGTCAAATAAATTTTATAACGCCGCAGATAAATAAAACGGTGGCGTTAATGAGGGAAATTCTTCGGATTCTTGCCGGCGCAGTCAATAAACTTTACTTCTTTTCTGATTTTATCTGATATAAATCGAGTATGACATAATGCGTCTGGTAATTATTAAACGATGTCAATGAGCCTACTCTTTTCTCTCGCATTACCAACCTCTCGTATTTTCACACAATATAGACAGCTCAAGTCGGTGTAGTTCCTTTAACTAATCAATGCGGCAGCTGACGAGTCGCTCGTATATAGGATGCGAATATAACGTCTATATTTTTCTCCCGAGATCGTTTTTTTGAAAAAAAAAGGAGAGCTCCAGAATACAGGAAGATAATTGCTATGGAGGTCGAGGAACTTTTTTAGAGAGCGGTCATTCCTGTTTCCGAACATATAAGATTAGTCTGGTTAAAAATTCGAGAGCTGTAAAAAAATCGAGCGACGGCTTTTGCAATTTAAAAAGAATGCAACGTATATATACCAATTCGGCGCGCTTATCAAACGAATTATAAAGAATTGAGTCGTACAACCGAGAGCCGCGACCCTCGCGGGGCTTATTAAGCTCGGAGTTATTATTTTATCGGCGGTAATGTATGCAAGGAGATTAATCCGGGAGTGCGCGCGTAGGAACTGACGTCTCTTAATAAATCTCGCCTCTTTTTTTTCCTTCGGCGTATTTAGACGTAGAGTCCACCGGTGCAAAGCGCGCGGCTAATCATCCTTTCACTCGAGGCGGCGGCAGGTTCTCTCCTCCTCGGACGGCCGGACAGCGTCGCCGAGGGCGTCGTCGTCGTCGTCGCGTCGGTGTTTCGAAAAACTCGCGCAGCTCTTTTACGCGCACTATATACGCATACCCGGCGAATCAATTAAAATGCCTCGCGCGCGCTTTTTGTTCCTCGGCTCGTCCCGGACAATATTCTCGTCCGATGTGTATATCCGTCTGATTATCCCTCTCGATATACGTAAATGTTGAGAGAGTGCGATTGGCTCGGAGAGGCGAGTCGGAGAAAGAAACGAGGGACGCAGCGTCGAGGAGGAAAGAACGCAAGGTGGTGATTATCCTCGGGCGCGTGGGACGACGTCGCCGACGTCTCTCACGAAAGAGAGACAGAGAGAGAGGGAGAGAGAGAGAAGAAAGGCCGCGGGGCGCAGCTTTGCTTTTAAGCGAGTTGGGAAGTCGTAACGGAATCTCGCAGGAAGTCGATGGATTTGAGTGCTCGAAGAAAGCTCGTTAACTCGAGCGAGGCCGGGGGGAGAGGGGGAGATTTGGTACCTTGTATGGAGATTTCTCGTTGCGCGCGCTTTGATAGATCGCTGCCATATTTCACGAGGAGAAAATCATTGCTCTCTCTCTCTCTCTCTTGGGGTGCTCGACGGTTCTTGCGGCAACGTTGAAAATTGGATTTAATATACAAATTTCATTAGCGCAGATGTATTTCAACTTGAATTTGCCGACATTCGGAATGTGCCTCGGTATTTTGTCAAATTTATATTCTGATTTGAAAACAAAGAGGAAACGAGAGATAGGCGACCTATAAATTTAAAGATATTTACATCGGTATCTTAAAAACTGTCCCAAACCTATTTATAAAATTGTGGCCGATGAATGGAGGCGTGAAAAGATACAAAAAAAAAAAAAAAGAAAACTCTTATCTTTATCCCAGTTTATCACCTGCATTGTTCCTAAGTGCAGAATTCTCGAACCTTTCCCGGCCTCTTTGCATTATTGCGTACAAAGTATTGTTCTCCGCTGACTGCAATTAAAACACAATATTTTAAAGTTCCGCCTGAAAATACTTACAAATTTCAAACTATATACATCACCTCTACATTTCTTTTTCCACATTTTTTCAATAACACCAAGAGCAAGGAAGAGCAAGCTTTCAAAAATAAAAAAAAGAGCCGAAGCCCACTATCTCCCGTTGAATCTTTCGTTACCTCCTTACGCGATCGCACTATAATCCCGCTTAATTTATGCACGATTTCTTAAAAACAAAAAAAAAAAAAAAAAAAAAATTGAAAAGAACAACGCAGACCCGGGCGTCGGGCCGCTTAGCTTAATCAGAGTCTATTTTGGAGGAGGCGTGTTCCGTCAGGGCCCGAAAGCCGCTCTCTCCGACGGGGCCACCTCGTAAGTCATGCTCGGGGCTTTAATTCGCGTTCGCGCGCGTACCCCCTACTTTTATTCGTCTCCGTGTCTCGTCAATGGCCCCCGCTGCCGGCTGGAGTCCCCGCCGATTAATCAACGCTTTGCGCGCGCGCCTCGAGCTCTATTATTTATGGCCGCGCGGCGTTCGACTCCGAAATTTTCGGTCCCGGCGAATCGAGGTCCGTTTGCGAAATTTCTCGTTTTTCGTTGTTGCCTCGTCCCCGGGATGCTTTTTACGGAGGAGTTATTGTTTACAAAAATTTTATTTCCGCGGTTTGTAATTAGTTGTACGTAGCAGTTATTGTGGGAGGAGGACGTTGAGAAATTGCGAACGTATCGGCGAAGTTTTTGAAAGTGAAAATATATTATCCATAAATATGCAGATTTAATTGCACCCGCGAAACCTGCAATAAAGCTTACGGAAAATTTTTCCGAGACAAAGCCAATAATTTCATCCGCCTGAATTGAATCGTAAACTTTGGATTTAAAAAAAGATTTTTAATTATTATTGCCTGCCTTGTTCGCGCGGACACGATAATTTCCGCAATTTTCGACCAATGAATCGACATTAAAATTTTTCCTAGAGAAAACCAGTGAGTTCGATCGCTCGTAAATCAAAGGATCGAGAGGGCCGATCGACGAACTTCGACGGAATAAAGAGCAGTAAAAACGCGTCCCTTCACCGGCCCGACAGCTCAAAGATTCGGCTCAACGGAAACGCGGCTAATTTATCGTTCCAACTTTATCCTTCTCTCTCTCTCTCTCTCTCTCCCTTCGGCCAAGGCTGCGGAAGAGCGATGCGCGTAAAAATCGATTTTCCGCGGTTCCGAGACAGAGAGAGAGAGTGCAATATCTCGGTCGTGGGCTTCTCTTTCACTTTCCCCCGCGCGAATCAGAGACGCGGAGAGAATCGGGCGCGTATTACTCGGGACGCACACGTCGGAGGTGCTTTCCTTCGGGCGCTTTGTTTCTTTCGTTTATTTTTTCTTTCTTTTCGGCCCGCTCGCTTCTTTTCACGCCTCGTTACCGTGTACCCGCTCGCTCTTTTTTTTTTATCGCTTTCGTCCGCTTTTTTTTTTTAAAGTTATCTAGGCACGAGGAAGGGACGCACGCGGCCATTCATCGGCGGGCTCTTCGGGCGGGGCGGAAGCGCTGCACTTCGCCGCGCCGCGAAATCATTGCGGTATTTCAGAAAAAGGGGCTTTTTCCCGCATTGTCTCGCGGCCGAGTGACTTTTTGAGTCCATCGATTCACCGAGCTCCAAGTGTCGGGGGGTTTTATTATTATTTTATCGATCTTGACGGGCTTTATTTGAAATTTTATTTTCAAGCGCTCCGAGTGCTTGAAAATCGCAGGAAGATTGAATTTTCTTCATTATTATTTTTTTCAATTTTAATTCTTGTCTGTACGTGTATGCTTGTTAAATAAAGTCAGGCGTTAGCAACTCGCTCTTAATAGACCCGTGAACGCGCATCACGCAACTCGCTCGTTTGTTTCAGGTAAAGTTCTCAATCTTTAGCGCAATTACCCTACATATACATACACATACACCACGAGAAGCAAGTGAAAAGTCTTATAGCCACAGCGAATTGTTTCTTTCCCCCGTCGGCTTAACCTTAATTTATAAAAATTATTCAAGCTCCGCGCATATTTTCCAATCCCCTATAGCCATTTGCATTTCCTCGTCGCGGTGATCCCGCCGATAAAAAGCCCTCGTCCCACATTCGCGCGTATACGAGAGCGAAGGACAGCGGCGGCGGCGGCGGTGCCGAATTTAACGATTCGCTCTTAAATCACTCGGCGGTCATATTATGCGCCTTAAACGATAAGGAGAATCCGAGCTCTCCGCGGTCAAGGCGCACATCTCATCGCCGCCTCATCTCCCCGGCGGAAGACAATGGCTTCGGAGAGTTTTAACGGCCGGCGGGATTTACGAGCTCTCTCTCTCTCTCTCTCCTCCTGCCTTCCTCGCATCATAATGCGCATAATGAAATTCATTTGGCGCTTTGAGCCGAGCGCCGGCTTATGTCTCTATAAATTCGCTTAATGCGAGGAAATCACTCTGCCGGCTCGCGGCGTCTCTGTGTGTGTGTGCGTGTGTGCTCTTTTCGCGGAGGCGTTTTTACGCCGCGGGGATTATGGAGTGTAATGCTCGTGTACAGTCGAGAAAAGTTCGAGCTTAATTGCGCTGTAGCCCGACCGATAATCGCGGATTATGCGCGTTAAGGTTATTTATTTGCTGCGGGGTAAGGAATTAACTTCTTTACCCGCGGATATGTATTTCGCGGAGGTTGTATCTGGGGTAATCTGACTTCATTGCCGGTTAAACGTATTTGGGACTTGCTGGGCGCAGGATGCTTTTGGCAATTGATAACTTAATTCATTACGAGAGCTAATAATTGCTTCATCTGATTCGAACGATAAAATTGTAAGCTATGCAATTAGTTTTAAACGTTGGTTATATAATTTAATACTCTGATGTTTATTGAAGAAAAAACAATCTATACGCCTCTTCATTCTTACTTCAATGAGAATGCAGTTACATAAATATTAAAAAAATATGTGACAGTATCGTTCGATAAAAATAAAACATTATATTTTCAACGATGCTAAATAAAAATTTATCGCGACTAAGCGAACGATAAATTACGCGCATTATTGCAGTTTAGACATGCTCCGTTTCGTGATTGTCAAGATAAGGAAAGTGTGCGAATCCACGCCGTTCCAAGACAATCCTGCAGATAACATCTTCGAATCAAAGTTACGCAATTCGAATCACATTGAAACTCTAATTGCTCACGCGCGATCACCATTACTTTAAAAACCCCTGATTCGCAGCAAAGGCATTTTGCAAGCTTAAAACGCATAAAAGCAACGGATCGTCGAGCTTAAAAAAAAAAAGAAAAAATAAATATTGTTCATAAACACAAGTTATTACGCAGCATCAAAGTATATACACACATTCGAAAGCCGGATCGGGTAAAGGTAGATCCTCCTTTTCATTCGTTCCAGCCTCGATCCTGCACAATAATGCAAGACCGCCGCGGGCGAGGAATCCAGTATATATTCAAAGACGTCTCTCCCTTGTATAAAAGTATCCTCGTTAGCCGAGCTTTGATGGGTCGATCGAGAGCACGCACCTCTCCCGATACGCGCGGCAAAATGAGCCAGCACGTTTCGCCATAACCGAGCGTTAATGAGCTGATAATTCCCCTTAAATAATATTTATGCTCCTCGCGGCGCTGCTTCCTTAGCGTATTATACATATACCTTGTGTTTTCCTTTATCGACGCAGCTCCGGTGCAGCTGCTAATGCGAGTGGATTTTTGTGCGAGCGAGATTTTCACCTTTTTTTTTTTTTGGTCGACTGCTTTGAAGGACCGGAGAACCTTTGTAATGGAATTGTTTGTTTAGGAGGACTGACGGGAAAATTTTTGCTGCGTGCTATTTCAATGATTGCATTATTTGTGTAAAATATTGGGTGGTAAATCGTAAATTATATTACAAACGCTGTGTCAAGAGCGCCGTGAATTTTTAAAGTTTTTTTACGAGCCAATGTATATTATTTTATAAAATTTTAATATAAAACTCTCCGATTCAAGGCAAAATTTAACTCGATTTTCAAGTCAATCGAAAAATACTGCGTCTCGCAAATAAGTTAGTCACCAAAATGTACTTTCCAAAAATTATTGCTCAAATCATCACGCTAATGAAATATCATAAGACCCCGCGACAAGCTCATCCTTCATCATTAAAAGCGCTAAAGCAGAATTCGCACCCTCCTCGCCCAAAGTACATCGCGCGCGGAGCGTAAAATGGTAAATTGCCGGAGTTTCTCTCGGTCTTGAGGCGCGATACGTCCGCGCGGCGAATAAATCACTTCTGACAGGTTAAGGCAGCAAAGGAGCAACTCTCCGCGCAAGAACAGATTTTCTTCGTCCTAGTCGCCCTCGCACGCGCCATTAAGTTATTGCGGCTTCGGAGGAGGAGGCAGAGAGAGAGAGGAGCGACTAATCGAGCGAGACGCGAGCAGACGCGATACCGATTTCGATTTTTCATCGTTAACGGCACATCAGGAGGATTTGGTTTTTGATTGGTTCATTTGTTTGGTACACTGATTGCGGGAGTTTATTGATAAAACCTTGGCTAAAAATAGATTGAAAATGATTTATTGAGAATTATAATAGTACATTCTACAAAATATTATTATTCAGTAAAAATATTAGAGCAACCAACCCAAGCCGAATTATTAGAGTCTACGCAGCAAAAAAAAAAAAAAAAAAACTCGGCGAAGCTAAACAGCGAAGTCACTTGACGAGTTAGCGCCATAAAGCTTCTAAGCGCGCGCGGGTTCCCTTCCTCCGTCAGCGCTTAACAGGCGCATCGGCGGGTATCAGTCACCGGGACGAGAGCGCGTCGTGCGCACAAAAAAAAAAGGAAGGCAGCAGCCGGCCAGTGGCTGAAACGAAAAATCGCCCGTTCGGCGATTCGTAAAGGGAGAAGTTTCGGGGAACTGCGACGAATCGGCCGAGTCGAGGGGTCGCTTTATTGCGCGTCAAGAGTTTTCTGCGCACGTCAAACTGTAGCCCGGCGAGAGCGACGGGGCTGTAAATCAGCCCTGATCTTTCTAAATCACTCGTTTCATAACGCGAATTTGTTAGGAGCGCGGCTCGCTGAAAGGGTGGATGGGGACGGCTGGGAGGATATTGGCTGCCTGACAAAGGAAGCTTTTCGAGACTTTTAGTGGCTCTGCCTCGGTTGAAGACGCCGGATAATCGTTGATTTATTCGCGGGAGATCTGAAGAAGCCAATAGAAGCGCAGCTAGAGGTTCGATTTGAATTTCGAATCGAATGAAATTCAGTTGAACACGGCTTTTCCGTTGAAAAACGCTGCTTAACTAGTTTAATTAGCCCCTTGACCTCGTCGTAAAAAAATTACAAAACTGCGCGCTGCTTCCACTCGAAAATTAAAACTAGCAAATTCGCCGGCTCGATCATTATTTCAAAGAGCCCTCGTCAAATTAATTAACATCGACAAAAAAAAAGCGAGCTAAAACATGTCCGTGCGTGTTTTGCAGAGCTTTGGGCCGACACCCCGACGGCTTCGTGTGGTCGCGAGAGGCCTGCACGAGCGCGAGAACCTCCGGCCTTCTCGAGCGCAAGCAGGCCAGGGCCTGTCGGGCCAGTCCGGACATCATGCAGAATCTCGTCCAGGCGGCGAGGGACACCTCCTCCGTCTGCCAGTCGGCCTTTCGCAATCAGAGGTGGAACTGCAGCAGCATCGAGAGGGCGCCCGACTTCACCCCTGAACTATTGTCCGGTATAATTCAAAACGATTCCCCCTTTTCAACCAACGAATTTAGCCCAGTTAAGCTAACGTTCCGACCTGACCCTCTGCCCCCCAGGCACGAAGGAGCAGGCGTTCGTGTACGCGATGTCGGCGGCAGCGGCGGTCTGGCGGCTGGCCCGCGGCTGCGCCCTGGGCAACCTGGCGGCGTGCTCCTGCGCTACGCCCCCGAGGCGCGAGCCACCGGCCCCGTCCGCCCTGGCCCAGGCGTCCGGCGACTCCTTCTCCCCGGCCTCGCTCACCTTCGGCTCGAGCTCGGCGCGCAACGCCTTCAAGTGGGGCGGCTGCGGCGACGACGTGCGCTCCGCCTCGAGGATGGCCAAGCGCTTCCTCCAGGGGGCGACCCCCGTCCCCGGCGCCGGCGCCCAGGCCAAGTTCCTCCACGCCGTCAACATGCACAACAATCGCGCCGGACGCAGGGTGAGTATATTGGAAAATAATATATTGGCTCATCGGGGGTTGAACGAAAAAAAAAAAAAAAAAAAATGCTCGTAGGCGGTGGAGCAGTCGCTGACGCTCGAGTGCAAGTGTCACGGGGTCTCGGGATCGTGCAGCGTGCGCACCTGCTGGCGTGGCCTCGGCACCAGCGGTCCGGCCGTAGCCGGGGCGCGACTACTGCGCCGGTACGCGACCGCCGCGGAGGTCAGGCCGACCTCCTCGGGCCGGCTGCCGCCGCTCTACCACCACAACAACCTGCTCTACACGACCAAGAGCCCGGACTACTGCGTCGAGGACAAGAGGCGGGGCAGCCTCGGCACCTCCGGCAGGTGAGTTGGGGATTTAATGCAACTTTTGCGATATAGCCAGAGCAATCTCGTCTGACCAGATGTTGTACCTTTTGCGGACTAATTAATGTCTAGCAAAAGATGTACTACGCAGAACAGAAGCTCGTACAAGAAGCCTCGAACACAAAACCCGATCAATGTCAGCACTCGGAGTTCCCCATCGCGCTCTAAATCTGTTAATCAATTATTGTCGCAAAAAGCGATGCGTCGGCGTTTATTTAAAGAACATCGCGAACGGCGCGCCTCGTCAACGAGAGCAATAAAGTCATTCGAACCGAGGAGGGAGAAAAAGACCCGTGGAAGCGCTGACAGCGATGAACTCCTGCGCTTATTCCTCCTTATTTTCGGCGGCGCGAGCTCGTAAAACCGCGTTATATAGTTGCATTAACGGCCGCTGAGAAACTATATAATTCCGAAATGAGTGTTAAAGCTCGCACGCGCGCGCAGGCAAATACGACTTTTCGGGTCGTTATCCGAGGACTGATGGCTCTCTGGAACTCCGAAACGAGCGACGATGACTGCGAGTTGAATCGATTGAAGCGTCATTAAGACGGTAGTTTTCGGCTAATTTCGAATGTGCGATGCAATTAGCAGTAAAGTTGAGGCAACGGAGCTGCTCCGAATTTTGATTTCTTTTCTCGGGAATAGTATTATAATACGTAAATCATTTGTGAGAAATTTAAACTAACGCACTTAAATCGTTCATCGGAAATATAAAAAACGCACATATTAACCGGCTCTCGTGCTGGGCCCAATTTTCAAAACTCCCAATGACATAATTAACCAGCTCCCCAAACCAAAATTACAACATCTGACCGATAAGAAATCTGCCTCGACCCAAAGCATCCTCCACGATTAAGCGCCCCGTCACGTCCAATCTGTCGCGGAGCTCCGGATTCCCGGCAAAAAGAAACTTGCAATCCTTAAAACTCGCCTCCAAAACCCGCGCTGCTCTCCGTTTCGTCCGCAAAATGAGTTCTTGTCTCCCGGGCGTGCCTGTCCGTTTCGCTAGTCCCTTCCCTCGCCACACACGCCGCTTGGTCGGGACGCCGCACGCGCCGGCGCTCGGTATCGGGATTATTTACGACGAGGCACGGCGTTAATTATCAAGCGGGAGAGGGAGAACCTGTTCTCGGGGCCCGACGAGTCGTCGCTTCGGGGGGTGGCCGAGAGACGCGGTAGTAATCGCGGACGCCGCCTGCCTCACTCGCTCGGACTGCTCCTTTTCGAAGGAGCGCGATTTTTCAGTTTTCCGGGAGAGATTGCAGAACTAGATTTCAATTAAGTGGGCAGCTATGACTCGGATTAATATAGTTATTGGAGTGCTTCGGCTCGATTAGATAGAAGTTAAATGTATCGTAATTGGTTTTATCCACGTCGAGATCCGAGGTAGATCGGTGTAAAAAGTGTACGGCCGATTTAATCTTTGCTGCGATTTTTGAATGGATTTGTAAACAGCGTACATCGAGATAGCGAATTGATATACAAACGCAAAATTCTCACTCAAGGTGCAGTCGTAATAGTTTATTATCTCTTATCGCAATTAACTGCATTAAAATTAATCGTCCCCGATAAATATCAGCGCGATTCTCAAGATAAGAGTGCCTCGCCGGCGCGCAATATCGTAACCATAAATCCGCGCGCTTCGTATTTAGCAATTTTTCTCCGCAACGGAAGGATAATCGCGCCAGTATATACATTCCCGGCGCATTACTCGCAAAGATCCTCTCTCGCGGTGGCGTCTCTCGTTTAATGCGCCCGTATTTACGCCTTCCTCCCCCGACTTCTTTTGCTCTTCCGTTTATACCGCGCGTACATAAATACGCGGCGGCTAAGGTCAGCGCAATTATTGCGGCGGACGGCTAAATTGAAACGTCGGGGCCCGTTCTTATTTATAACGGAGAGGCGCGGAACGATACTCGCCGCGGCGAGTGTATATATCCCGCGGATTTACATTTACGAGAAGATATTGTTAAGACCGAGACGGTTTTCTCCTCTTATTGTTGCGCGGCGCGGCCGCGGGGCTAACGCGTTTTCGCGCGGCGAGTGGTTTCGAAAAAATTTCGACGAAAGTATTAAGTATACACGCGTGGGTAATAATGTTTCGCCGTTGAGATAAGGAAACTGACTTTAATGGTGTACTTTGTACGTAATTAAATAAACGCGGCGGTTTAAGAAACGCGGACGATGATAAACATGCGGCTGGAATTGAAATTTGCGTGAAATCGTAATTACAATTTATAATCATTCGCTTGACGCGGCGCAGTTAATTTAAGCGCCGATTCAAGTCGGCAAAATTTTCGGTGTTACATAAATTTAAGAATCAATAAACTTTAATCCAACCGCAAAGAGATTCTCTCACTCGAAGAAAGGAGCCTGGCGGTAATTTTTCAAATACTTTCCGCTCCGCCGCTTTCTTTCTCCGCTCATCAAGTGAACTCGTATATATGTATAGATATATACGAGTATATATATATATATACTCGTATATAGTATATACGTATATATATATATATATACGTATATATATATATAGTATATACGTATATATATATATATATATAGTATATACGTATATATATATATATATAGTATATACGTATATATATATATATATACGTATGCGAACCCTTCGCACCGCGAACGGAAACAAAGACGCTTCTTCGTCCGTCGAACGAGAAGCCCGCGATGAAAAGGCTCCTACTGGCAGTTACAAATGACGCTTGACGCTCTCTCTCTCCTTTCCCTTTCGACGCGCGCGAATCGCGAGACCTCGAGTCCTGCGAGCATAAGCGCGAGATAATTAAGCAAACGACGGTCCTGCCCGATCCCGGGGCACAATGACGTCGTGCGCGCCACTCGGCTTCGCGTAAGTGATTCAGAGGAGGTTGTTTAGAGCGGTTGCGGTTCGAGGGTAGTTTTGCGGCGCGGACGGAGATTGTGCCCGAAAAGATTGATGGAGGCGCGCGCTTTGTTGCCGGTGAAAGTCACGCGCGCTGCATCAGAAGCACATTTTTCAAGAATTTGTACAGCCGATTTTTAGAGCGGAAATAGGTCAGTTGTAAGACTATTAATTTCGTATAAAATCTCGAAATTCTTCCTCGGTAACGTTCGTGCGCGGCGACCGAAATATTTGCCGGCTTCGACGATCCTTTTATTTCGACTCTTTGCATAACGCAAAAAAGCAGAAAAGGAGACGGAATCTCGCGGAAAAACAAGAGCGCGCGTCCACTCGAACCCTCCTCGCGACGCATAAATTGAGAGGAAGGGAGAAACGGCGAAAAGAGCAAAAGCGTGCGGCCGTCTGGGCTGATGGCAATTAATTAAAGCGGCGAATATCGTCTGTCGACAGGCAGTGCAACGGTAGCAGCGCCGGCTACGACGGCTGCGAGTACCTCTGCTGCGGCCGAGGACACGTCACCCGGGCCGAGGAGATACTCGAGAAATGCGAGTGCAAGTTCTACGACTGCTGCTTCGTCAAGTGCAACATCTGCCGAAACATCATCATCACCCACGAATGCAATTGAGCGCGGCGGCTCTCCGGCTGATTGCTGCACGTATAACCGAGGATGTGGGACGTCCTCTCCCGACGGGGGGGAGGGAGTTCGTAAAGTCCGTTTGATACTGCTTTTATTCAATGTTTGCGCGATCTCGACTGTTCGCTTGAGTAAACGAGGAGCTTCGCTTCCGCCGATCTCGTTGGTGTGCGCTGATGAGATTGGGGTTTATTTGACTGATTTTTAAGAATTTCAATTGCAGCGAGAGCAAGAGGTGCGTTGCAAGTTTTGTTCGAGACTTTATCGACTCGCATTCCTCGGAAGTTTACGGAGGATTCGATATCCGGCGAAGATGAGAGTGGAATTTTTTTGATAATACTTAAGCTTTTTTGCGTTTCAGCCATTGATAAAGTAAATAACTCTAGTCTTAGACGTTTTTGTACATGTTCATTTATTACGATACACACAGCTTGTTGTGCCATACATCATTTTCGAATTTGTTCACTTGACGATTCCATTCTCCTCTATATTGAAACTTGATCTGTACTCGAAAAAAAATGCTTAGAATTAGACGCAGTTAATGAGAAACATGCAAATCATTACCAGTGAAAAGTACTATAATCTAGAGTAGTGTTTAAAAAACATTATAGTGCTTAGACGTGGATGACTAATGTCAGCAAACGCGTATATAGAAACGTATTGTATACATCTTCAAACTATATCGCAGCATAAAATCAAATAGATTAAATTAATTTTGCATGGAACGTATATGTGAAATTAGGCGAGTTGTATTGACTAAAACTGCATAAAAATATTCCGGTAAATGCAAAAACATTCGATTATCGTATAACGCGTTTGAAGAAAAATTATTTATTTTACGATTCTTGTTTAACGGGTTTTATTCAGTTTTGAAGGGTCAATATTTTAATTAATTTATGCAGCTTTGTTTACTACTTCCTCAAATCTAATATACGCGCTACTTTCTCCAATATTTCATTCATAATATATCCTTAGTCATTGAAACAGCATCATTGTTGCATTCTCATAAAAAGGAGATGTAAGAAAAAGACTTTCTTGAAAGTATTTTCAAAGTTAAATGGGACCCTCGAAAAAAAAGATCGTGGAAATAGTAATTACTTAATCACCGAATCTCACTAGGATCTAATGACTTTATATCTTTTATCGGTGTACTTTATATCTTTATATCTGAATTCATAAATTATATATTATTATAAATTATTATCACGAGATAGTAGAAAACGATGGACGATTTGTATTATTTATACCAATATCAAATATATATATATACTACTATTCTCGTCGTCTCTTAATCTACTCGAATATTTAATGACGAATGTAGGCGGTATAGAACTGCGCGCATAACAATTACGATGTAAATAGCAGTACCAACTTTCAATGTAAACGACACATTGTATTCGAATTATTCTATAATAAACACATTTACGCAGCTGAATAAAGAACTTTGTTTTCTCACGCTTTACAAGACACCGAGCACATACATTTTTGCATACTTCAAAAGCAACCAAAAAGATTGAATCTGAAGAAATATTATTCATTGCATCCAAGAATTAGTCTTCTATTGTTTAGTCTTCGGTTTTTTGTTCTCCTTCCTTAAGCTCTTTCTCTAAGTCAAGGTCCCTGATAAATTTATCCCAATCAATTTCTTCGCATTCTTTAGGTTTTTCTTCTATTGTCCAATACAGTTCCTGCAATATTAAAAAAATTAAAATTACTACTCACGTCGCATTTAAACCAACAGAAAATCTTTCATTCTATATTACCGATGCAACGGTAATTATTTAACCAATTTGCATAAAAAATTTCTTCACTTTCATGATAATTTGTTGCGAAAATAAGATTTGAAAGATAACAATTGCTGCTTCCAAGCATCGTATTTGCATAAGTCGTGTCGAAACTTACCTTTACTGGTTGAGGTGGTAACGGAGGTGGAGGATCGAATTTTATGTCCAAGAACTTCAGTAAATCGTGCCAATCAATTTTTCCTTCTTCATTTTTATGTAAACTATCGACAAAAATTGATTAGTCGCATAAACTTCATTAGCTAGTTCGCTTAAATTCAGTTTTTTTTTATCTACGTACCAGCTTAACATGAGAGTTATCAAGTCTCGGTTAAGAGGAATTCGACAGGCACGCAATATTGTGTATAGTTCATTGCCATCGAGGTATCCAGTATTTTGCCTATCCCGATGTTTAATATCTTCCTCGAGTCTCTCAAATTCGATCCAGGAATGTCGAAGAAGATCTGCATGCACCATCGTTCTGAAGCATTAAATTTTGTTGTGATTAATGATTCGGTTAAGTTCAATTAAGTATAAGTAGTCAGTGAACTTTCTTCGCGATAAATTACCTTATCAAATCGCGTTGACAATCAGTTTTTTGTTTAAAATTGGTATAGCGACGAGCAACTGTAATAATTTCATGGTCCGTGATTTGATCTTCGCCAACGTACCTTTTTAGTGCTTCTCTAAAAGTTTAAAGTGATATGAATATCAGTATTTTAAAAATCATCATTATATTCGTTCTTTAAATTCGAAATATTATAATTACTTTAAACACGGAAGCCTAATAATTGGCGTGTGACCTTCTTTTTTGTAAGGACTATATTTGCCGATAAACTCTCGATATACGCCCTTGAGGCTCTCTCGAATTTTGTTCATAATTAAATTCAAGTCTGCTTTTGGGAACTGAAATTTCAGGATCGTTATAAAATTATCTTTACATTTGCTCTCAACTTAATACTTACTTGATCGGAATTGTATTCCATAAAGTTAAACGTATATTCGTCCGCAGACTTTATCTCAAACAAAAAACCATTGAGCTTCAGACAAGCTCCGATGTAAAAATCTTGAGGCTCGAAATATTCCGGCTCTTTGTCGGAAAAAACTTCTTGTCCGGGTAGTGGTATTTTCATCCGTTTTAGAAACATACTTTTAGGACCTAAACAAAGTTTTATATTTTTGAATAAGTTTCTTTTCTAACGAAAAAGATTGTTCAACTTTATTCACCTCCTTTTTTAGTAGAAACTTCGAAAATCGCAATAGTTCTATCTTCCAAATATATGAGCACCAAAAAATGTCTGTCGTCGTTTACAGGATTGTCAGAGATCATTTTAGCACCAAATCTAAGGATTCGCCTGTCATTTTGTTGACTACCGTTTTCGAAAAGGGAAAAAAACAATAACTTTTGTAAAATCTTTGAAGTTTGCAGTTTGAAGAATTGCATACTTACTTCTCGTACGTGTAGAATCGGTCAGTCTCCCGTCTTGGAGCTTTGAGAATGAACGACTTACAATTTGCAAGCGAATCTTCGTAAGTTCCAAAACCATTGTAAGGTGGAACAACTCTAGGTACTTCAACCTCAACACCTCCTTTTTGAGGACGTTTAAGAGGTGTAAAATCATCCAAACCATATTTAACCCTTTCGACAGAACATGAAAATAAAGTATTGTGTGTTAAACCTTTCATAGTCTAAATTTTGGAAAATTGAATTCTTTATTACTTTTCCATACCTGTAATATTCTTTTGTGAAATTATCGAGATCGATTATCGTAATTTTTCTGCCGAAGACGTTCAGGTGTGCTCCGATTATAAGATCGCAATCCCTGTAAGTGGCAGAGGTTGTTGGTTTATCGTATGCATTGTCGCCGATGTAATAGCCTTTAGCGGTGTCCTCTCCGAGAACGTTCAAAACTGTGTACGGATCCTCACTTCCGACTGGTTCCAGGTGCGTGAAAAACTGTAAAATAGTATTAGAAACAGAGAATAAAAATCAATTTTTTCTAATGATACAATGGAAAATAATTTGTGCATTACCTTTGGTACTTTTATTCTGGAGACTAAGGGCTTCTTAGTGTGTGGACCAGTAATCTCATGAACCTCCATAGTGTCGTCCGCCAGGAAGTATAAAATCTCCAAGTCATGAACGTATCCGTAAGGACTATCGGTATCGTCCCAGTATCCATAAAACCTCAAAACTTTTCGATCGTACCGTAAGAAATTTTTTCTTTTATCGAGCTTCTTCTGGTAGGACTTCTGAGTGTTCATCTGAAATATATTTTAAACAGCAGGATTTATAACTAACGGAACTATAACGTTATCTTTTCCTGATACACAAATTGCACACCATTTACTTACAGAGTTTTTCTTCTGTCGTGCCGGATCTTCTGGACAAGGTAAGGGATCTGGAACGGGGATGCCCATACGATTCAAAAAATGTCTGGTGAACAGGTCGCAATCGTAGATTTTATAAGAACGTCCGAAGATGTTTGGTTCCATTCCAATGTTGAGATCGAGAATATCGTAGTACCGATATTTAACAGGATCTTGCAACGGAATTCTTTGACGACGAACTAATACACCTTAACAAATGGATTTTGATAATAAGTTTTACAATATTTTGCTCGGAACAGAGATTTTGGCACGTCATAAAAATAGGCTGCCTCCGAGTACATTTTTAAGAAAAGCGGAGGCAGCGAGAAGTTCTTGACGAAAGATAGAGAATAATATACCTTGATCAAGACCGCTATTATCAACCGCCGGCTCCGACACTTTTAACGTACCGTCCTCCAGAAAAAAGCTGATGTTGACCAGGCGAATTCTGTAAGGTTCTCGGCCTTCGTGAATGCTGTCTTGAAAGTAGGCTTTGAATTTAAGCCTCTTTATGCAATCAAAAAAAAATAAAGTATAGTTACAAGACAGCAGCAGTGGGTCAATTGAAAATCAATACATCAAGAGCGGTAGTTTTGGCAGTAAGTATATATGTAATACAGCTTCTAAATAACGTTGCTTGAAAAAAAAGATAAAAACCCACCTTTCAAGCCCTTTACCGTCTAATCAAAATAAAAAAACTGCATCATCGCGACTCTCATTCGAAATTTAAAAAGCAGCACGAAAAAGTAAAGCAAGAGCTAGCAGATCGTCGAACCTGACGGTCGAGAGCGAGCCAAGGCGGTGTCGGCGGCAGCTCGCCCCAAGCGTACAACGCCGGATAGCGGCTTCGCTGCTCGAGGTGGGACTTGTCTGTCAGGTAGTAGACGCCCTCGTGGAGCTTGTCGAAAAACAGGCTCCTGGGGAATCTCGTGCGCCCGATCTGAAGCAGAGATTTGACGAGAGCTTTTGTTGTTATTGAGCTCCTTTTTCGACTTAAAGAGCTAAGGATCTGTTGCGTTTGCAAAGTTGATTTGAAGATTTGCGTTGGAAATTACGTACAAGTGTTTAGAGATTCTTAAAAAAGATTCGTATTTAAATAAAGGATATTTAATCTTGTGTATGGGGATTTAAGATTTGTTTTTGAATTCAACAATGAAGGGACTGTACGATTAAAATTAAAATGTATTTATTTGTAAATGTTATATGTGTTGCATTATATTTCATTGTATATTTTAATAGGATGAATAATGTGAATCATAAATTAAAAAAATATTTACGTGAATTCCATATTATATTGCACTTAATTACTTTACAGAAAATGAAAAAAAAACTTACGTTATTATCAAAACAGTACCCTGGAAGTCGGGGAAGACTCGGAAATGAAGCTCTTTGATTCATCTTCAATTGATCAATTTTGTTAAAACTGCCAAGATGAAAGTTTATTTAAGAAATTGACGAATGTAAGGTTATTTGTAAGAGTGTAAACATCTGATATAAAATGGCACAGAGAATTCCGTGTTCGAAAGGAGATTTTATTTACCGACGTTTCCTTGGAGATGATGACTTCTTTCTTGTGCCAAGTTTAATGGAGCGCAACCTTGCATGATCAATACTTGCTTCAGAGTAAACATTAAAATTAGATTACAAATTAACTGCAGCTTTTCGATTGGAAATAAAGTAATAAACAGTTTCTGACATAAAAAATGATCGTTTATTTTTTCGATTCATACAGCTTTTTTTATTTGGTATATAGATAGAATGTAGCAAAAATTCTTGTATAAATATAATGCACTCATGTTAGTCTTGCAGTAGCATTAACACATTAGTCTAAGAGATTACATACTAGTTGCGTAGCCTCTTCTGGGTTATTTTTTTTAATTGTTGGGTAGAGTAAAAATGAAAATTTTCTGCAAATTCTTTCTGCAACGTGATAATAAATTTAAAAAATGAATTTTTGCAGTAAATAAATATTTTGAGATACGCAGCTAGTAAGTGTAGTACAGTCTAGATAATAGATAATATAATTTTTTTACGATTTAATAATAATAATAATAGATTTTGAACATTTTATAAAGCCAAATAACTTTTTAAATAAATCATTAAACGCCCAGCGTTTGCATCTAAATAGAATTTAATATTCCATAAAATAAATTCATTGTTTTTTTAGTTATTTTAACATGGCGCTTCATAAAATGCACAGCACTTACCAAGTATTTAAAGACAATTTTACTTTCTTCATTATCACGCTCTTTAAGTTTAGCTCGTAAATCATTTACATTTTTGTGAATAATTTTAACAATTTGAGCACGTATCAAGTTAAAGAGAGGCATGCTTATAGAATATAAGTTCTTTTTAATAATTTTTTGTATGTTCATCAAAAAAATACAATTCAAAACAATAAATATAAATTTAATTTTGTTAATATAAAACAATACTAAAAAACCCATACGATACATCTATAAACGAATTTTTTCAGTAGTCATGATTCATAATCGTTGAGATTTTTTACTTTTTCCATTGTACTCAATATTTTAATTATGATTAAGATTTGTATCTATTAATCAAATCACATTTATACAAAAAGTTTCTCTATCGTAATTTTGATCAAATTAATATTCTAACATTTTTTAAAAATTATAAATAAATAACGTTATCCATTACATTTATACATAATCGATTTTAAATATATTATGCACCAACTTTTGCTTAGATGTTTTATATTATGCTTTAAAACCACACTATGAATGATCTACTATTTAGTAGACCGTGTGGGAAGGCATAAATTACAAAGATGCCAGTAAAACCTCCTCATCATTTTCCTCCTCTTCTAGTCTTTTGACTCCGGTTGTAGATCGTACCAGCTGGTAACGGCTTGAGTAAAATCGAGCTCGGACAGATTTATAAGTACTTGACCCATGCAGTTGCTGCCTGTTGAGAGCCAGCCTTTTTGGGTGCAAACAGACAACTCCAAAATTCGAGTATTTATGTCGCCTTGCGATACGATGTATTCAAATTGTTCGTCGTAAGTTGGATTGCAATTATCTTTTACTACTGCAGTTTTACGCTTTGTATCCTTATGACGATCAGGGAGAAGATAGAGTTTGACGTACGGGTCTGGTATATTTGACGGATCGTTTAATGGTAATGGCAGGTTACTATAGAAATAAGCATTTGTATTAAAGTGAATAGTTTTATAAAAAATGAAAAAGTAACTCATGAGATAAACACTTACGCAATTTTATGCACGACAACTAAAAGCTTTTGTCTAGGAACGCTATATCTCAAAGTCAGTTGAATTCGGCCCAATTTGGAATCTCCGGAATACGAAGTAACGCTTGGATTTCTGCGAATTAATCCCGGAGAACTATTTTGATGAGTCAAGTATGGAGGAATTGCCGATATAGGGGCTGAAGCATAATCTCGTTGTATACTCTCTTCTACAGAATCTCCAGCAGTTACTGCACCATCTAACACTGAAGCTGCAATACTTGCAGCACTTTGAATAGATTCTCTTGACGGTCGACGCTTCAAAGGACTATCAGGTACTATAAATAATTACAATCATCGTTAAAATATAAATTTCATAAAACAGATACAATATATTCTTAGGAATTTCTGATATTATTTCCTTACTAATGCTTGAAATAGTAGACTCTTGTCGTTCTATTTTCTTATTCAAAGTCTGAATATCTTCATCTTCTTCATCTTCAGATGTAGGTTCTGGTTGTTCGTATTTCAATATCTACGAAAATTGTCATATTAATGAAGATAATAAAAAGAATTATAAATTATAAATTATTTATAATCAAATGACATTTAAAATATTGTCATATATACCTTTAAAGCCATTGAGAAAAAAATTTTACTTTCAGCTCCACTTTTTTGTAAATCGAACGGTTGCAATTTTAGTTCCAAATCATTCATAGTTAAAAGAGCAGATAGATTGTAAGTCAATATTCCGACTGATGTTGCTGTTTTTTCATCTTGAATCTAGAAATTTAAAAAACATATATAAACAAAATATGTAAATCGTATAAGTTAAATTTAAATTTTTATTGAACTTACATTTAGGTGCAAAGTACTTGTTTCAGGATTAGTTACCAATATAGTGAAACCCTGTTCCCAAACAGGATTACAAGATCGCGACATTACTCCCGTGCGTTCTACTTTTCCATCAACACTAGCCTCTAAGTAGACGTCAGGCTGCTTACTGCCTTTTAAACACTAAATAAAAATAAAGTTCCACATTTATTAAGTATAAAATAGGTATTTTTTAATCGATATTAAATTACAATTGCTTTTACTTACAGGTAAGTTCTTAGCAGAATCAATGTAAAGAATCAATAAAGCAGAACTCATAGAGGTAACTCGTAATTCTTGCGTTTCTTTCAAAGCCTAAAACGTTTCATAATAACAATTATAATCTATAAATGGATTTAATATTTTTTTTATAGAAAACAAACTTTACGTACAGCTGCTAAATCAGCTGAGTTCGTGGAAAGGTGAAGCCACGTAAGGCGCAAATGAATCATTCCATGTTTGGCCAATTCCAATGATACCCACTGAAACATAAATTTGGATAATGAAGTGAAATGTTTTAATAACCATTACTGTGTTTACAAGACGAGATAAAATTGCTCACCGAATCAATGGATCCCTTCTTCTTAACACGGCTGACTTCAATGGTTGCTCTATTTCAACAAAAATTCGTTCAGACATTTTGCAGAAAATTTTGAATATGACTTGTTAATTGATGCATATGAGAGTTTAATATCAATGGGCAATAGGTCATTCGAAATTGTAGCCTTGCAAAAAAATCATGCTGCGGCAGTCGGCTGCAAAGCTTTCAAACGCAGTTTTGGCATACGCTTACTCAGCAGTTATTGATTTTAGCATTTTCAAAGCTTTTTTTCAGACGCAAACATGCACGCAATTTAGTATTGACATTATGTACAGTGACTCGTTTGTATAAGATTTAAATTTCAAAACTTCGTTGCTTTTCAAAATAACCAATCATTTTTTCACTGTTATGTTATGTTAATTTAATTTCGCAGTTTTAAAATTTAAATATATACAAAGACATTTTTTTAGTTTAACAAAATTTACATGCCACAACAATATTATTTATACCTACTCAATAATAATGCTTGTTAAAAAGACTGAACGTCTTAACATGCATTGCCAGGTATCTAAGTAAATTCATTCTTCTACTTATGGCAGGGTATATATATCACTTCAACGTCTAAGTTTCAAAAATCAAATTCGTGAGTTTACTAAAGTTCTGCATATTCATCATGTAATGTCGATAAAAATACATAGTGTGGGTATCGGTAGAATTCAAACATTTTCATTGATTTAGTACCTGCCAAGAGGATCGTCTGGCCCAGTGGTGTCTTTGTCAAAGAGATGAGCCATCACCTTGTTGCAGGGTCCCGAGCCCTCTTCCATTACGCACTGCCACCACACATAAGCTGCTTTAGTTAGTTTTTAGTTAATGTGTACTTTAATGTGTCAGAATTCTTTGCAAGTTAAGGCAAATACTCAAGATTGTCATAATTACTTTTGTGGTACAAGTTAGAATTTATTTATTGTCAATATAGGATTGACTAATCGTGTACGCAAGTTGTTAAAGAGAGTAAAACTGTATACGAGTATTTAAGAAAAAGAATCTAACTAAAATCCCTACTCAAATCAAACGTTTATAAATGGGAAGTGCAGTATTACTTTTACATAGCGTAAGTAAACTTATTGATTATACAAATCGTGGGAATTGTAAAAAAATATCAAAATAACTGATTTTCGAACTGTGTTTTCGAGGTGGCTCTATCTCTTTACAAGAACAAAATAATAGCGGAAGCGTAAAAAATATATAAAAAATAAGCTTCACTCAATTATTCAAATTTTAATTTATAAGACATCGATCGCAAATAATATTAAAATTAACACAAGATTAATAAAAAAAAGTCAAACAAATTTTCAAAGTATTATTTACATATTTTTGCTGAAACATTTGCAAATATAAGTAAGAATATTTATTTAAACAAAATTTTTCTTCTATTTTAACATGCAATTATCTTTTTTTCTAACTTCTAATTTAGCCATGCTATTATTAATCTCGTTCATAAAAATATGTCTATTCTATGCAAGTAAATCTAAATCTACTGAAATTTTCGAGCAATATATTTTATAATTTTTGGTAGCAAACATGCTTGTAGACAAACCACTCGTGTACGTTACTACTACCTTCCAAGAAAATCATCAACTTGTACCCCAGGAACGTTTGGATCCCAGTCCCAAACAGTTATTTCGACTTCTTGCTTAAAGACGCTACTGATCACAGTCTGCATGACAATACCGTTAGAGTAAAAGATCAAGACTAAATCACATTTCTTTTTTGAATACTATATACGTAAATTACGTGACTAAACAGATTCATTTAAATTTTTTTTTTTTAATTATTTTTAAATTATTGATACGATTAATTATTAGTCAGATAAAAAGCAAACTTTAAAAAGAAACACCAAAGAAGCAGTGATTAAAGCTACTTCAAAATACGTTAAGTAACTCAACACCTAAACCATTAAACTCCATTAAACTCTAAATTACGGTATGTTAAAAAAAAACCAGAAGCATGCTAAGCTGGTGATGTGATTGATGATAATATGGCGCATTGAATTTATCTTCCAGAAAAGTGTTCAACTACGAAAAATTCTACTGAAAAATTAAAAAAAAATCTTTATGTCTATTTTTAATGATAAATTAATGATATTTTTGAATTTATATTTACAGTTTAATGTTATAGTAGACCAAAGTGTCTTTTTACATGATAAGTGCTTCGATGAAGTTTCGAAATCGTACCTGCCAAGGGTTTCATCTTTTTGGGTTTCGTCCAAGTCCCAAATTTGAACTGTAAGTTGCTGAGCGATCGCCGATGTGATGACACACTATTAATGCACAACACAACACACGTGACATATATCACGTACATTCATACGTACCAAATTATTTAAGATAATTTATGGTATACTAAAATATACATGGATTAATGAATTGAAACGAAAACATATGTGTCTTATTTGCAAAAATATAAATGAGTGACAATTCATTTAAAGTAAACAATTATAGTTTAATGAAAGAGCTACGTTGAAAAAGCTGAATGACTAACAGAATTAACGATAAAAGATCTGAATGTAAAATTATTGAATTTTTGCTTTGTGAGTTGCTCTAATAACATACATAATTTGTATAAAAAATTTAAGGATGCAAATAAATTTTAAATCTATAAAATAAATACAATAAATCGCGAAAAATATTTTTGAATAAGAAATCTTGCATCCATAGTAATAAAAGGAGTCTTACCATTTTTTTGAAATTGAATCAGAACAAGTGTTTTGAAAAATTTAGTCTTAATTAAAGCACATGCATTAAAATTAGCTGGAAAGAATGATGATATCTGAGAGAAGCAAAACAATATATACCTCGCACCAGAAATCCCATTTGGGATCTACTGTATTGTCTATAGTTTTAGTCTTGAATTCTTGAGCTCCTACAGTAATAACAGCATAAGGATCGGATTTTCCTTTACCTAACATACCAATATCCTTTTTCATAAGATGCTTGGCTTGCACAACATGAATTCTAAGAACTCCCTAAAATAATAAATCATTAAACTTGTGCTTAAATAAAAGCAACTATTTAAAGTATCTTTCACATTGTATTTAATTCCTTACTTCTGGCTCAGGGGTCTTTAAAACCTCTGCTGGCACTTCGTCAGTAAGTGGTATAGTAATTTTATTTGGCAACACAACCATGGCAGCAACTTGCTCAGTAATTATTTTGCGGACAACGTCGCTAAGACAAATATTAAAAAATTATATAATAATATATAGTAATAAGAATTAAATTAATTTATTTTATTTGCGTAAATGTTATTCCATACCTAAATCCTGGAAGGTCAAGCACATCAGCTATACCAACCAGATTAAAATCAACTGTTGGGCAGTTTAAAAAGAATACTTGCACACCTCCCACAATTGGTATAATTGGAATAAGTGGTTTCAGTGTTACACGTAACATGCCTCGCAGCTAATAAACATTTTCAGTCATCAGAAGAGGAGTGTTAAGTTACTAAATTACAAACTACATAAATATCATAGTACCTGAAAGTCTTTTATTCCTGCTCTAAATGTACCCATAGAAAATATAATATCACAATCTCCAGCGTACCTAAAAGTATTTTTTGTATTATTGTGTTAATAAAATAAATTTAATAGAAAATTTGAAGAGACTTACATTATATCCATGTCAAGTACTACTTCATTCCTGGATGTATTTTTATCATAAGCTTTTACTCCATAGATTTTAGGAGGCTGTAAAAGAAATTAGATTTATAATTTTTCCAATATTTTAAAAATCAATTTTTTTGAGAATTAACTCACAATTCTTCCTAAAACAATCCTTTCAAAACGAAATTCTTGTCCCAAACCTGGAATTTTCTTTTGATACTCAGCTAAACGTTTAGAGATTTTAGTTTGAATAGTATTTTTACACAAGTTTCGAGCAAACTGATTAACACATGGCCAAGTTTTATGTAATACCTATAATAATATCATACAACTAAAATAAAAAAATTTGCAACTGCATTAATTAAAATGAATGATTAAAATTAATCAATTTACCCCATTTAACCACTCTGCTCGATCATAGTCTGGAAAGTATACCCATGTAGGTAATTCATCAATTCTGTTTTCAATAATAATTTTGTCTTTGGCTAATGCAGTTGCTTGAGCAGTTAATCTTTTTAAATCTCCATCCTTCTTTCTTTCACCTTTGAGTACAACAAATGCAAGTGGAGGAATAAGCCATGCAAAATTCCAGTTCATATAACCAACTCCCCAAATTACACCAACAGTCATTGCTTTTATAAAAATGGATTTTCCTAAAGAAGCAAAAGTCATGTAAGGCCAAGATTCTGGTTTTTTGTTTTCTTCAGCCACATTTTGATCATCTCCTACTATTCCAGAAGCCATGGCCATCATGAGTAAAGTTGGCCAAGATTGTGAGTTTGGATTTGACTTTTCACCCTCTTCTCCCATTCCTTTTTTATTGAACAAATTACAGGCTAGTCTAAAAAATAAATGTAATATTACTTATTAAACTATTAAGAATTCAAATATTTATGATTATACTTAAAATTAAAAATATTTAAATTAAATTTAAATTAAGTTATTAATAAAAATATGATTAATAAAACTGTGAAAAACTGCATGTTTAATTGTTAATTATAATAAATTGATTGCAATTTAAGAGTTGCAAAAATTTTAAATTAATTCTAAAAGATATTTCATAACATAAGGAAGAATCAATATTGATGTACTTGTACATGATTTCTAATAAACATTTATCACACATCAGCAATAAAACTATCAGAATCAATCTAACTTCCAAGGTTTTAAATCAATTACAGTCTTAATGCAATTATCATTCAAAATTTGAAAGACACTTTTAAAAAATCGAACGAATCACTGAAGATTAAATTAGTGGTAGCGCACGATAAGATCCGGCGCGTCGTGGACATCACTTCCAATTTTAGCCCATCTTCAGCAATCACCACAAGCGCGGCCTCCGACCTTGAGAAAGTAGAGAGGAAAAACTTACAACAGTTACATCGATGCCGGCTAAAGAATAGACTTTCATATATGTACCACGCAGCGTTAAATTGATCACGATGACACACCTTCGCGGAAACTACAAGGAAAGGCGGTCGCGCGCGAACGCGACAATCAATAAACAAAACTGAATCGCCGACTATTTTTTTATTCCGACGCGCAGCTCCGAATGTAATAGCGGCAATTTACGACTGACGACTTCAAAATGGAATGCGTGGTAAAGAACCTTGATACCAAGACCTCTCCTTTCTTTCCAGAACAGCTTAATTTAGAAGCGTCACGCTTTTTAAACTTTTACGATGATGCGCCCTATGAGCTGCCGTCTGCTGTTGTTACGAAATTCGGTCCTATCGATTGGTTTGCAAAGCAAACTCGTATATAAGTACACGAGTTTCTTCCGCGCGGCGTAGCTTATTAGAGTCTGGTCCGTGGACACGAATATAACGCTTTGTTTTTTTTTTTGCTTTTGGAGAGGGCGAGTTTAAAAACAGACCTGGTAGCCTATAGAGGCATTTGCGGCGGCTCCAAAGTTGGTTGCACACACGCGCACGCACACTTGCTCCGGTGTCGCCAAGCGACGACGTCAGCTGATGGACGAACGAGTACAGACTACCGACTGAGAGCGCGTCCAAACGCAGACTTTTCAGATCTGCTCGTCCCCACCTTTTCCATTGCATACTTATATATACTGCGCGACTAATCCTGCGAATATCAGCACCTTTATTGCCATTTTTTGTATTTAACGTCGCTGTGGCCTCGAAGAGAATTATTGATAAGGTTTTTTTGAGTGACTTGTTAGTTATTGCAAAATTGATTTTTTTAGAAGTTTATGGAAATATTTTTAGAATTTATTGAATTAGTATTGTCACATTTTTATATAATTAGATATGATTCTAATTATTCATTTTTATCCATTATTATTATTATTCTTATGTTTTTTAGCATAATTATTTTGACATACAGCTTTTCTTTACGAAAATTCTATGACTTCAAAGGTCATTATGTCTCACAAGTGTTTTGTATTAAATTAACATGTAATTTCAACAATTAATACCAAAATACCAATAGATTTTAGCAATATTTCAAATAAATTAAATTAAAAATATGTTGTTAAAGAATAATGTTTTCACAATCTTAATTCATATGTTTCTATAATATAAAAATTAATTTTTATATTATATTTTAAAATAAAAATTAATGTTATTTTCCTAATTGATATAAAATTTCATAATTGCAATTAATACAGTTTCTTATCAGAAGAGTACAATTAAAGCTAACAAAGAAATCGAATTGCAACACTATCCAAGTATAATTAACGATCTTCAACAATTGTTTGTACATTTACACAGTCATAAATAAAATTTTCGATCTTTACAATACAATACAATACAATACAATACTTGTATAACAAAAAATCTTTTATGTAAGTTTGTTCAATTTTTAGATGTTCTGTCTATTTTACTTATTACGCTTTAAATTGTTTGTGAATTTGTGCTTTAATAAAATTCCTTTATATTTACAAATTTATTCAAATTTAAAAGGGTTCACTAAAATAAAAATGAGCCGTTTTTGGATCAACTGTAAAGTAAGTGTGGTAGTGAGTAGTGACGGTCAATGTATTAGGCCTGCGCCTGCCGCCTGAGGAATGGCCTTCCGCCTGCCTGAGGAGTGAGAGAGGTCAGAGAAGCCTGAGTTTCTCTATCTCTATTTTATTGTATTGTTAATCACGTACGTGTGTACACTAACGCAGTACAGTGCTGAGTGGCGTTGTGCAGTAGATTTGTGACGAATTTTGCTGCATTTGTGACGGCTGACCGTTTATGACGACTTCATCATTCCACGATTCCACCTCTCCTACGTGTGTAATGTGTAGTTCACAATCGGGTGCAATTCGGGACAGTTCATCTTGCTTGGTGGAATCTTCTGGGTCATTGTTTTACTGTTGTCGTAGAAAATTTTTATAGTAGAGGGCCAGTTTTAGATCATTTTCGGCTGATATTATAAAATTTAGTCATGGGTTTAATCTGCTCAACAGCACAGGTAAGCTACGAACTAAAATAATAATTTAAGGTTATCTGCGACGCTGTTGAGGAAAACGTCTGACATGTTGGAAAGTTGTTTACGTCAGATTTTTTATCTCAACTCCTGCTCTATTTTTCTTTTCAGGAATTAATTTCATATAATCTAAAGTCAAAATTAATTTTATTTATCTATATGCGATATTAATAAATATCTAGATATTACATTATTTTATAATTTTCTAAAACGATAAGAACTTACTTTTTTTGTTTACTTTCGATATTTTTCATTTTATATTCTTAAAATATACATTCTTTACATAATTAATTAAAAAACTGATTTATTATATGATATCTTTGTACTTTTACTCTTTATCTCTTTGTTCTTAGAAGATTTGTTATAGACACAGTAGTATTGATTTTTGTGGTTGTATATTCCTTTGTTTTTTTGCTCTTTAGTGATTATTAGAGTGGAAAATATCTGCAACTTATAAATAAAAATATTATATTGGTATTAAATCTTTTATTTTTTTTATACAAAGAAAGAATTCAGCAGAGTCAAGTGCTTTTCATGAAATTAGCCAATTATGAGTCATCATCTAAAAATGAAGTTTTATTAATTTATAACATGTGCTTGATCATATATAAGAATAAAATTAAAAAAACTCAAATAACTTTCTTTAATTACAATAACATTATATTATTATTTTAGTTTAATTAATATTTAAAATTTTTTTATAGCTTGCGTGCCTCTGTGGAAGCACTGCTTGCAGTTTTTGCTGTTCTCAATGTCCATCATGCCGGAACAGCACAAGTACTCGTATTATGTATGCTTTAATGTTAATGTTAGGCACAATAACTGCTTGCATTACATTAGCTCCTGGTCTTCAAGAATCTTTAAAGAAGGTAATTATTTCTTTGTATTTTTTTAAACAACTTGTAATTGTAAAATCTAACTTTTTACATAAAAAATAAAAATAAAATAGTTAAAAAATAAATTAATAATTTGTTTGATTTTTTTATAGGTTCCATTTTGTACAAACAGCACTGGTTATGTGCCAAATTCAATTACTATCGATTGTCAAGCTGCAGTAGGATACTTAGCAGTTTACAGAATAAGTTTTATTATGACACTTTTCTTCCTCCTTATGTCAGTTATTACAATTGGTGTGAAAACTTCAAAGGATGCTAGAGCTCCTATACAAAATGGGTAATCCTAATATGTCAATAAGTAGAAATAATAATAATTTTAATTATATGTAATGTATTCAATTACAAAATCCCTTTGCAGATTCTGGGCAATTAAGTATCTCGTACTTATCGGTGGTATGATTGGAGCTTTCTTCATTCCAGAAGGATCATTTGGACCAACTTGGATGTACTTTGGAATGATAGGTGGTTTTCTATTTATATTGATTCAATTGATATTAATTATTGATTTTGCTCATACATGGGCTGATGCTTGGGTTGGAAATTACGAGGAAACTGAATCCAAAGGATGGTATGCAGCTTTGCTTGGAGCTACATTCCTCAATTATGTATTGTCTATTACTGGGGTGGTACTTCTTTATGTATACTTCACTAAGGTATTTACTTTGCATTATTTTATATAAAAATTGCATATAAAATTATTTATTAAACATAAATTTTATTTTTGTTATAGTCTGACGATTGTTCAATGAATAAATTCTTCATTTCATTCAACTTAATTTTATGCGTTATTATCAGTGCAATTTCTATATTACCAAAAGTTCAAGAACATCAACCACGCAGTGGTTTATTGCAATCTTCTGTACTGTCATTATACGTTGTATATCTGACATGGAGCGGTGTTTCAAACAGCCCAGGTAATTTTTAAATATTTGTAAAATTTCAAATTTCTGGCTTTTAAATTTTTAATACATGATAATATTGCTTTAGACCGTGACTGCAATCCTGGATTCCTTGGAATTATTGCTCCGAATGATGTTGCTAGCCAAAATAAGATGGCATTTGACAAAGAAAGCATCATTGGCTTGATTATTTGGTTTAGCTGCGTTTTGTATAGCTCTCTTCGTACAGCTTCAAAATCAAGCAGAATCACAATGACAGAAAATGTTCTAGTTCAAGATAATGGAGCTGGTAAATATTAATTCTTTATTATTATTTTTTTAAACGTACATGCTTTTAAAACCTAGCTTTTAGCTTATTTTAAGATTACTAAATCTTCTGTTTGCATGAGATAATCATCAAATTTAATTATTCCAGACCATAAATTTAAGCAAAATTGGTATTTTAAATGTTACAAGAGTGTATTTTAAAAATTTAGAAGTTTCTTTTTTTTTCAAAAATTTTAAAACTAAAATTATTTTAAGAAAATATTTATTAAAATTCAAAGACTAATTGGTGGCTTATCTTGATTTTCTTTTGTACTTCTAACAACCTTAATGAACACTGCTTTTTCCGTACAGTGCGGAACACAGGTGACCAGTCTCTTATCGACAATGAAGGTAGGCACACACCGTTCTTAAAGATTCTCACGGATGATACATTTGACCCCCTTTGAAAAATCATTCAGAGCATTATTTGTACACTAACATTAGAATTTTACACCACGCACATCTTTTTAATTTTTATTTAACCTTTTTACCGCTCTATTATGATGTCATACTCATTATTAGAGATTAGTGTGTGCCTGCTTTTGTTGACACCTTTTTTCTTCTCTTTTGTTACATGATCATTTCTGATCACGATTGAAATCAGCATGGGCATACACACTTTTTGCATTGTTTTTCGTTTTTCGTTTCCTTTTTTTCGAACGTACTTAGATTATGTTTCAGTAGAAGGCCGTAATGGAGACGCAGAAGAAGGGGCAGCCAAAGTATGGGACAATGAAGAGGATAAAGTCGCTTATAACTGGAGCTTCTTCCACTTTATGTTTGCTCTTGCTACTTTGTACGTTATGATGACACTCACCAATTGGTACAAGTAAGTAGCATTTTTATACCATTTGTTTTCAGAATAATTAAAAGTTTCTCGAATTAAAATTAATTATTAATTAATTTATTTTAGACCAAATTCAACGCTTGATACTCTCAATGCAAATGCTGCTTCAATGTGGGTGAAAATTGTCTCATCATGGATATGCATGGGACTTTACACCTGGAGTTTAGTGGCACCAGCTGTTTTGACTGATCGCGATTTCTCGTAAAAGTAAACATTTTTTTGAATTTATATTCTTTTTATAGATATTTAAACATCTCGTGTATAATTGTTGCGTTCCCCAAAAATTTCTATTTTTCATAAAGCAAATTAATGCATGTGATTATTTTCCTTTTACAGTAAAAATTGTACAGCAATTTAAATCATCACGGGTTTCATACCGCGAAAAAAAAAATATATATATATTTATAGCTAATGCCCAGTATGTTTTGTTAGATTTAAATATAATTTGTAACGGTGTGCATTTCGAAAAATAAGGAAACATTACACAGTGATGTCAGGATTTGTAATTCAAATGACGACTGTTTAAACTGCGGTCGTGTGCCCCACTTTAGAGTTACTGCCACACTGGTTCTCATTAGTGGTCATTTTTCACACTACGCGTCGACTAGCTTTTCGAAATAAACACCCGCTATAAATTAAAGTAGATATTATGAAAATTTTATAACCAGGCAATTGATAACCATTATAATTAAATTTTAAGAAAACGCGTACCGGCATGCATTTAAACGTAGTTTTAAAAACCGTACTACGCTACTGCTTACATGCTGCTAGCTTTCAAGCGCGCTGTTTCGCTCACGTATATCACGAAAAAAGCTAGTTGCAAAATTATTAAAACATTTTGAATAATTAATAACGTATAGTTATAAAACTATTTCAATTTTTCTTTTTATTTAAACCTTTCTTATGTTTTGATTAAGAATTCATTTTGTATTGGCTAAAATTAAAATATTATTTTTAATTTAAAGTTTTCATTTTGATACGTCAATTATATCGACAACTTTTTTTAATTAAAAATTTTGAAAAGTAAGCAGTCCAATCTACGTCATGCGTATGCCGATAACGAAAGTTTGCTCGTTGTGTTCTTGGTGCCTCAGAAATAAAACGATCTTTTGCCGCCTTCCATGCCGTTTTCGGCGTTAATTCAAGTTTTCATTTTTTATTTGAGAGTACCTAGAAGCAGCGGATTGTATCGATCTCTAAATGTATTCAGATGGTAGCTGTAAAAAAAGTTATCTTTTAAGATTGAAAAGTAAGATTAGCATATTATTTTAAGTATACATAATACTATGTAAAATAAAACGCAGTAACGTTATGATTTCACTGCGTGAATTTTATTTGAACCTACTTAGATAGGTATTTGCAAAAAATTACATTTAGGTTAACCATTTTTCTATGAAGATGTTGCAATTCTTCCTCATTCATGTGATATAAGCGAACAATACTATGTAGTAAATGTTTTGTTCTTCGATTGTATTTATCATGGAACTGTACTGTTTATTATTCCAAAATAAAAGTATCAAAATAGACAAAACCACCGTCTTTTTTAATAACTAATTTTATTTTTTAAACTAAAAATACTTAAATAAATAGTTTACAGTAATTAAGAAAATCGTTGAAAAAAAAGTGAAAAACAATACAATATTAAATTTATTATTGTGCTGTGTATAAAAAAATAAGTAGAATGTTTAGTTATTTACAATATTTAGGAAAAGCGCAAATTACAATCTTATCAATTATAAATATGCTTTTGGCTATCATATACATTGTATATGAGGGCAAGCAAGTGCATTTTTCAATGAACAAGTTCAAAATCCTGATAGAAATAATTTTCTTCAAGAAATTGATAATCACATAATAACAATTTCTATGATTTGTAAATTACTTAATTTATTATTACAAATTGAACATTAAAATAGAACAATATTTTAACGTACAATTTTTGCACATTTTAAAATTCAAAAGGATATTTCTTGTGCACTTATTTTCATGCATTCTTAATTTATACCTAACTAAAATTTTTATTCCTAAATACTTTTATTGTATTTATACCATAAAAACATTAGAATGTCGCAAGTTCCTCGTAAATTTTATATTTTTAATATAATTCAATGTTACCCGTAAAGCTTACTTCTCAGTTTATACTCAGTTTTAAGATACTTTACTATACTAATCATTAAAAATAAAACGGAGTAAAAACTGATTAAGTATTTTTATTATTGAATAAAATCGCTGGTAATTTCTATCAGGAAGCTCGCACATTATCTTATATACATTAGGATCAATGAGTGCAATCCAAGTATAAAAATAATTAATTGACTTGGAGTTGTATAAACTTGTACTTCTATACACTTAGAAAAGTTAAATGTCATTCTATCATAATTACAGTCCCTAATTAATCGAAGACATTTTTTGATTTTAAAAATCCAACCGATGCGTCGCAAAAACTTATCGGAGTTTATTTTTCGCACTTGCACTTTTATTCTGCCTTCATTTCTTTTACTGCTTTTGTCTCGGTGGTTTTACTTTCCGTATTTGGCCGCGATGGTGTTTTCTTCAGGTAAAGATTCTTAAGATTTTGGAAAGGCGTTTCGAACAGAAGAGTGAGAATGGCCGATGTCAGCAATATCCATATCAATTCTTTGATATTCAACTGTAATTAAAAGAATAATCATTTAATGAATCTACAATACTTTATCATCTTTTAATTACATTTGCTTCAGTTAGCTAGTAAATTAAATAATTAAAATACTTTGAAAAGGTAATTAAATGAAATTGTTTGTCGAGAATTTAGAAGCAGCTTTTAATTGAAGATATAACATCAAGTTTTAATTATCTGTATATTTTCAATTATACCACTTAAGACTCTTCTCTCACCAGCAATCAAAGGAAAAAAAAATCTAATTTTAAATTATCATTACCAAAACTCTGATGAAACCAATATATTCCGCACTTCTGGTCTCCCCAACGTTGAAGAAGAACACGGGGAACTGCGTTAAGTAAACCGCGTAGCTCAGTCTAGTAGTGATGAGGAAGCCCTTCCAGGCGAAGAACTTGCTTAACCAACCTGCACGGAAAGTATCGATTGTAAAGAGATTGCTTAATCAAATGTAAAACTCTCTTAAGCAGTCGAGCCAAAGCAGATAAAGGCAGTTTTTTTAAATATATTTTCACCATTTCGCGGGTAACGGAATAATGAGGTGAAAAGTATATTACTTTTTATAATTCTTACCATTGGTATTGCCAGTGTGCGTTATAAAGGTCACCCAGACGAAAAGAGCGCACCATCCAATAGGAGCGAAGGCGTTGTAAGTAGCTGCGTGGATTGGGTTGTAGACGTAGTCAATGGAACCCATACCAGCCGGTCCGAAAAACGCACCGATAGCCATTAATATACTAAGGAACCATCCGAAGCGAACGACCCTCTGAAGTAAAATATAAAAGGTCAATTATTGGATTTAAAAGGAAATCTATAATTGGGATTTTGAAAATTGTTCACTCACATCACTAAGCTTGTAATTTTTTGGCCATTGTCTTAATAAATATCCTAGAAATACTCCTATAATGTAAACGGTGAGTCTGTGGCTGGGCAGAATGTACGAAAGATTCGCAGTGTCGAATAATTGTCTAATACTGAAATAATAAATAAATACCGTTAGTCGAGAACGAAAAAAATTAAAACGTTCGTTTCTCATCGAAGTAACTCACGAGGTGCCGAAGAATATGTAATTATTCAGGCGATAAAAGTAAGTGACGAAGAATCTAAGCGCAGTCGAGAAAATTGCCACGAACGTCAGCGCGGCAATGCCAATCTTTGGTTTCTTATAAATAGCGAGCACCATCAGAGGGGACAGCGCGAACAGCTGCGTGTCGATGCCGATGTGGTGCGTGTGGGTGAGGCACTGCAACGTCAATCGAGAAATTTTAGAAATCTCGCCGCGATTCTGAAGTCAGTTTAATCGTCGTACGGAGCACTCACCATGTTCTCGAATCCAAAATAGTTGTGGATGAACAAGAAATTGCGCCACCAGGTCTTCTTGCAGATGTCGGCGTGCTGCGTTACGACCAGGTTCCACTGCGGTCCCGAGCCGATAAACGGCATAATGTACGTGCAGAACAAAATGAGGGCCCCCAAAGTTGGCACCAGCCTATAAATAACGGTTTTTTTTCAGAAAGACTCTTACGATATACATCTTTCCTCGTAATCGATCGTCGTTCCATCTGTTATACCTGAATAATCTGCTCAAGTACTCGTTTCGCACGTCCAATTTCCCGCCTCTCTTTAGTCTCCCGACGAAAGAGTAGGTGGTCAGGAGTCCGGAAAGCATGATAAATGGATCCGTGTAAAGACTGGCCGCTCGGCCAATGACAGTCCAGGGCTTGCCGACGTACTGCAGTAATTAAAGAAAGCAATGAAGACACGCGCTAATAAAAGTTTTGTATAAATATTTATAGTTCGATTAAGCCTCGCGGCGTCTCCCTGTTTTATTCTTTAATAAGCGACCGAGAGTGGCAAAGTACTGGAACTATTTTTATGCCTCGGTAATGCAGCAATTAAACAACGCGAGGTGCGAAAATCTGGTCTGTTTAGATTCAGTTTGATTCTTTAAACATTGCGACCGGCTGACTACCGGTGTTAATTTAGATTTATGACCTTTTTGAAGTACAAATCACTGCCGCTTCTAACTCGTTCATCAATAAATTAACTCATTCCAAAAACTGCCGGCTTTTTCCAAAGCGTCATATCGCCCAAAAGCCTAGAAAGGTCCACCTTATCGATTTCGCTTTATAAATACCCCGTCGAAAGGAAGCTCGATACAAAAGCCGGGAGGGGGGTGGGGGCAGCTCTCGGGGTGGCTCACCTCGGTCATGTCCGTTCGATTGATGTAGGGATTAAAAAATATGGCGAGGCTCTTGTGGGAGATTATGAGCATGAAGGCGTTAAGCGCTCGGATGCCGTGCAGGGTGGCGATGTCGCTCTCGTTGCGCTCGAGGTTGACGAGCTTCAGCACGTTCCTCTTCAAAGAGAACGCGTGAATGGCGGGGCTCGTAGGCACGTCGTAGTGCTCGCAGAGGCCGGCGATCACCGACACCAGCAGCACTCCCAGGAAGAACAGCCTGTTTGACGGGGACAGAGAGAGCTTTCGGTTAGCGAAGTGAAAGAACTGCTTTTTGGGATTCTCTTTCAGCTTTTCGGGTTAAATATTCAGTGTCGTTACGTCACGCGTAATTTTATTTGATTTGTGAAAAAAACGTATTTTATTTCTCTTGATCGACGCTTGGATTTGTCGTAATTCGATGATTTCATTTCATGACCAATTCGAAATTATTTATTAGATCCTTCAAAATTCAAAATTTAGCATCGGATTTACGACCGTATCAGTATTCAATATCTCCTCGAGTCGCGAGAGCCGCATAATTAAAATCGCTCGTAAATCCCGCACTTACCCGACGACGATGGTCTCGGTGGGCAGGGGTTCGATCCTCCTCACTTGGCACATTTCCGGCTCGACCTTGACAGTGATCTTGAGCCCGGTCTCCTGCGTGTGCTTGGCGAGCGTGTGCTTGAGGGAGGCCTCGACGTCGCGGGCGCTGCAGGCGGACGGGGCGCACACCGCCCAGTTCACCGTGCCGAAGCGGGGGACTCGGTGGCCCGGCTGTGGAAGGAAGAAAATGCTGATTTAGTATGCTTTAAAAACGTAAGGTTTTTTGGAGGAAGCAGAGTGTGGTTTGAGGTGATTTTAAGAATTTGGGTATTGGGTCGATTGATGGAATGAATTATTATTTGAATGGTTATCACATTTTAATTTGATTACACTGTAGGTTACTAAGTAAATGTAAAAATATGCAGATTAAGATTGTTTTATTTGAGAAACGGGAAAACACTGATTTATTCACTCACGTGAATGCCAGTCTCGCTAAACACGTTTCTTTCTACTTGAAGTCGTTACCTCGAGAAATGCTTGTATTTGTTACATTTTTTGCTGCTTCAAAAAACTGATTTACATTTTAATTTTGTAAGATATTTCCTTTTGTATAAAAAGTTTATTTTTAAAATATTTATCTTTATTTTCGGCTTTACGAAAAGTGAATGTCGTCTTTTTCATGATGCGAAACCACTTTTTGTTTTCATTTAGCATACAATAAATTTTTTCCTCTTAGTTTTTTGTGCAATATGTATGTAACTATAGAAAGGTAGACTCGACAGACTACAAATTACATTTTATATCTAAATAAGCCATTGAATGAATAATTTTCCTATTTATTAAAAAAATTAATACGAATAATTAAACGTTAAATAATAATTAACAGTTTTTATTAATTTTTTTCAAATATTCAAAGAAATTTGATTCTAATTTGTCTGGCCTTTTCAAAATCACGTGTTTCATTAAACAGAAATAATGGCACCGACTGTACGTTCCTTGCAAGGTCAGATGTTTCACATCCCGCAGACAATCCTCTCGATATTCGAAGGTTAAGGAGACGAATTCGAATAGACCGATTAAGAGAAGCGTCTCTCTTTCTCCTAATTACGTAAAGCCGATGCCGTTGCGGAGGTCAATCGCTCGCAGGAAGAGTCTCGACACGCTCGAAGTTGATGAACCTTTATATTAGCTGATTAGCTGATGAAATCGGCCGGGCGAACGGCGGAACCACAGGAATTCACGCGATCTCCGGGTCTATCTCCTGGCTCAAGGTTCGCATTTGAACTTCGCCGCGTATTAAGTGTCTAAATACCGTCGAAAATTTGAATTAAATATCGGCGGAATTTTGTGTCGTAATAAAATTATCTAAAAGAGCGTAAGGTAATATACGCGAGTCTTTTCATGAAATCTAATCCTTGTCCGGTGATTCATTTAAACGTTCCCGATTGAAAATAAAATTTCTAATTAATTTGATTAGATTCTTTAGTTTCGCAATAACGGCTCTAAATTAGATTGAATTTGTATTTGAAATTCTGAGGCCGCATCGAATTAACATCAATAAAGAATTTTTATTGCACAAGCTGCAACTGCATAATTTAAATTTTATTAGTTATCATTAGATCAAACAAAACTTTTATTTAAAATGTTGGAAGAGCAAAGTTAAGGCGAACTAATTTGGACTCGAATGTCATCGAGAAGTAGATCCTTTAAAGTTTTAAGTAAAATTTATTTAGGTCTTGCGGTAAGCCGAGTCTATTTAAACGAAGATTAGCCGACTACATTATATAGAAGACTTACTAAATTTGAACAAACGGAGTCTAACAAAGCTTTTTTGCTTCACCGTTTCTCGACAAACTTCGCCTTAAAAACTTGTTTACTCATACGCCTTTGCATTTTTCTCAACCCGCACCGGCAAACATCCTCCTTACTTAAAATTTCACTAATTCATCGAGCTCCTCGCGATCCTATCGCCTCTTCAATGACGTTCATCGACACTCGAATCCGTTCGCGCAGAAGCTACATACCTTTGTCTCTCTTTTCCGTCTGTCCCTCTTTCTCTCTGCGACGTTTTTACATATATTTTTTAGTATGCTCATCGTATTACACCACCCGTCCGTACTCAATTTACAAATAAAACGAACGTGCATCTCTCTCTCTGTTCGCCGGCCTCTTTATTCGAAAACTCGCGCGATCAAGAAGACGTCTGTCGCGTGTGTTGCCGCGCGGCTCAGTCTCGTTGCTGATTCCGCGCGCATCCGATGTGCGTTGACATCGGCGAGCGCGCGACCTTCGCTCGCTCGCGAGACGCGCGCACCCTGCATTTGCGATGGCCCGAAGATTGTTCTCGAGCGTCGCGCCGAGCGTTTAATAATTTTTCTAAGATATCCGCTCGCCGTCCTGTCTGCGGCGAACGAACGAACGAACGAACAAACGGCTGCCGGCGAGTTATAAGGATTTCGCTTATTGTCGTCTGTTTGGCTTGGGAGCGAGGAGAGCTTTGTTTGGCGGTAATTGCGAGAGAAAAAATCACTGAAAATCAACTGCGACGGAGAGCCGGGAAGAAGTCGCGGAGATGCAATCGAGAATGCGGAGTTTAGTGTGCAAATTGACTTTTCAGAAGTACGTGAAAAATATTTCGATCGTCCACTTCCCGATCGAGGAGTCGGCCCGACGAAACTTTATATGCGCGTGACATAATCGGTGGAAATCTCAAGTATTTGAGAAAATAAGTGCAGCGTCACTTGGCGAGGCGTTGAATTTTCCTTTCCTCGACACGTGCTGTTAAACCGCCACTGGCGTTTTCATAGGAATGCCAGAGTTATCTTCCGATTTACATACGAGCGCACAATATTGAAATTCTGAATAATCGAACCGGTTTTCCTTGCGGAAGCAGCCCCTTGCAGACCCTCGGTGAGAATATTGCGCTATGAAGCGCAAGACCCCAAATATCGCAGTCGTAAGTTCGACGCAATTCGCAAATTATTGGATATATCCGGTGAAATCCGGTTGTTATTATACTTAATCGACCGCTCACCGGTTTTAATTCGCCGATTTAGATTAAAAAAAAAAAAGACTAAATTCGTTCGGCGCTCGCATAAATCAGCGGCACGTGTGATTCAGCGGCGAGAGTAATTAAGAGCGTTAATCCGCCGACAATTACATACGATCGCGATACATCCAAGGGACGTAAATCACTCCTTGATCAGCGAGCGAAATATCCGGCTACTCACGTCGGTCATGTTGCTGCGGAAGGCGTAATGCGAGTGAATCAGCCGGTGTAGGTGGAGCAGGTCCGCCCGGGATTGGTCGACCTCCAGCTGGAGGTAGGCGAGGCAGTACTGGCCCCGGATGTCCGAGGATCCCTCCACGCCGATGCACTCGTCGAAGTCGCCCAGCTGGTTGACGTTGCCGTTCAGCAGGCCCGACGGCATTTTCGCCGTCGCGTCGTACACTGGAAAACGAGATCGAGGACTTTTTTTTCTTTTGCCTTTATTCCGAGTTTAAAGATTGAGTCGAGGGTATCTCTAAAAATATATACCGTTTTCTGGGAGAAATATTTTTGCGACGCTGGTGACATTCGAGAATTTTAAATTAAGACTTTCGACGAGCCGTAAAACGAATGTATTCGGGTTCATAAAAGGACGAACGATTCGTCTCGAATAAAGTTCAAAGGATCTAAAATTACTTCCCGCAGCCCGAAAAAGTTATAAATATGTTACGCCACGGAAAATATCCTTATAAACATTCTACATTCTAACTGAACGTTTTTACAAAAAAAAAAAAAAAAAATTACCTTATCAATTTTGTTCATGCTACATTCATTGCTTACGATACCAATAATTCACTATATACAAAAGCATCAATTTCTCAATTCCCCGCAGCCGCTCGGATTTCTTATCGACCGACGGGCCTCTCAAGGCGCGGCGATCGGGCGGGTGGGGAGCCTCTCCCGAAATTGAAAAATCTCTCCAAGAGAAACCGCTCCCGTTCTGGAGGGGAAACAATGCCGCGCGCACGGATGTGAACACACGCACACGCCCGCCGTGAGGCGAATACCGAGAGAAGCGGGAGCCCCTAACGAGGTTTGCGCAATTCGGCATTGTGAAAGCCGGCGCCCGGCATACGTTTTGGTCATTAGGCGATAGATCGTCGCCTAAATGCTTTCGGGGCGTACGTGCGGCTCTCGCGCGTTATTGTTATCTTCGGCGGGGGCCTTTCCTAATTCCCGAGGTTCTTATAACGAAACCGCGCGCGAGCGCGCTTGTCTGTATGCGCGCCGGGCGGCGGCTTTCCTTGGCCGCGGGACAATTGCGGAGAATTCGCTGAAAGCTAAGTTAATTGGCCAAGAGGGGGATTTCGGAATATTGGCGAATTAGAGAACGTTTTTTTAAGACCAAACGTCGAAGGTTTTTTTTTCGATTTCGTTCTTGTAAATTTCTACGAATAATGGTTAAAAGTTTGATAGTGCTCCGTTTTGTTTTGAAAAAAACCGATAATTCTGACTCACCATTTATAAATGACGACATAAATGAATTTATATTTAAATTGATAGAATTTCGATGGCAAAGTCTGCCGCGTATTATTGATCGAAAAGTACAATTGAAGGAAAATCTTGATAAATTCTGATTTCTAATCTCGTTCAAGAGAGGAACAATGCCACTCATTAGGTAGAAAAATTAGTTTTTCATTTAGCGACCAAAAAAATTTCATTAAAGTCCCTCCGATTCCAGTTACTTGCTCGCGATCATATTTATAATAAATTAAGCTGCTACAATCACGTTTCCTCGTTAATGACTTGTACCTTACGAAACTCACAAAACTTTCTCAATAAATACAATAATTTATCAAATTCTCACGACACGAGCCGGGAATCTATAAATTAACCATAAGATAAGAGAATGCAGTTTCCCCCTAAAGAAACTATTGCGAAACTCACTCTTCAGAGCCCAGAGGGTGAACTTGTTCAGCTCCCGGTGAAATATCTTGGCCTGTTTCTTGCACTCCGCGCTGACTTGCCCCGCAGCGGGATCGAACGGAGGTACGACTTGAAGAAGTTTTCGTGCCTCGTGGTCAATTTCCTCTCCGTAGACATCTGGAAAGTAAATTACAGTACATTGACTTTTTTTTTCTTTCTAATGGAATCCAATTCGAGCTATTGCTCTTTCCCGTCGACGTCTCAACTTAAAATTAAGACAGCATGAGTTGGCTTAAAATCATATTCAACTGTATAATTAAATTACCGGAATCTGTAGCGTTTATAGTAAGATGGAGTATTTCGAACCGCGTTAATAAAGTTGTAGAGCATCGTTTCCCTCTAAAGCGCACGACGATAATTAAGCTCAAACGAAATCTTTACAAGTCACTGCATCCCATCAATCTAAACGCCCGATCCGAATAAATTTCCATACCAAATCCCCCGTCGCGACAGAGTCCGAAAAGGCGACAAGCAATAAGGCCGCTAAACGACGCGTGCTCCCGCCAATATGTACTCTCTACAAGTATCGCATCGAATTAACAACGCCTCTCTCGCGGCTCTCGATTCATTATTAATCGAATCCCGGCGGCGGCGCGACTCGGACCCACATACTCGAGCGCTCGGGGCCCGCGCGCTTTGCCCGTAGAAGACACTTTCACGGGTTTCTTGCGCGCGCGCGCGCGTCCCAGTCCACCGGGCGAATCGCAATGAAGCCGCGATTACGTCGCGTCGCATATATCGCGCGCGCGCCTCGTTTCTTCTCCCGCGGTGTTTGATCAACGCTAATGCCCGGACCCGGGGGGACCGATCCGCTTCCGCAAATAGGACGATTACGGACACCTTTTTTTCGGGATAATATGCGTAGTTGTGGGACCTTTGTCGGAGTGTTTGAGCGCGGATGCTAATGGAGTTTACCGATTTTTTTTTTCGTTTTTTCTTTTCTCGTGTTTTCTTTGGCTGAATAGTGAAAGTTTCTGGATAAATAGGCGGGCGCTCCGGCGAGGCTTATCGAGCGTTTAAACAAGATTGCTAAAAATTCGTGAATTCTGGAGGAGAAAAGGAAGGCGATTTTTTTTTTTTTTTTTTCGGATCTTGCGAAAATGCCGGGTTTGGCGCCCCTCACCTCTTCCATTTACCGCCATCATCGCTTGCTTAATATTTAGACGACCCAAATTTTAAAAAGAATCGCAGTTTATCCTACTCGATCCAGTTCCCCTCGTCGGACTCGCATCGTAGATCATACATCGCGGGACGCCCTACGTACAATTCGACGGCGTATCGATCGCAAGACAAAAGAAAAGAGAGAGAGGAAGAGAAAGAAAATAAAAGCACGCAGCCAGTCTGACGCATGTGCAGTCGGGTAGGCGCGCGTGCAATTGAAACATTGCACTAACCTCGGAATCGAACGTGTACTGTGTACCGAATGCAAATAAAGAACGAGTTTTTTTGTTTTCTTCATACCCCTCGCCTCCTTTCGTTTATTTCGTGCATCGCGCATGATTTATCGCCGGAGCTTTCGTAAGTGGCGAAACGACGCCCGGTTCCGGGAGAATCTCAATTAATCCGCGCGGCGTTCGTTCAACAAGCTTCTTATTTTTGTTTTTCGAACGAACGGCAAAAAGCACGAATTGGGAGCGAATGTGTAGAAAATCTAGTGGCGAATGAAATTGCGGGGGCGAGATATAAAAATTCGTTCTTCTATTTGCGCAACGAAAATTCAAAGCATACACTGAGAGAAAAAAACTAGCAAGAATTACTATTTTCGCTAGTAATGCCAGATATCGGAAGAAAAATAAAGATATTTACTATAGTTTTCTAATGAACTACAATTTTTAATTTTGATATTTACTATTCAGGCTAGTAAAAAATTTAAACTTATATAAATTATCATAATTTTTGTAAAGAATTTAAAACATTCGTAGGATAATTTACTATTCCGGCTAGTAAAACGAATGGCAACATAACTTTGTTTAAAAAGTTACTTACATAAAACATTATACTTGTACTTATATTCAAAAGATTCAAAGAAGGCAGCAGAACACTTTTTCTTTTTTTTTTTTTTTTTTTTAGTGATGAGTGAGCAAAATTCATGAATCTAAATTATCTACATTATTACTCACAGTTTTTATCGCTACTTTTTTATAAATTTTAATTATGTTTATTTATTTAATGAAAACTTTTATGAAAAAAACTTAACAGTAAACAAATTTATCAAGTTTATATATGTTTGAATTTTGCGCGCTCGCCCACTCCCGCAAGCGGCCAAATCTTCATCGCTAAGTATATATACGACTTCCAAAAATGAGATTGGAAGATTGCGAATCAGCGACTGCGATTATAATAATGCGTTTAAAATGCGTTGCGTGCGAAAAGTGTATAGCGTTTGTTAAATTGCGTTTAAGTGTATGTGTAACATTGTGTTTATAAAGTGTCTTCATGTAATTACATTACCAAGTGACTAAAATATGATCAAGAACGCATCAGAAACGCATAGAATAGTAAAAATGTTCGTCTGAAAAGATGTTTTAATTTTACCAGTGCCGCTGGTAAAATTTCCTGCTTATTTAGTAAATAGAACTACGCTATATAGTATTTTGCACCAGTTTTAAATTTTACTAGTCAATTTGTAATTTTTAAAATCGTACGCCCGATATCTTGAGTTACTATAAAAAAATGGTAATTCTTACTCGTTTTTTTCTCTCAGTGTAACGTGTCGGAGTGCTTTGTTTTATTTTTATACATATATAAAAAAAAACGCGTTTATTGCCGCGCATCGATTACAGACGGGCTCGCAAATATTGACAATTTTTCGCAGCCGCTTATATTGTATATCAATATGTGCGACGCAAAGGAAAAATTGCAACCGAAATTATTAAAACGTGCATATAAACCAAATTCCCGGCGCACTTTTTCCCGCTGCCACGGCTATCAAACGGACTTTTTATCAAGTTTTCCGCGCAAATCGAGAACTTATTTGTATTCGTCCTTGCCTGATACTCCCGACGCGGAATCCGCACGTGCGAGTTCGCGCACGCGGCCTCGTCCCTCTCTCTCTCTCTCTCTCTTTTTTTCCCCCGCGGCGAGCTCTTCTTTCTTCTGGGATATTATAATGATAAAAAAAGCGCGGACGGTCGAGAGCGGCGCCGCAATCCCGCCGTAATGAGAGAGAATTTCGCTGGCTCTCGCGTAATAATAATAATAATGTATAATTATTGTCCCTTTCTTTGACATCGGAAACTACGTTCGCAAAAGAGTTGCGCGTCAAAAGGGTGCGTCTTTCAAACGACGCGAGCGAAAGAGATCGAGCCCGAGTCCGGCCGGTCAATAATTGTATTTTTAATGAAGCGTAATAAACGCGAGAGGGAAAAATGCTCGTCGGGGTTGAGGGCGGCGCGGTACAAAAGTATAGGATTCAGCTGGGTTGCAGTGAACACTGGGAAACTCGGACAAAGTACACTTTTCGAGCGGCGTCGCTTCCAAATGCGCGTGGCTACTTTATTTTCTCCGCGCGATACCCATCCATTAAGCCATGATATCACGGCTCTTGACACAGGAATTAGCGGCCGCCTCCGGAGATGAAAGATCCGCGTCTTTTTTTTTTGCCTCGCCTGATCTCGTGCTTCGATGTGACCGACCTTGACGATTTTTTCGCCGGCGGCTATTTATAGTGCCGCCGGATTATGAATAAAAAATTATGTACCTTCTCTCTTTCAGATCCGCTCGCAGCTTCCGATTGTGCAACCTTATGGTTATATCGGATGAAATATATACACGCTTTAATTTGATTTGAATTTATTACTCGTTAATGTCAAATTTGAAGCAGGTATAAAGAAGTATCGGAGATACAAATTATGTATCTAAAACATGCATAATGAGAGTTTACACCATTGCCTCGCGTAAATTGAATTTTTTAAATTTTGACAACTTTGGCTATTAATTTAAAAGACGAGCATAAAACGCGAGATTAATCACCTAGAATTCCTGAGCCCAAATTCTAATATTTCACCATTCCAAATGTGACAATCTCCACTGAACGAAGGCATGCAGAGAGCATCAACTAACGACATCGTCGACGACGCCGACGGCATTCGAAAATCGTTTTTCTAATCTCGCGAAAAAAAGAAACCCGGCCGTAATAAACTTTCCCGGCCGGCCGATGAAAGTTTCGAGACCGTTGCAAAATCGTTGCGTTATTGATTATCTTTCGCGCGGCGCCCTTCCAGCTCCGCTCCGATCGACGAGCAAGATTGATAATACTCTCGGAAATTAATGCCTCCTCCGGCGGATAGCAGCCGTGTGTTCTGGGCATCGTTTCGCCTTCTCTTAAATCCCGTCGTCAGCTGAGATCCCGTCGCCTCGAGAGCTTTTGATTCCGCGTCGTACGGGTAATTGGGAAATTCACGAGACAGTCGCGCGATCGTCCGTGAAAAATGACTCGCGGACGCCGCGAATTTTTGATTGCGAGTCGACGGCTGATCCGCGGAGATTTTTAGTCGGGAATCGCGTGCCTTTGCGAAAGTTACTCGTCTCGATCGTTCTTTTGTAGGATGTCCTTGTTTCTGAAGTAAATAGCTATTTCGTTGCGATAAGTATGATTTTAGTAATGATGAAGGTGTATTAAAGTTACTATAATTTGAAATATTGTGAGGTAGCGAGGCATGAAGCTGTAATCTTATTACGTGGAACATATTGTTTCCGTGAATTATTACCATATTTATTGTACATAATGGAATTTTATGAGGACTAATTGGTTTTTAATATTGCTTCGTTAAACTTTCACTTCGTTCGTGTAACAAATAACTTTAGTTATATTAATTAAATAAGATTTTATGAAATTTTATTTAAGTAAATTCTTTGAATTAATTTATATAATATTCAAATTTTGAAAAACTACTTTTACAAAATTCAAACAAAATCAGTCACCAATTGCAGTTTCCATTCTTCAACTTGACTTTTATTCATCAAACTTCTGCTGAATTTTGCAGCTACTATACAATGCACGCAATCCTCAGAAAACTCGTTACGAAATACATTACGAAAATTCAAATGAAATCGCTGCCCAGAACCTCGTTTTCTTCACATTTCCACTTGACATTGGTGGCGTCTCACATTAGTCTAGTTGAAATTAAAGACTGCTGCCTTATTCATGAGTGCAATATTTGTGCTCCTCCGCGCGAATCGCGATTACCGCCTCGTCCACTTTAACCGCGTACGTCCCATCGAGCCATCAAACTCCCTACCGCAAACAAAACTCTCATCCTCCATCGACTCCGCAATCCGCAATCGGTCAATACTCCAAATTTGTGGGCTCTCCGCCTCCGGGGCCCATTTCCCCTCCAAATTTCCGGTTTGATTTACAAACCGAGCTAATAGCCCATCCCGGCGCTCTCGGCAGCGCGAAAACTACAAACAAAGCCCTCGCTCTAATGGCTGCACAAATATTAGGCGATCGATGCAAGTAGTCGAGTAAGTAACAGACGCGCTCGGCTCGGAGAAGAAAAGGAAAAGGCAGCGGCAGCAGCAGCGGAATTGCCCGTTACGTGCAGAATCCGATATTTTCGATCGGCGGGGCAATTTAGCGCGACTCTCGCGGGCGCACATCTGTAGGCCAGGGTCGCCTCGATTGTTCTTGGATCGCCGTCGAGGTCACGGCTCGTTCTTTTCTACGATCTCTCTCGTTTTTCGAGCTACGTTCTACTGCGGAGGAGGGTGTGTCTATCCTTTTTTTCCCGCTTTTCTCGAATTGCCGATTTATGCGAGATTCCTGTTTACTGGAGACACAACTGCAAGACGTGAGTCAGCAATGAGTCACGAATGGACATGCTGATTTTTACAGCGAGCTGGAGATTATGGTGTTGGCTTATACAGTTAATAATTATCTAATGCTACTGTAGGCGAAGGCTAAACGAAAGCAGGTTGCTGTTTTTAATCAAACGTTTTCAGTCGCAACGATCCCTTCCTGCATAAAATTCTTTACGCACAGAATTTTAACGCGACACTCGCAGTTTTTTACGTTTATACTTGCGCAAAGTCTAGCCACCGCAGTCCAAATTCGATCGTGCGACCGGATGAAACAACAAAGTGCGGGAGAATCGACGGAGGATTCGAGTGAATGAAAGTGCGAGCGAAAAGTGCTCGGCCCGCGTCGCGTTAAAAGAAATCACGGGACGCAGAAAGAGAGAGGCCCGCGCGATAAACGACCGCGGCGCACTGCAATTAGCGTCTCCAGGCTCCCCGGCCGGCTTTTTTCCTCGGCCGCCGTAAGCCGCCGCCTCTCGGCGACGACGTTCACTTGTTGATTTTAGGCTGCAAAAAGCCGACGGTTCATTCGGATTCATTGACGATTCGTTACGTAACGGCGCCTCGATAACTTTCTTGCTGATACAGAAACCTCAATGTCGCGTTCGCCGGAATTGTCGTTAATCCAACGGAATCGCGTCGAGATGATATAAGAGTCGAAGGCACTGTTTGACCTGTATTACTCTCTTTCGAAGAAGCTTCGAAGCTGTGGATTTTAGTCGTCGTAAGGCTCTAACTGATTAATGAACAGTGTTTAAGGACGTGTTTACATCGATATAGTCATTGCTTTTTTCAAGCGGGTGTCGAAACGAACGCGTCAAAAGGTCTTGCGTTAAGGCCTGCATTGCCGATGCAAACGAAAAGGATTAAATTTAAACGTGGCGTCGTGAAAAAAGTTCCGAGACTATGGAAGAATTTCCAGATTTATAAATATAGAAACTACAAGCAAGTCATCGTGAGCTTAACGGTTCTTCGCTACAATGACCAACGATTTTTGACGGATTTCGTCATTTTTCTAATCTGTATTAAACAGCTCGATTTATAATCGGTTATTTTCCGGTAAATTTTTTATATAAAAAGTCCCTTTGTTTTAAACGAAAAAAACAAAAAAATCACCACTGCACTCACCGTAATAAGGATTACTGATCCTCCGATCGGCGTAGCTCCTGGTCTGAACGGGACCCGTGGCGAGGCTGTCGTTGTAGCGGTGAGGGACGCTGCCGATCAGCTCGACGAAAGTGAAATTCTCGGAGGTGCCGGTCTTGTTTTGCGCGAGAACCCGCAGGATCTCCTCCTCCTCGATGCCGGTGCTCAGACCGCCTCGGAGAACGTCGACGGACTTGTCGGCCAGCGATGCCTGGACCAGGCAGACCAGCAGCAGCACCGCCGAGGACGGACCCATTCTCGATCCTCCCTGGTGAATCTCGGTATTTCTGAATTCGAAGGCAGAACGGGTGGGGTTAGTGAGTAAGGGTTGCTTTCGATTTGCAACGTTTGCTTATTTAAAGTTTTAAATTCGGCGAATTTTGTTGACGAGAATTTCGAAAATTTACAGGAAAATTGCCGCGCCGGCTCGGTTTGCCGCCTCTACCTTGATGTATTATAATTTCGCGTAAATCCAATGAGCCAATACGAGCGGCTATGCCCAAACATTGTGAAAATGCATCAAGGAAGTTAAACATCCACATTACCAAATCGCGCATAACGCGCGACGGCTCTCTGTCTTTTTCATTGATCGCGCGAGCGTTTATTTGTAATGCCGCCAAGTGTACACAACGCAAAACAGGTGGCCCGACTCGGGAGTTGCGAAATTATCGTTCGACGACTCGCATTTAAATCGCTCGATTCTTTTCGCTCGCCGCGACGGCGGCTCGAATTAACTGAAAAGCAAACGTGCACTCACCTGAAAAAAAGCTTGGCTCTGGCCGTCGCCGGTATCGGTAACCTTCGCCGCAGCTTCCTCAGCGCCTCGAGTATTCCGGCGCGTAAAAGCACGAGAAGCCACTCGATCCAAAAGGCGCACTCGTCGAACAGCCGCGTCTCGAGCGAGTCCGGGCGGTCGTCATCGGTTGGTGCTTTTGCGAAATATCTCGGGCAGAGGCGATGATGCACTCTCTCGCGCGCGCTCCCGCCGCTCGGCTCGTTGTCGTCGAATATCGGTGTGCGGTGCTCGACTGGCCCGAACTGGCCGCGCGCGCTCGCCGGTTTCTCAAAACGGAGAGTATCCCTCCCCCTCGTCTCTCTCTCTCTCTCTCTCTGTCTCACCTGTCGTCGTATAGCTCGGGAGCGCCGAGAGCTCGCCGATCGCTGCTTTGCCACCGACTAACGATGATCGCCGCGATCGGTACCGCGAGGCGTTTGCCTCCGGGAGGGGAGGCAGGTGGACGGGGCCAAAGTTCGGACGATCCCGAATTCCTGAGGTGTGTTCTGGTGGGACACGGTGGATAAGGGGGGTTTTTCATTTCTGATTCTTCGACGAGGCCTGTTTATTGATGGAACGTTGATTCAGACGCTGGGATACGTGCGGAAAATCAGATTCGTCGCTCTGAGCGAGCTGAGCTGTTGATGCTACGGGGAGACGAGGAATGTGATAATTTGCAATTTGAATGAAACAAAGTTGATTTTATTTTATGATCGGAACAATAAACATGTTTTGTCGCCAGTTATTTTCGTTGGAGGAAATAAATATTTTTGAATTAAATATAATAAATTGTTTTCCCTATACTAATCAATTTTTTAATTAATTGTCATGTTAAATAAATAAGTTTTTGAATGCCCGATTAATATTTACACTGTTGATCGTAAATATAAATTATCTTAATTTATATATGAATTTTAATTCGACTTTATATCAATGCCCATAAGTTATAGTATAAAAAAGGGCAGTTTGTCGAGAATAATACTTTTACTACAATAATTCTGATTAATTTTTCTTTTGTTAAAATATCAGTCAAATTTGTATTTTAATTATTTTTTATATTTTAATAATGATTAAATTGCGACATTTTCCACCTTAAATATATATATGTATGTAAATATGTTTAATACATTCGTGAAAAATTCAAGTTTAATACTTCACTTTTAAGTGAATCCAGAATATAAAATGTAATCCTTATTGATGTCAAAATTTTAATATCTTCGTTACGTTGAATGGCTAATAAATCTATTACAGATTCGTTACCGCAGGCAATAATTCCATTTATGTGTTGCAATAATTTAATCAAATCCGAATCTAATCGATTGCCCAGCCTGTATAGCAGACAAATTGTGACAATCGCGAATTTTCATATTGGCCATTTGAATATTGAATTTACAGAAAATCTAGCCGAAGGCTTAATATGACCGAAGCGATTTGTAATAAAATAAATTTTTAGAGTTAACATATATTTGGAAGCTCGTTGCAAAAGATCTCAAACTGCATTGCAAAAAATTGAATACAATCTTTTCAAAAAATAAGCAATCATCATCGTGATGTACTTTTATGACTATACAAAATTAATCATTGAGTCACTACTTCCTAGGTAAGGCGTTCGAACTTAAAAACCTATTCATCTTTTTTCGTCTGGCCTTTGACCGAGCCCGAAATGATGCAATAGCGTAATCATTTCAGAAATATTTCATACCAACACACTCCATTCTCGGATTAACAAGTGAATTTTAATAAAACTTTTTCTCTCCAGCCCGACGTGCATTCCGGTGCAAAAAATTGAGCGAAACATAATTTAACCCACCGACGCGAACGCCGACTTCCAGCCGCCGAGCTTCGCGCTCGTCCACCTGATGCCCTGCATCCGCTCTCTTCATCGCCGACTCAGCGCGAAAAGCCCGAGAGGAGGATTTCTGTCCCCGACAGGGATTCTCCGACGCTTTGCGCTGACGACGCTTCATCAGAGCGTGAATTCGTTCTTTTTTTTTTTTTAGAAAATGTGGCGCGCGATTTTCCTCATTGCATCTTTATTGCTCGGAGAATCTCGCAGGAATTCGCCAGTTTTTCACGTACTCGGGAGAAAAATGTTTTGGGAAATATTCGTACGATAAATTTTCACAAGTTCTCGGTGAATTTTCCGGGAAAGTGCGAGAGAGTAGAGTAGTTTTTACTTAAATTTTTTCTAATTTTTTTTTTTGAAAATTCAAACTATCTTGCACCTATTGCAATTGTACTTTTAAGCGACACAATCTTTTGAATAATCAGTCGAGCACGATAAATTACAGTGCAGACGAAAATCGTACGTATAGTCCTCGTCTCGCTGCTATCAATTTATGTATCTTTAGCAAGAAATCAGCGCATAAAATAATCAGCCAATGTTAATAAAAAAAAACCAGTTCCGGGAATATCCGGAATTCAGCTTTTTTTCCTCGGCGACTTTTCGGACGTCCATCATTCGTCGATCGATAGAACGGCCGACCGACACGCAAAAAAAATCTGACCTTCCCGCGTCTAATCCGCCGGATAAGTAATATAAAAAAAGGCGACGTTGCCTGCTTATTAAGCTCATTGCCCGCCAAGTAATCCTATTCCTCGCGCGTCCTTCGCTAATTATCTAATCGCCGTCCAAGGGGAGGGCGACACTTTCACCGGATAATTTTGATCGACGCGGCCGATAGAAGGGAAATGCCCCCGAGGAATGTGGCGAATTATTCGCATTAGCATACAGCTCGGGGACTCCCCGAAATATTCGTCAGAGTCTGCGCGACGTCGTTGACTCTCGACGAACGACGAATGACAAAGCAGGAATCCAGGGGCCGAAAATCTCGGACCTGTTTCGCTTTTCTAGTGGCATTGATCTATAAATAAATTCTGGCTAATCTCAATGGGGATACTGACTTTTCGGCCGTTTCGGGCAAATGAAGGCTAAAAGTAACGATACGCGTTTTACTGGTTGTCCAGGTTTATATATTATAAAAGTGCTGTTAGCCCGTCTCAAGCTTGTTCGCTTTCTGCAAATACCGACTATTAAATTGTATTATATCCCTGAGATTGGTCACGTAGACGTGTTTACTTTTTTGGATTAAAAAACCCGTCTTTTTGGAGATATCCGCTTACTCCCGGCTATAAAAAAAATTACAAAAAATCAATTTTGCTACGATAAAAAAAAGCATCAGTCTGCTGCAGCTAGGAACCGAGCTTTTTTTTTTTAAACAAACCTTCGCCTGCGAATACATCAGTTTATTATTCTCTCACGAAAAAGTTTTTTTCAAATTCAAAACATCCACGCGCCGGCTAAACTTTTTCACCTTCAACGGGTCTGCTTTCTTAAAAAAAAAAAACACCGAAAAACACTCAAAAAGTCAAACCGTCCACTCCTCGAGCGACGTCCTCCGAATCTCGCTATCTCACGACTTCCCCTTATCAGATCTCATTTTCGGGAGATCAACCTTCCAGGAGCGATAAATCCGCGCGGCGCGTGTCCAGTCCTCCCTCGGAGGCTCGTCGCCGAAATCGCGCGAACGGATCGAGCGGCGATACCCCCGGAAAAGTCGACGGGATCGAGGCACGTGTCGAGGCGCGGTGATTGAACCCGCGAACTTTTCGCCGCGGCGGCGCCGATAAATCCGAGCGGCCGCCGCGATAAATCCCCGGCCGCGCCCGCGAGTATTTCGCGCGGTTAATCCCGTTCGGGAGGGCGGCTGTGCGCCGATAACCAGTGTGCGGGGGAGGTTATTTGCAGCGCGAGCTGATTTAGTGGCCGGGGATCGAACGGTTTTGGCGCCGTAGAAGTAGATAATGATTTCGTTAGAAACTGACGGACGGGTATCGTAATTTCGGATTGGGAATTATTGAAAACGACTTCGGTAGCGGGAATGTTGTGTAAGCTCGTGTTATGCGTTATAAGCTACGGCGTCCTTCGGGAGACGAAAATTTAATTGGGATTGCGTTGAGCTAATGGCAGACTACATTTTTTTCGTCGGATTTTTTGCTAATAGAATTTAACAAGGTTGGAAAAGATTACTTGGGAGAGAAATTATATGGAAAATCGAAATTTAGTTAATGTGTATTGTATTGTAAGAAATATATAAGTGAAATACATTCCGTGCTTTTAAAATCTTTTTTAAAATACTATACTGATACGGAATTTCCAAACAGATAATTACAATATAGTGTAAAGAGAAATATTTAATGAAGAACAAAGTAACTTCGAAGTTAAACTAAGAAAAATAGCTTTCACTCGTGTTATTTTATATCCTTTCTTGATAACTTTGGATGAAGGAATGGAAAGCGATAATTGATGACTAATGCCAAATCAGTCTGAAATACCGATCAGTAATTAAAAGTAGCCTGAAGCCAGCCGAATAATCATTAGATTTATATTTTTAAGCACGTAAATCATTAGGTGTCTGCGTAAATGATACAATAAAAAAATTATAATACAATTTAAAAAACGCTGCCAACCGATTTTGACACAATGCTTTCTTAGAGAATATAGAAACAATGTAACAATTAATTTATATTATAAATGGAATGTTATAAAACAATTACTATTATCTTATTTATTAAAAGGTGAAATTGAAGTTAAAATTTACCAACGTAAATACGGCAGTACGAACATACGTACGTACATACATACATCCGGACATTTTCTAAAAACTACGTTTTTGGACTCTCTGAACCTAAAAATGTGCTTCTACGTCAAAATTTCACCGTTCCAAAGCTTTCTCTATGAGAAAGCAAAAGAACAAAAATTGCACGTAGGTACTCTGCGTCAAGAGCTTCTTTTGAACTGCGTATTTAATTCATTAAGCGAAGATTTCAAGGTGACCAATCATTAAATTACAAGTCATGGATTCGATGACGTGAATTAAAGAGCTTATAACTGCTAGTAAATAAGCTTTTATCGCTAAAATACTTGGAAAAATTTATTTTCTAAACGATAAACTAATGAACAAATTATAAACACATACAATAATTTAAGTCAATTTTGTAACATTTGCAATCATTCCAGTATTAGGAACTTGTTATTACACTTTTTATAAAAAAATTTCAGTGCAATAAATAATTAGGTCAAGTTAAAATAATTTTATAGTTCTGATTGTAGTAAAAAGTCAAACATTCTCATTAAGGCCTCATTTATTTGATCTGACTTATCATATAATTCTTGAAAGAAAAAGATACATTTTAAATATTGTCAGATATACTATTAAATTAAGTCAATAATTATCTGATTAAGTATAAAAAATAAACCTTTTAGAGAACAAATTTTAAGTGAAAAGTTTGTATTCAGCACAATGCTTTACAGTTACTCGTTTTGAATTTTATTGACTTTCTTCAAACCAATAAGAATCAACGATTATCTTGTATTTCTCTCCTCGGGAAAGACAAAAGTTTACACAAACTGGAAACGATGTTAAATTTATGGAGATAAAGTAGGTAAGTGAATAAACCTGTAAAAAGACAGGCGAATTTATGAGTCTTCGGATTTACGCCTAGAGTGTCATCAGCATAAGGTAAGTCACGGATTTACCGTACCGAGTTCCAAAGTCCAACAGGTTGAGCGAAAAAATGAGAAGAAGCAAAAATCAAGACACCACGTTTTCATTCGATTCATTCATAAACGTTTTACGGACTTGATGAATGGAGCACGTGAGTTTTCAATTTTACGCGACTTTTCGTATATATAATAGCATATATTAATTTTAACAAGTGTTAGTCAAGAACCCGAATCGAAGGCATTGAATAGAATTATAAAATATAATTTAATTTTAGATAACTACTACTAAATCGAAGTGTTTCCGGTTCATCGACCCTGAATTATTAAAGATGATTTCATGCCTGAATGAAATACGCAAATCCCTATCCAAATATCCTCATTTAATCATTCGACTCCACAGCGCTCCTCAATTAACAATAAAACAAATTAGCCAACGAAAACCTCGAAAACCACCTGACCTCATCCTGGAAAATCCGCGTAATAACGTCTCGTAAGTATTCGTCACACCTGCCGGCGTTCCGAGCCGCCTCGAATCCGCTGTTTTGCGCAATCCGCCCGGAGAAGACACCGGGCGCCACCCGTAAAAACGGCCTTAAATCGTAATTTCGGTACGGTCGCGCTTGTAAATCTCGGGCACTGCACGCGCGATTCCCGCGGTCGCGAGAGCGCGTACATCCACATAAATCGCGGTTGCGCAAAGAGAGAGAGAGAGAGAGAGAGAGAGAAAAAAAATGGGGGGCCGGACCCGCGAGTGCGCGCGTTTCGACACCGACGCCCATTGTTGACACCGCGAGGTCGGAATAATTGTTTTAGAGCCGCGCGGCGGTGTCGAGTGGCTTTCGGCCTTTGCCGTGACGTCTCGAGAGAGATGTATTAATGCGGATAGATTCCGGGGAAGTGGCTACTTGGGTCGCGAGCACTGGCCGTGAAAAGTATTAGGTGGGTGCTGCGATGATGGAAGTAGGTGAATGGTCTCGGGGGGGATTTGTTTCGTGACGGAGGCTACAGTGTTGAAGCGCTGCACGGATTCGAATTAGCTCTCTAATTTTCTTTCGAATGCGATATATTGTATCCATTGTAGATGTTAAAATGAATATGTACAACTTTTTTTTTAAAAAATTTAGTTAATGTTTAATATTTAAATGGTTTAATTGAAATGCAAATAAAAGGTGCGATTAAAAATAATTCAAAAGTCATTTTAATTTATTACATCTACGTACTACTTCATTTGAAAGAAAAATTCAGCATTTTATGTAATACCCGTTTCAGCGAGATGTTTTGTTAGTAGAATAAACAGAAAATATTGTGAATAAAACTTTGGGACCATAAAAGATGCAATTTCTGTGCATATAAATTGACTGTTATAGAAAAAATATTCATTGGCACGTAGCTTCCTCCAAACTAACAAGGAGAGTGTATGACATTTGGGTAATGGATTTTCCTGTAACTTTGGGATATGTTTTCTAATGTTAAAATATGAAGGAAGCCGCGTC
>JAWWEO010000009.1:22332589-22408213 GCA_035582975.1 Ormyrus labotus | reverse complement strand
GGAAATTATATTCTAAAAAGGTTAGCTCGTTGCTACCCAATCTTATTTTCTACTACCTATTTCCTAGGTAAGAAATGTTTTCTATTTCTACCAGGGTTATTATTCACATTATTGACAATAATAAATAATAATCAATGCTTAACAATAATAATAGAAGCAAATTAATAAGTAATGAGAAATTAACCGTTATTTGAAAGCTATCGAATTGCAATTTGGAAAGAGAACAAATTATAATGATATTTTTTAATATTATTTGTAATGTGCTGTATTTAATTAAAAATAATCACTCGTGGAACTTAGAAACGTAAAAATTGAATTACGAGCCAAATTAGAACTGCATTCTTTTTTCACGCATTCGTATACAAAAATAAAAAGCTCGCGTACCGCATCCGTAAAAAATTTCCGCTACTATTTGCAAAATAAACCCGCGGTGCATCGTTAACGCCGACGAGCAATTATACTATCGCAAACGTCATTCAAGTCCGAGCATCGGCAGGAGAGAAAAGAAAAATACCGGAGCTACCCAAACAAACTTGGACTCGCTCCGAGCCGCTGAAACGAGCCGTTTCACCTCGCGCTCTCTGCACTTATTGAACTTTCACCCTGTTTACCGAGTGTCATCCTCCGCGCGATCAAATCGTAGACTCGCGAATAACGAGTTTATCTTGCGCACTCCTCCTCGGAGCGCGATTGCCGAGTTCGAAAAAGAATTCCGGCGTCGTCCTCGAGTTATTGCCTCGCGGCCGCTCGGACGGTGGTGATTTATGGGACCGCCGCCCTTCCTCCCGCCGAGAACTCCTGCTTTTCGCGTGCAGCGCCGATAGTTCGGTGGCTCGGGGGAGGGTCGTTTTTTGTCGGTACGATAGCGCAGAGTCTGAGGTACTAAGTTCGGTGGGAGAGCAGCTCGAGGGACGGGAATACGGATGGGTGATATGTGAGCCGAAGTGGATTCGTGGATGTCTCAATTGCATTTCAGATCGTCGAAGGCTGAGTCGCCGAAGCGCGGAAGGTACGAGTCGCTGAAGATGGACTCGATGCCCGTAGATGGTGAGTTATCGCTGCTTTGCGGATTTCGAACGGTTGGCTTTGTTCGGGATTTATTGATGATCTCTGGAATATCTTCGGAGAATTCAAATGATTCTAATGTAAAGATTCTTTCTAATTGTACATCTTCTTTTTATCAATTTTTAATAAATTATTAGAAATTTGAAAAGCAAGAAAGTTTCTACTTAAAAATTTACATCTTCTTGGAGATTATGCTTTTGTAAATTATAAGGGTGCAATTGAACGGAATCCTACCTTCCAACGAACAAAAGCCAAGTGAGATAACTACATAAGAATTTTCTTTTTAAGCTTCGAGACCAAGTGCCTCCAATTCCGGCGCGAATCTCGTCGAAAGCAGGAGGAGTCTCCATTGCGCTCTCAGGCCAATCATCATTTTGGCGCAGTGCTTTGCCGTTTTCCCGGTCAGCAACGTCAGATCGCCGGACGCGACGCAGTTGAAGTTAGAAACGTCACATTTTTACCGATAAAATAAACAATTATTTTTAGTTTTTGTACTTGAGCTTTCGTTCCTTTTTTATTTCACATTCGATTCTTTCGACACTTCTTATTTTTTCGTCCGCACTTTTTACAGATTTACTTGGCGGAGTTTTAAAATCTTGTACTGCTGCCTATCGACCGTCGGGTCGATCGTCTTGACCATGTTTAGCATTTATCGACTGGCAACGACTACTATTACTTCCAGTAAAACGAGTAAGCAAGGACATCCTCCGTATTATCTTAAGAAAAAACTCGCTCAAATTTTTCCTAATTTACATACAAAAACTCCCCATTGCACCCAATAAAATTCCCTTGCAAATGAAAGCGCTCCCGAGCCGGCAAGTTGCTTACACATCTAAAATAATCAGCGTGAAATGTATAGTCGCCCGTCTGGGGGATTCGCAGGCAATCTGGTGTTCTTCTTCACGGCCGGCTTAACGACGCTCCTGTTCCTGAAGCTGGCGCGACAGTGGCCCGACTTCGCCGTCTCCTGGGAGAATATGGAGCGGGAGCTGGCGGCGCGGTACAACCCGCCGAGGCGGCCGAACGCCCCCAATCTCGCGCTCAAATTCAAGATACTCACGGTGGTCGTGATGGTCCTCGCTCTCGGTGAGGCTGCTTGCTCTCTCTCATTTTTGCCGGGGACACAGCGGCGTACCGAGGGATTTTGATCTGTTTTTTTTTTCTGCAGTGGAGCACACTCTGTCGATTCTGTCCGGTTACGTGAGCGCGTTGGAGTGCGCGAGTCTAAGAGGGGATAATACCAACATTATCGCCACTTACTTCTCGCTACAATTTCCGCAGGTTCGTGGATTGAAGGCGGCGACGGATAAAAAAGTGATGGATTGCGTTTAAATGGGAGTCTATTAGATCCTTTTTACTTTTAGATGTTCACGGATGCGAATTTTTCATTTTGGAAAGGATTTATAGTGCAATTAATCAATTTTCTCAGTACGTTTTCTTGGAATTTTATGGATCTCTTTCTCATCCTGGTCAGCGTCGCTCTCACCGACCAGTTCCGGCAGCTAAATCAGAGACTTTATTCAATCAGGGGGAAGGTACTACTCTTTTTTTTTCAATTAAATGTAAAATATTTTTAATTTTTATCAAAAATTATTACTGATAATTAATTTATTGATATATCATTTTTAGAAGGCTTACAAATCTTCTTGTGTAAAAAATTCTGTTTTCGGTTGTTTAGCTGATAAAACATTACGTGCCTGCGGTTAAAATTTTTTAATTACATTTTTGTACAAGTTATTTACAATTCTTACTTTTGTGACTTACGTTTGAAGATTACGTACGCATAAATTTAAGCATTTACAAAACTAATCCAAACAATATTATAACTAACGAATTTGAAACATTTAGACAATTTTTTAAAGTAGTAAATAATTAAATTATTAATATCTTACAATAATTTGGAAAAACTCAATCAAATATTTTTTTTTACAACTATAACATTTAAATAAAATATCTCTAATAATAATTAACCACGAACGCTTACTCCGCACTTCGTAAACAATAGAGCTTACAATGCACTGAAACCGACTAATAGAGAAATTAGCATTGTTTCACTGTTAAGGCGATGCCGGAATGGTGGTGGGCCGAGGCCCGGATCGACTTCAATCGACTGGCGACGATGACGCGCCGCGTCGACTCCCAGATCTCCGACATTGTTCTGCTCTCCTTCTCCACGAACCTCTACTTCATCTGCATCCAGCTGCTGAACTCTTTCAAGTAACGCTCGGACAAACGAAATACGATCCGTTACGTTGTCTGTTAATGTCGAATGATTAAATGTTTGGCAGCGTCGAATCGTTGAATTGTTATTTATTAAAATTTATTAAATTCCAGCGTGCTTTTATTTTAGAATGTACACGTTTTCTAGCAATTTTGCTTTGCGCAACAAATTAGAAAAGATTTTCAACTAATCGCAATGCACAGTTAATGCATTCTGTCGTAATATTATTTCATAACGCTTATATTTGAAGAAGTTATTCGAACTTGATGTAAAGTGTGTCAGGTCGAAATTCAGCGTAACATTTAGACACTTGACGTGACGCTTCAAGAACGGCTGTTACGCAAATTATCATCTTCTTGAATAACTTGAAATATAATATCACCAGTAACAGTTGTGATATTCACATATCAATTCCGAGTGTGTGCCGTAAATCAATTGAAAATCATAGACGCATCATTTTTTACATATTTGATCATTGTTTTTTATAACTTGCATAATTTTATCGCAATTATTTTGTTTTAATTAATTACTTGTGTCAAATTTGTTTAAGTCTCCTGAAGTTTATTAGCAATAAAAATAAACTTACCTTTTTTAATCGCAAGAAATACAAAATTTTGATAATTTATAATAGTTACCATGTAATGTGACATTTGTAAATACAATGATGATGTGTTGTATACTCGCGAAGATACGCATCGCAATAATTAAAGCAGATAAGTATCGGTAATGATCACGACAATCCTTCCTGCATGAACATTTTCATAAATAAATTATGCTTCACGCTTGCGAGATGCAGTTCAAATTTATTGAATTCGAAATGTCTCTCTTATTGCAATAAAATTTTCAACAAATTTAATTGCAGTCTAAAAAGTTTATTAATTATTGTAGCTGGATATCGCAAGAGAAAATCATTTTGGCGTTTCGCAAAGCTTTTCTCAACGCTTTTGCTTAAGCTCATAAATATTTTCACATCGATTTCTTATATTCTTATACGAATATTTTTTTTTAATAAAAAAAAATGTTCTTTTTCTTAGACCCATGCCAAACGCAATCCAGACGGTTTACTTCTGTTTTTCTTTCGGCTTTCTGCTGGCGAGGACAGCGACGGTTTCGTTATACGCCGCCACCATTCACGATGAGTCGCGCTTACCTGCTCCAATATTATACGGTGTTTGCAGTGCGAGCTATTCAAGCGAGGTAAACAAGTGCTTTTTATCAAGTCGCTTTAATAATGTAACGTTAAAATATATAGTTTATAAAAGGGAACTTTATAAAAGGGAATGTCGTGAGAAGGTACGTTTCGGAGTTTAAACTTATTTTAATACAGCGTTTCATATTTAGTTTTTTTATGCTTTTATCGAAGATGATTTGAATTCGTGTTTATGTTTCGTTTTTATTTTGGGTGATAAAAAGGTCAACAACCTAACTTAAAATATCACCTGTCTTACTTATAGTAATTAATGTTGACCAAAAAGGTATTATTAATCTAATGTGTAAACACAGGGTGTTTGTACATTGTACAAATATGATGAACATGTATCAGTCAAATTATGTTTTACTATTGTTTTCTATTTATTACGGCATAAAATATAGTCTTAAAACCAGTATAGCAAATAAAAAAAATGTATAACGAATAAAAAAATTGTAGGTCCGAAGGTTCCTAACACAAGTAACAACGGACAACATAAGTCTCACGGGAATGAAATTCTTCTCCATTACGCGAAGCTTGATTCTGACAGTAAGTACATTTGTAAGTACCTCCCGTCTCTCGACTACCCTTAATGTGTGCCATTTAGAAAATAGAAAATGTAGTCTTACGTGAGACTTCGATCCATTGTGCCCACCTTCTTTCCTTGCTGTCGCAGGTCGCAGGCACGATCGTCACTTACGAGCTCGTCTTGGTGCAGTTCAATGCCGTCCAGAGCGAACATCAACAGAGCGACTCCAATATCACGAAAGTTTGCGAGGTGAAGTGAAGCTCTATGTAGGGGAAGGTGGGACAGTAGCGACACCCTAATTTTTATTAAAGTCTATAATTAATTATTAAAATTGTTAAGAAATTAAACAAATTAAATAGGTAATAATCGCGCCTAGAGATAGTAGAGAATATCTAACAGTAGTAAAAATTTATTTTAAATTTCATTTTTTAATTGTAAGTAGAAAATAGTGAATAATAATTTAAACGCGTTAAAAGAAGGGACCTTCTTTTATAAGTTATTCATTTTGTAAAGTTTTATAAACAATAATTTTATTAATAAGTTTAAAATGGCAAATTTAATGTTTTAGCTCTTATCAACATAATTTTGAACTTCCTTTTAAAAAAATAATTTGGCTATTTAAAATGAATGATTCTGATATCTCAGGTATTCGATCCACAAATTTTTGTTTTTTAGAATTTCTAGGTTTGTAAGTTTTGATAGAAATTAAACTTTTAACGAACATCATTAATTACAATATTTAGATGGCAAATTGTGCTACCTTGTTGAAATTGTGCCTCACCTTCCCCTAAGCGCAACGTAGAAAACTTGCTTTCGAAGAAGCCAAATTTTTAGATATATACATCGTAGGGAGAAATTCATATTTATATTTTGCTATGTTTAGCTAAATTGATTTTCCGGTGCCACAGCATCACATTCAGCCACGATGATGATTCGTGCTCACAGACCTCGGATCTACACTTTTTAACTTGAACGTTTTTAAATTAATAAACTGAGAAAAACATTTAAATATTTTGTCTTATTTTCATTAAGAAAATGAATTTATTAAATACGTTTAATATTAAATTTTATTTTTTTATAAACAGATATTTTGGACGATATTAACTTTTTTGGTTTTTATAATAGTATTTTTTAAATTTTAGATTTCGAAACAGAGATAAAAGCTTTGAAATACGAAATAATCCGCTCGTTTTTTTTGCACTTATCCATCACGCCATAATCTCATTTGCTGCTTCACAAAGAGAGCACCGAGATTTCGAAAATGAAAAAGATGCATCTGTAGAGAAAAGTATAATTCTGTTTCAGTCTCACGAGTCTTTCGCAGACATCGGAAAGATAGAGGATCTTTGAGAGTGAAAAGAAATCAGGTCTTGTGCAACAAAATTTCATCGAATCATCAAGTGATTTTGATGTAATATTTAATAAAAGTACATGTAAGGCTGTTAGGTCATGCCGTAATATGAATATTTCTTCGTTTATCGGTGTATAAATAATTGACAATTTTTAAAAAGGAAATTAGAATATAAAAATTTTTAAGTATACGTATATTAGTATAAATTTTCAATTGAATGACAAATTGTTAAAGTTAAGAAATTTAAAAATTGTTAATTATATCGATGTAAAAACTTTGTACATTATGTTGAAATTATAATAAAAATTGGATTATAATACCTGATAAACGCTTATCACAGTAAATAATTTGAATTATATAAATAACCTAATACACCTGTAAATAAACAACTAGAAATATAAACTGTTTATTTTCCTAGACAAGCGCTAGATGAATTCTAATAAATATCAATTTCATTATAAAACGTAATACATACATTTATCAACGTCGTTACAGTTGTTAAACATATCTCTATCTTACAAATACAATTTCTGTATCATTATAAAATTTCTCATTATACATATTCATTATACATATTAATATACATATTAATCATTATACAAATTCTGTATCATTATAAATGTCACGGATCACATCATCCTCGACAAGCGCAAAAGACGAAGAAGGGAGACGAGAAGGCGAGGACCACTCGTATCCGCTCAAGCTGCATCTTGAACGTTAGCTCAATGCATGATGGGGACCCAGGTTTGAATCCCGTTCGCTCCCGTAACAGTAAAAACTTCTCGAGTCTTCTTCCTTCTCTCCTTCCACTACTAACCAGTCGGCGCGTCCTCGGGCCCTTGGAGCGCGGTGTTGAACTGCAGTAGAACAACTTCGTACGTTATGATTGCTCCGCCAACCTGCGCGAAAGCGGGATAAGTCGTTAGATGCGAACGTCTTGGATATACTTTTTACGAGGGACTTACCGCGAGCATGAAATTACGAGTTATGGAGAAAAATCGATTCCCGGTCAGAGCCACGTCGTCCGTCGCAATTTGCTGCTGTAATCGCTGCGCCTTGAAATTTTAAAGCGGAGTTGATATATTATACTTCTATAAAAACTATATTCATAATTTTAAAATATTACAGAAGCATCAAAGATAACTTTACCGAGCATGAAAGATAACTTTAGAGATTGCTACCCTTTAAACTATTTTATACCTTTAATCTTGAAAAAAAAATGTATAACGTGAAAGCAAGGATAGGCCATTTCTTTACCTCGACGCAGTAGTTAATTGATGGACAATTGTAAAGAACCGGCAAAATAACTTTGCACTGATCGTTGATACGAGCAGTCAGCAGCGTCACGGCAGTCGTCCGCCCGATTAAGAAGATAAACGAGCCGAAGAAGTAAATAGAGTTGATGATCGGACTCCCGTTGTCACTGGGCCTTAAAATAAAATTATAATTCAAAATGCGCGTGCGTAGTTTTTTTTTTTTTTTTTGCAAAATTTACAGGATCTTTTATGCGGCGTCAAACGCGATAAAAGCACCCTTTACTTCGAGTAAGTAGTTCAACTAAAATTTACGAGCAAACTTACGAGAGTCCGTTCAAAAGCTGCAGACATATAAAGTAGATGTTGTTGATGAAGGATAAAAGTATAATGCCGGAAATCTCCTTATCGACTCTCTTGACTAAAGCGCTTAATACGGCGTAACTTTCGCGAATCCTGTGCCAATCCGTGACGCTCAGCTGCGCCGTCGAGCTTTCGGTGACGCTCTCGTTTAGGTACTTGTACCTCTCGGCGATGCTCGTCGCGATCTGGAAAATGAAGTTATTTTGAAGCTCTGCGCGTCGATCGGATTTGATAACTTTGTTCGCGCGTCAATTGTGGCTTACCATCATGATGAACACGTCGGTAAAGTTCCAGGTAAAGGTGGAAAATTTACTAACGACGAAGATGAACAGACCCAGGGTAAAATTGTAATCGACTGAAATAAATGTTTGAGTTGAGCGATCAGTTTTGAGCTTAATATTCTGCTGTAATACATTTAAAGACGAATCACTACAGAGTGCAATTTCTTTAAACAATATTATTGTAAGCAATTATTTTGATTTTGATATTGCCGTTTTATCTTTACGTGTGAAATGTTTAAAATTTTAGTTTGTACTTGAAAAATTGAAGCTTAGCTCAGAAAAAAAGCTTGAATTAATCGTTTAAAGACATTTATTAACACAGAACACAAGACAAAATTTTAAAAAGGTACCAAGATTTTTAAAATTTAACGTTAATAGTAAGTTGATATTAAAAATTAGTTTCTATATATTAAATATAATTTACTAATATTTAGTTTTGCAGATGATTTAGAAGTGGTTTTCTCGATTGCTTTTTGAATTTTTAATAATATTGTAATATTAATTTATTTTCAATAGCTCACAACTATTTAATTCTGAAGTAAGGAAACAATGTCCTACCCCCCCTTCAAAAATCTTAGCACCTCAAAAATTAGCACGGCACTCGAATAGCAATTATTAATCAAATATCACATTTTTCGATCTCCTGAGTATTCCTACTATTTCTAATGATGAACTTGTTCGACTTGTTGGTGTACACCTCGAGAAAGTCCTCCAGGGTGTGGTTCGTGCTGAAGTACTCCAGGGGCGTATTGTTGATCATGCTCAGCATGTGCTCGACGAGCGCGAGGCCCAAGATCGAGCCGGCGATTAGCCAGAGCCTCCATCGGAGCTTGGGTCTCTTCCACGGGACGCCGGTCGTGCTGGAAAAGAGCAATGATGGGTAAACAGAAAAAATAGAGCGTGCGCGCGTGTTATCTCTCGAGTGGCGTGCCGCATGCACGTATGATGACTGTATCTGCGACCCTCTCACGCCTGCGATAAGCTCGGACTCGATCGCGAATTGAACGCGGGGGATTATAGATGCCGACGCGAATTTTCGTGATTAGAGTTTTGACGCGCGAATCTACCGGCTGCTGGTGATTGCGTTCGTGGCTGCCCCGATTGAGGCGGTGTTTTCCTCTTTATTTATTCCCGAGTCTATAGCGGCTGGGATTAATCGAGGGAAAATTATTATGCCCGCGGTGATACTGATGTTGAAAGTGTTTTATCGCGATGCAGAAATTTCGTTGTTTAATAATTAAAGTGTTTATATTTCTCTGGAATAGCACTTAATTGGCAACTCAACTCAACTTTTCCACGATCGAGAAATGGATTATCGTCTCTTAAATGTGTAAAAGAGTATTTTTTATTCGGATTTTCATACTTGTATATGAGGAAATCCGGAGAACCTTTAACTTATGAATTGTATTTATACATGATTATAAATATTAGATTAAAAATAATCGTTTCCCCCACTACTACTAATAATATAAATATCAGATGAGTAACAAAATAAAAAGTTCTATGAATTTCCTCATATATATATACATATATATATCGAACACTTTTACAAGATCAAAATATGAAATGTATGTTACTTGTCAAGAAGTCGCTCCATAGCTCTCCAATCATACTGAATTGATATCCACCTAGGACAGAGTCGTAAAAACATGATGTTGCCGAAGAGGCCATTCCCGTAAAAAACCGCTCCTACAGTCGCGTCAGTGATACCTCCTGAAACATCAATAAAACTGAGGAATGACAACTGCCTCCCTCTTATTTATTTCGCCCTAATAATGCGATATAAATATAGGGCAGACGTCAAAGATTATATTATTTAAATGATCGATTTCAAACGCGGTAAACCAAAATTCATTTTAGCTTACTAAAAACGTACAGCACAAATGTTATTCCAGCTTTTATTTTTAACCCGCATAACTTGAATATTTTCGAACCAGACAATGTTGCTGTTGTATGCAACTAATTCGGTAAATGACGGTAGAGCATTGTTGTATGCGTCTGGATGTTGCTATTTACGGAGCTACACGCAACTGCATTCTGTTTATTGAATTTAGAATGGTAACTCGTGAAATAGGCCTCACATTTAACGCGCGCGCGGCTAACGTCAGCCAATTTTCTAGTCGCGATGAAGATAAACATCTTTACGTAAACGCTTTTTAAAGTAAACTGCTGTTATGTAAACTCGCGCAGGATCTCGCGGGAGTACAGTATTTCATTAATTAGTAAAAATAAAAACTGCTTTACATTGACCCAATTTTATCGAGAGCTTTTTTTAACTCTAAAATGTGTAAAGAATGTAAACAGTCACAGATGAATTGACAAATTTGAGCAAAACAAAACGTAAAAAAATGAGTCGTTTCAAGAGTGTATTACTGGCAGTAAATCCACCGGTCACCTACATAAAAGAGGAAATTATTTTTATTCTTAAAATGTTTAAGAGTTTGAATTTGGAATTTGAAATACTAGAAAATGAAAACTTCTAAATTTTCAGATATTAAAGAATATTCATATTTTAAAGATTTTGAAGTGACCTCTGGTCCCTTTAAATACAAATTTATTTTTATTTTTGAAATTCATTAAATTTCGGACTTTCACCATTCTGCAATATTACATGTAATATCTAAATCGAGTACTGACAGTTGTAGACCCTCAGCTTAAAATAATAAGAGGTTACGAAATCGCGATATGGAATTTATTATACAGTACAACTTTTATCGTATTAATTTCAGTATGATCTTATAATTCTTTATTAAATTAAATTGCAAAAACCGGAATTTTCAATTTCTTGTAAATATAGATCCAATTAATTTAAAAATTAATAACTTAAACTTTAATATTATTATTTAGCGAATAAAAAAAGTTTTTCTCGTGTTGTAGTAACAGTCGTACCACATCAATCATAAGTGTCAATGCAATATGGTGATTCTCTTCGTTATTTCATTTACAAAATTGCGTTTAGTTTTTTGTTTAATTATATATTCAATTATATACGATTTTGTAAAATAATATCATTTACAAAATTATTTAAAAAATGCTCAATTATGTACATAAACTACAACGAACCGCTATTAATACCCATAGTAAATCGTTCCGCCATTGCTTTTTACGGCCTCTAAAGTTTCCATTAGCGGCTCAAAGAAGTGGAAGTGTAAGTAAGGAAATTGTATACGCACCTTTTGTTCGAAAGCCATTAGCGCTGAGTGTCCTAAACAAGTGGATGAAGCATATCGACGCGATGACAAGCATTCCGAAAAGAACGCAGTACGAATAGATGGCTCGTGGACCAAATCTTCGATACGCGAATTTCCTGATATTATCCGAACGAATGTAATTGATTGGAAGGATACCAAAAAACTGGGCAATCAGCAATATTTTACCGATCGCTCGATGAAAACATTCCGGATCCTGAGAATCAAATGTTTAAGCAGTTGCAGTAACAGTTTCACGATTAAAATTATATAATTAAAAATAATATTGTTTACTGATTCTAAAATAAGAAATTGAGACCTTTTAATTGTTCTAGCCCGTTAAAGCAATTTTATTTTCGAATTACGCCTCAATCAATTATAAATCCTGTTTTGTTACGTACACACGCATTTAAATGAAAATATTAATAAATTTTAGCATTTCAGATTTACGTTGCTTTTACAAGAAACAATCGATAAACTACACATTTTACAATGCGTTTTCCCGTTACCGATCAAACCAAGCTGAATCTTACCTTATCTAACGCAACCACGCTTTCTCTTTAAGCCAACGAAGTAAAAATACATTTTCATTCCCGGCGCGCTTCGTCGTAAAAAAAAAGCTGAACTCACGTCATCGTTAAGGGAGTGTCGGCTGTGCTGGCCGGATCGCTGCTTGACAGGATAAATTTTCGGAATCACCGGTGACTTCACTGACCGCTGCTTGCCCCGCCCGCTTCTCGAGCTTCTGAACAGCGACAACATTTTCCGACCGAAGCTGAAGTGGACTTTCTTGGGGGCATTTCGGTGATCCTTCGGATGATCCTTCTGCTTCACCTCGATCGTCATGCGTGAATATTTCGTTTAAGAAGAGACCTTTAGTTTTCTTTTTTGTGCGGGGGGTAAAAAATAGATCGATGAAGATTTTTAGCTTGAGTTACCATATTGTAATTTCGTGACTTTAAAACGCTTGTCTACTGTTACTTTGATATACAACGCGGAGAGTGCAAAAAACATATTTCGTGCTCAGGGGCTGATTGTCAAGGAACTAAAAATTTTCATAGCGGTGTTTGACTCGGGCGGCAAGGTTCTTATTGCCTCCCAAGACAAACATTGTTTAGGAAGCGAGTTCGAATCCCCGTCAGTCCGAAATTATCGGAGGCATTTGAAAAAGCGTCTGCCAGATTTTTCGGTAACGGGGATGGAGCTTATATCTGCGGGTCGCACTGAAGGATCACGGTGCACCTGATCGGTAACCAATTTTAGTAAAGTACCATTATGAATATTGAAAAGGTTGGCTATATTACACGTTTCGTCAGGATCTTGCACTGCGGAGTCTTCGGTGGTTTGAACGGTAAGAGCTAAGGGAATAATTGCTTCGAACTCCGAATACAAAGGCCCTAGTCTCTACCGATCGAAACAAGCACCACTGTGACAAGTACACTTGCTTTGTTTACCAGTACACCGATGATCCCCGTCGCTGATTAACGTACCATAAACGCAGCCTAAATTTAGCATAAATGAGGGGGCGTTAGATAAAGAAAAAAAAAAATTATATTACGTTGCAGTTTTAATAACCGGCCTGTGTTTACTGCACTAAGATAAGCGGAGATATATATTTAAAAACTTGAATAAATTGACCTTGATTTTATTATTATTAAATTATTAAATGGAGAATTCGTAATTTATAAGCGTTGTTATCAAAGGTGTTCTGAATTATTATACTTTTTTTGATAATAACATGTTTATTCTTTTTCTTGATATCTTTTAGATAGTAGTTGTTCTATCTCTAGTTTATAATACCTTTGTTTAAGGACTTTAAGATAACGTAAGATAAAATATTCCTTCCAGCTAAAATGTTTCTCGCTCTCTTTTGTGCAAACAGATTGTTAATACTGGCGATTTTCACGCTAATCGATAATTGGCTAATTATTGAAGAGTATGAAGTTGGTAATTAAATCAATTATACTAATTAGCTAATTGGTGTGGTAATTGTATATTGTAGGTACACGATTTGGTATAATATCATACCACTTATAGAGAAAACTATATAAACTTTTTTTCAATTTTATAAATTGAAAAAAAGTTATCAAAGAATAATATGAAATTTAATATTCAATTTGTTAGCTTTTGCACAATTTATGTATTTTTTTTACTAAATATTTCTTAATAAACAATGTAAACTGAGTAACACTGAATATAAAAAAGAATATATAATTAAACACATCATAAGAAAAAATATATTAGTCTTAAGCAGTAAAATATTATATAAAAATATGTGAAGAAAACGTAATTTAATAACCAAAACCTTCTCGAATACTCTTCAATTGTTAAAAATTCTCGATGCCTAGGCACAATAAATTAAAAAACGGAAATCTCTCTTAAAACCGGAAGAATTTGTACATCAGTAAACTTACCTGATCGCGTACAACAATGTTATTCAATTCGTACACATCTTCGCAGTCCTCGAAATACATGAACCTCGATTTTGTTCTCTACCAGCTCGTGCAAATCCACAAAACAACGTTGAACGCTCATGCTCATACAACCGAAAACCACTGCATCCCCATTTCCCGCTTTCCCAGATTTCAAGTCCGAATATTCCTCGACCGAACCGCAAAACTCCCGCCTCTCCCGGACAACCGACCGATCGCCGGCCTGCAAAAGCGAGCACTGAGTTCCCGCGCGCGCGGAGATAGTCGAGCCCCGTCCGCGACTCGTGCGCCGCGTGGACGATCGTACGTACGCCGTAACTACTTGCACTCCGCGCGCGTCCACGCGGCTTATATCCTGGGGAAATTTCGTGATTGCCGCGGGTTCTTGATCGATTTGGAGCGCCGTCGAACCGGTACGCGGAAAGTGACGGCGGTCGGTGGGCGAATGTTTGTGGGAGCGTTATGTTACGAGTAATGAATTTTTCTTCCGAGTTCCGCGAAGAGGTAAGTGGGAAGTGTTTAGTTACTGTAAACAGGCTTTTTAACGGAATTTAAGAGCTGCGAAGGACCGATGAATTGTATTAATTCAGTTAATTGAAAATGTTTGTAGTTGACTTAATTAGACGAGTAGTCATTTTGTTTACTTTCAGCGGATCCACTTTTTTCACGAAATGATTATATTTTTGCGTGTTAGAGTAGAGTCATGAGAGTAGAGTGCTAAAACACTTAATTAGCTGATTAGCAATTTTTCAATTTTTACCTAACGAAATAAAAAAAATGCGAAAGCTGTTCTCACGCCTAAGTAAATATTGGTTTATAAGAAAAATAAATCAACACTACATTTTAAAAGGTTGAAAGACCTCTTGAACTAAAACAGTCACTTTTGATAATTAATTACTAATCAGTGTTTTTAAGACGCAGTCGTACCGCTGCCTACGAAGAAAATAATTACTATTTGTGTCGCCAACCCGAATTTTTTATCGTTTTGACAGAAGCGAAAATCATGACGCTTAAACCATAAAAATGCACTCACTGTATCTCAACGTACACTAGCAATTAACCGAAATTAAAAATAATTACGAGCAATTATCCTTTACCTGCGCAAAACTTCATTCTATTACCGCTTCTCAGAGCTTGATGTAAAACACGGTTCACCCCTCTTTCGCTCACAGCCAATAGACGGTGAATCAGTGATTCTCGCCGGTCCCCGGCAGCTCGTCCCGTTCTTCGAAAGACATGCAATAATTACCTTTCAAACGACATCGTGAATATTTAAAGCGGTCGCGAGATCGCATATTGCCCGTCGAGGGTACAATTTTAAGTGAGCTGTGTCGCAGAATCGGCCGGCAATCCGGTCGTTCATCGTTTTCTCTCATGAAATATGCATCGCAAATCGCGTGATCCGAGGACTGAAGAGCGCCCCCGCCCGTTGTTATGTACCTGTCGCTTGTTGTTGCACGTAACTCTTGTTACTGTCCGGGAGGGTGTAATCGTTGCAAAATATAAAGTGAGGGCGAACTAGTGGGCCGCGGGTTTGCGGGGGAGGATGAATGTAGACCTTATGACTCATTTAATTTTCGACGTAAAACGAAGATGGACTAAAAAAATAAAAAATAAAAAAAATGGCGAAAAAAATAGGTCGAAAGGGTTTTGGGTGTTTTTGGGGCGGTCGTTGCCCCTCGCACAAATATTGTACTCTCTATTTGGATTCGAGCTTCCTTTATCAGATGCTTTTAATTAGCCTGTTGTTTTTGACGAATGGGGTAATTTTGTTACAGTTGAGCGTTTGTGATGAAGCACTATTAACGTTTCGAGAAAAAGCCATTGATGGAATTGCGGAAATATAGATGACGCTTATATTGATATTACTTTTTAATTGTTTGGCAGGTTAGATTGATAGTTAGGGAGAGAAATTTATCAAAGTCGGTATATATTAGCTGTGAGTATCGAAGTTTCTGGATTAGTAATGGTTCTACCCTGAAGATGCATATTATACTTATCATCCACTTTAAACTTATTACATTAATAAAGCTGCTTTTCAAGGCTTTAACATTTGCAAATAAAGATTATTCAGATACTTGAAAGAACATCTTTTTGTATAATTAAACTTTGAAAATACTAATTTCATGTTTTGACTTGACTGTCCTTTAATGATAAAAAAACCAAGTACTTACGTACTTTGGAATGCATGTAAAACTTATAGATTTCGTTATAATTTTCACTATACATTTATTTAGTTATTTAATTTTATTGCTATAACTCTTGAAACATAATTTACTTACCATATATTTGTCGAGAATATATTATTTCCGTATCCAAGAGTAGTATTCTGACTTCAATATCTTAAGCTGAATAACTAGTTTATTTTCTTTGAAAAATTTAAACGATAAAAAGAGCGTCGAATCTAGTATCTTGCAGGACAATCTGCCCTTTCCGAATACCAGCTTTTCGAATCGAGGCAGACTGCGTCTACGCATGATATAAAATATACGAGACATAACCGGCTTCGGTAACTTCGTTCCAAATATACATCTTGTGATAGCTGATGCCGACCTTAGATATCAGATTGTTTCCGCGATAATGATTTCTCTTTATCATGCTTTAGAGAGATGTACTACAGTATAAATACCGAATGATACATGAGTTGAGATTTTTAGTTTTGTGGTTGCAATTTTTTTTTTCATTTGCTCATACTTATTATTGCTTAATTGTAATATGATGTTTAATAAAATCCATAATTTGTAATATGATTTTGAGCCTCAAATAAAAGCAATGACAATAATTACATGCAATATTATCAATAAACAAAAGAAACTATTTCTTACCTGTGTAAAAGCTTGAAGCATAGTTATCTTTCAAAATATAGTTTTAAATTTATTAAATATTTATTTTATTATAGATTTAAATTCAGTGATAGAATTTTTATTTCTTAGAACACAGCACTACCAAATTCTGTACAAATATAATTTAGGGGCTCACATTTTCGGAGAAAACAATTAGAGAAACAATCGAGAGATCCAAGCCATTACTAAGCATTATTGACGCTTACTCAATTTGTCACGGGGCGATTTACATCTAACTATACGAAAATTGATACCACTGAGTAATTATTAATAAGTGGAATAAATGTGAAATGTTAGTAAAAGTGAAAAAATATGAGCGATAATAGAAAACGCATATCATGCTATTATAGCTTACATTTGTGGTGCTTGCATGGTGATAATCGCCCTTGTAATAAAGACGTAAAAGTCGAAAAGATAAAAGTAAAAAACTATTACGAAAATAAAAATGTTATTAGAGATAAAGAAAAGTGAAGTAAGATTGAAAAATATGTTTATTACAGTCACAATAGTTTGTAAAATGTATATAATAATTTCTTTTAATACTTGCATCAAATATTTTTCGACTTTTACTAAATATCATAAACATAACTATATTTCATTATAAATTAAAAGCTATTGTATTTTGTTAAACATAAATGTTCTGTAATTTAGGAAGATTGTTTAAGATGTAGCTTGATACATATTTAAAATTGGTAAATATTTAAAACGTTTTATGTTAGCATATTTAATATTTTTTAATCAAATATTTTTCTTGATATACCATTAATTACGTTAAGGCAATGTTGTAAGTCGCTTTTCTATTTCACTCTTTTAATTGCTTTTAATAGAAATGCAAATACAACTTCTATTTTAGATACCTTTCGATCTTTTAAACGCTTCGCCAACACAGGTGACAATTCCTGGTAGTTAGGATGTTCATCAGTCAGGTTTGATGAATTAATGGTCTATCAATGTGAATTTATAATTTACAGAACTGTTTTAGACGTTTTGTAAGGGAAATCTTGTAAAGTTATCTTGCAAGTATGTAGATAATAAATCTTTTAATAAACTATTTATTAAAATTTGTTTTAATTACACTTTTAAACTTTTTAAGAATACAGTAAATAATTTTTTAAATGATAATTTAAACAAAAACAAAGGACATTTAATGTTTTATTACCTTTCTACATAATTTTATGCGGAAATAATTATTTATAAATGTTTTGTACCATTATTGTAAAAAATATAAAATATAATTGATTCGCAATAAAAGTATGCACTAGATTTGAGAGTATAAAATGACTACTAAATTTTCTTATTTTAAAATGTAAATTTTATTAACGTTAAATTTAATGAACAATTGAATATTACTTAAGAGAGGAAAAAACATAATAACTACCATATAGCTCTTTGTACACCAGCCATTTGGTTGTAATCACTTAAATGACGGAAAATAAGCCTTGACATATGCCATCTATGCACAGTACCAAAACCTCTCGAAGTTACTACACAACGATTTCTTAACTGCCTCATAGCAGATTGGCGTGGAATATTATCAAATCCTTTACTTGCTAAATCCTGCCAACATACATCAAATGTTATAGTTCATTTATAAAATAATTTAAAGAATTTTATTATTTATAGTAGCTTAATTTACTCTAATTTCTACTGGAAGAATATCATTTCTTTTCATTGAAATAAGTCGAAGCCTCTCTGGAGCATATTCTTTAGCAAGTTTCCTTCTTTTCATATCTCGAAGTGTTTTTGCTTTTGTCCATTTACTTCTAATTTGTTGAAACTGAAAATATTTAAATATCAAGTTTGTAAATATAATCGACAAAATATTAGTATAAAATTTTGTTTAATAAAGACTTGATTGTTGAAAACAATACTTTTTGATTATTTAATGTTTTCTACTTATTGTTGACATTACTTTGTTTATTTTTTAATAAGTGAGCAGAACACAAAAATTTAAGGAAAGTAACCTCTAAAACTATATCCTTGTGTAATTTAATTGTTAAATTAATGCTTTGCTATTTGCAAAATATTGTTTTTAAATTTAAAGAACTTAAAGTTAAATAATTTAACTTACTGCATTTTCTAGTTGCCCAAGATTTGGACAAACTCTTTTTGATAAAAAAGATGTTGCTACTAACAGCATCGCCATGTTTGTAACGAGAAGCTAAACTATTTTCATTGCCGTGGCGCTGCGAGCGCTAAAATTTAATTTTTGGAATATGCTAATTGTAAAATTTGGTTTAAACTTTTTTGTCAGAATACCAAATTTAAATGGACATTTTCCAAAAATTTGTCCAGTTTTCTACTGAGGAACTATACGCTACATGGATGGAGCAATTCAAATAATAACAAACCTATTGTTTCCACAGCTTCTTTATTTCGCGCTCAATCATCATTAATTGCATGTATGTACAGAGAACTGTCACAAACCAAATTACGTAAGTATTTAGTAATTAAATTATCAATTGTTTAAAAAAAATTGTGCTTGCATGCGATTAAGAAACATCGGTTCTCTTCGAATCAGACTTCAGAGTAGGAACGTATTGTATTAGAAATGGATAAATGTTTATTTTAGAAAAAGTGGATTCAAAAATTTTTTGTTTAGCAGTCATACTCTCTCCGTAGTCAGATTTCTCGAGGAAAGTAATTAATTAAAAAAAGTTGACAAGTTAAGCTTTCCAATATACCGGCATACATTTGGTTCAATATTATTTTATTATTCAAGGATTAGTCGTCATTAAAAAGTAACATTTATAAAAATCACTCCTCATCCAGTATACAATCAGCTAAGAGAACAAGTTGGAAAATTCAAAACAATGGAAGATTAAAGAAAGGAGAGAAGCGCCAAGCGCTAATTGACATTATATATATGATTATATATATAATAGTTTAGTTTTGTGTATGTGAAAATGACAGCGACGACGTTTTTGTTTAAAAAAGTAACAATGAACAATAATAAAAAAATTAGATGTTTCTCGAGTATCGCAGATAATAGGATTTATTATTTCCGTATAATAATTAGAAAATATAATTAAGCTGAGCTAAATTATTTTGTTGTTCAGTTGTTGTTGATGTCTTCTTTCTTCCATATTTTTGTGAAACAGGTGTACACAAATTATATATGTAGCATTGTCGAGGTGGCAGATCGCGCGCACGCGTTAAGCGAGCACACAGTCAACAGCACATAACCTCCCATCTTGTCCGACCTCTCCTTCGTCGCTCCCACCCTTCCGTGACGTCGTGCAGTACGACAGTAGCTGCACACGAGGCGGGCGAGCTTCCTTTCCTGCGGAACTCCTTACGATGGAAGAAATGTCTACGAAGTCGCCTAGGCAGATGGACCAGCCGGCAATCAACGACCTCGTGCGTATTCGTGGTGTTGCAGCCTCGCGGCGAAGTGGATGAAGTTGTGTAAGAAGAGTAGGCGCGGCGCAGCGGTGGCAGCGACGTTGATGGTGGAGGAAGTGCTGCTGCTGCGATTGGCGCGGCGGCCGCCACTGGACTCCGGGACTGCAGTATTGCGTCCGGTGGCTCGATTGCGCGGAAACTAAGACTACTTCTTTTTCTGGGCCTTCTCGGCGGCCTTGGTGACCTTGCCGGTAACGTCCTTGAAGTTGACAGCCTTGATGACACCAACGGCAACAGTTTGACGCATGTCACGGACAGCGAAACGTCCCAGAGGTGGGAACTCCTGGAAGGCTTCTACGCACATGGGCTTGCTTGGAACCAGGATGACGATGGCGGCATCTCCGGACTTGATGGCCTTGGGGTTGTCTTCGGTGGTTTTACCAGTACGACGGTCGCACTTCTCTTTGATCTCGGAGAATTTGCATGCAATGTGAGCCGTGTGGCAATCGAGCACAGGCGTGTAACCGTTGCTGATTTGACCAGGGTGGTTGAGCACGATGACCTTAAAAACAAATTTTATTTAAATTAGTTTTTATTTCAAAGTTAATATAATTTATTTAAGTATTAGTAATTGATTATTTTGATAGCACTCAGACGCATCAACCGTCAACGAACAAAGTCCTCCGGTGGAAACCGCGAATGATTTAAAATCGTTATCATCAAAGTGCATCAATTATGGTAATTAATTTTAAAATATAAAGACAGATTGTTACCTGTGCGGTGAAGTCAGCAGCACCTCTGGGTGGGTTGTTCTTGGAGTCTCCAGCAACGTAACCACGACGTAAGTCCTTGACTGCGACGTTCTTAACGTTGAAACCAACGTTGTCTCCGGGAACAGCCTCCGTGAGGGCTTCGTGGTGCATTTCAACGGACTTAACTTCAGTGGTAAGTCCAACTGGGGCGAAGGTGACGACCATACCGGGCTTGAGCACACCAGTTTCGACACGACCAACGGGTACCGTTCCAATACCACCAATCTTGTAAACGTCCTGTAAAAAAGAAGTTGCGTTTAAGTTTGGTGCGATAAAATTTTTTAAAATTTGTTTTATTTTTTAGGATGAATCAGACGCCTTCAGCCTTCACTGGATTAAATCCTCTGGTGGAAACCGCGAATGAAGTAAAAGGATTCTCATCATATTTAAATAATTGCTCATTATTATAAAAGAGCAGATACAAATTTATAATTAAGGTTTATTAAAATTACAAATAATTACCTGGAGGGGAAGACGAAGAGCCTTATCGGTGGGCCTGCTTGGGGGCAGGATGGCATCAAGAGCTTCAATGAGGCACTTGCCGTCAGCCTTGCCTTCTTTGCGTTCAATAGCCCATCCCTTGAACCAGGGCATTTTGGTGGATGGCTCCAACATGTTGTCTCCGTGCCATCCAGAGATGGGAACGAAGGCAACAGCAGCTGGATTGTAACCAATCTTCTTAATGTAAGAGGATACTTCCTTCTTGATTTCCTCGAAACGAGCCTCCGAGTATGGTGGCTCAGTGGAATCCATCTTGTTGACACCAACGATCAACTGCTTGACACCAAGAGTGAAGGCAAGCAGAGCGTGTTCACGGGTCTGACCGTTCTTGGAAATACCGGCTTCGAATTCACCAGTTCCAGCGGCGACGATCAAGACAGCACAGTCAGCCTGCGACGTACCAGTGATCATGTTCTTGATGAAATCTCTGTGTCCAGGAGCGTCGATGATGGTGACATAGTACTTAGCTGTCTCAAACTTCCAGAGAGCGATATCAATGGTGATACCACGTTCACGCTCAGCCTTCAGCTTGTCCAAGACCCAGGCATATTTGAAGGAACCTTTGCCCATCTAGAATTCAAGTACAAAAAAGCCGTTAGGGATCTAGTTTTGAAATAAGAAAAAAGTTTTTTTTTTTTTAAGAAATTCAGACACATTAAACCGTCATAGAAATAGATTCTCCGGTGGAAACCGCGAATGAATGGTATCGATTTATCATCATTAAAGAAACTATCTCCATTCAAAAACGCTGGAGTTCAATAATCGTTTATACTCCAACATTTTTATGATAAAAAAAGAAAATTTTAATTACCTCCTGGGCTTCCTTCTCGAACTTCTCGATGGTACGTTTGTCGATACCACCGCATTTGTAGATCAAGTGACCAGTGGTGGTCGACTTTCCGGAATCTACGTGTCCGATGACGACGATGTTAATGTGAGTCTTTTCCTTACCCATTCTGAGTGCCTGTTTGTATCGGTCTGGTCAAAACTAAAAATCAATATTTTTTAAATTAGTATAATTGAAAAATGTGTTAATTTGAAGTTATCTAACTTGAAAATAGTCTTCAAATTTTGATAGTAATTAGTTATTTATTAAAATAACTAATCAATATTAAAATTAATTTTTTTCAACTAAATTTCAAGATGTCATTCAAAACAGATGGTGCCAACTGAAAAACCTAACCAAGAATCTCTATGTCCGAGCACGCGATATTTCGGCGTGGAATACGATAAAGTTTCGCCGCAAGTTAAAATCCACGTGGCGAGCGATGCCCCCGTGAACATTCTCGAAGCAGCCGCCATTTTGTCCGTTGTACGCGATATAGAGCGGAGTCGGGGAGAGAGAGAGAGAGAGAGGGCGAGATTCTGCAACGTTGCCGAGACGAAAGAGAGGAGAGGGCCAAACTCCGGTACTTCTCGTGGAGGTGACGCGCGTCGCTCCGTTGCCACGTTTTTTCTTCGAATCATCATCCTTCCCCTCCCACTTTTTTCTTTAAAACATCTGCTACGATGATTTTCCTTTTGCTTCTGCTATTTTACAATCAACTTGACCAAAAAATTCGCGAATTTAAAAGTACATTTGTAACTTGCCCGGGCGGAACTCGAGACACGAGTTAGAAAGAGACGAAGATATCGCCGCCGCGTGCGCCGGAAATTCTGCCGAGTACCGCACGAGGCAGAGTTATTCGAATCGTTTTCCTCTTATGTTTTTAGACTTCCTCGTTTGTTTCGAACAATGCTGCGAAAGAGATTCGCAGTAGAATTTAACAATTGAACGAAGAGTCTTCCCCGGCAAGAGCCATGCTAAAATCTTGCCATACGGCGAAGTAGCGAGATTTACACTTGTCCGGAAAATTCCACTCGTCGCGAAAATCACGCGCTTGCAAAAAAAAATCAGCGGCGAGCGATCCGGCGATGTACTTTAACCGTTCGCATTCGCGAAAAAAGGCGATCCTTGACAAGTGGCGAGCGCCATTATTGCGTTTCCGGTCGGTCTCGCTCCTTTCTTCTCCGACATTTTCTCTCCCTTTTCGAATTCGATTAGACGCCCAACGCCGCTGTTATATCAGCGATTAAAGACTTGCTGCATCTCTTGCACTCGAAGCGACTTCTTCACGCCGAACCTATATCTCTAATCTATTAACACACCCAACGTAATTGGAGTTCCGCCAAACACGAAAAAATCCCTTCCAGAAGCCCTTAAAACCGCACTTAATCCGCATTCACGACGTACGTACTGAATTTGATAGGAAAAAGACCGGAGCCGAATCGCGCGAGCCATGCGCCGCCTCTCACGAATCCGCGCTCCCGATACCTCGGCAAAAACGCGCTCAAGTCGAAAAATATCCACGGGAGACGGAAAAATCACCTTCCTTTCGTCGAAATTCGTCACAATAATTAGCGGATGTATCGCCGGCGAGCTTTCGGGACGAGATTACCTGAACCGTTCGAACGAGCGAGGCTAAGCTTCGGCGAGGAAACAGACAAGAGACTTTGGCAAGGAGAGCACACACGCACAACACGACCACTCACCTCCAGATGCTACGACAGAAAGAGACCGTGCGAGCGGAGTGAACATGCGCACGGGGGGACTGCCCGGCCGCTGTGCCTCCGCCGGCGACGCGCGCGCCGTCATCGATCGCGGCGGACGTTTCCAAAATTTCCGGCTGGGCAAATTTCCGAGCTTTTCCCCCTTGGAAAAGGCATGATTAAACCGGGATTTAAGCTCTGGGTATTGTCATTGCAAAATTCTGTCGTTTTTCGGCTTTTTTCTCATTTTTCAAACGGTTTAAGAAGGGGGAGGGGGCGACAGATGGAGCGCCGAGCGCTCGAGGATGTGCACGCACACATGGAAAAGGATACCGCCGGTATTGTGCGGGATAAAAGATGGACTTGTATGATGAGTAGAAAGAGATGGAGAGAGGAAGGTTTGACTCTCGGTGCACGAACTCCTAGAAGAGGCTCTTCTTCTGGTTTGTAGATAATCGACTGCTGCGTGAGGATGATATTTTTAAGTGGGAAGACTGCATGTTAATTGAATTTTACAAAAAAAGCTTTAGAACGATTGCAGAGAGTAGGTACGAAATATTTCAGTTTATTGATTAAATCAATATTCCGGATACAATTAAAATCAAGTTTATTTAGATAAAATATTTTTATAGGATTTTTGTTTTTTTTTGAGAGCTGTTTTCACAAGCTTGTAAAATGTTATTTATATTTAAAATTTAATAATGAAATTAATAGTTATTAAAAATTAAATTTATTTCTTGCACAATATTGAATAGTGTACTTACAATATCACTTTTTATTTGACGTTTGGTATAAATGCTTTAGAAGCAGAAATCTTATCGAATTTAAAATTTTTGTTAAAAACAAGTCTAAAGCCGATCGAACCACATGAACTTCTGACAACGAAAGAGTCGATAATTTTTTTTATTGTGAAAGGAAATTAGTACAATAATTTTTATTATTGTATTCTCCGTATAGTTGAAATATTGAAATGTGCACGCGATAATTAATATGTAGGACTTGAATAAATTTTTGTAGAAAATTCGAAAAAAAATGTTTAATATATACTATTTTATAGAAAATTAATACTGAAATGTTTTAATAAAATATATATAAATAAATTAATTATATGAAACTTTTATTATTAAAAAAAAGTGCTTTCGCAAAAGGTACGAAGCTCTCTGGAAAAAATCATTTTTATTTTGTGCATTAATCAATTCTTAATCAATTTTTTTACATGGTTTTTAAAAGCAACTCTCAGCTATGGTTTCATGCACGAGCTCTATTTTTAACGGTTCTTAATTGTTTATAATCCTAGAAAGAATTTCACTATTTTTTCATTATCAGAATCGACTTTGCCGCATTTCTGACCTTGAACAAGAATCTCCACTCGACGTTGTGCAATTCCCGCTTGCACACATAGTTCCTTCCCCACGGCGGTGTCCACCAATACCTTCGTGGGCCAAGCCAATTTCACGTCGCATAATCCCAATTGGATGCACCCGCCGGCAGCGACAGGAGTGTACCGAGTACCGTTAGCGCCCAAGACCTCGGTCCAACCGTGAATTCGGACCTTCCACGTGCAGCCTTTCACTTCCACGCGAGAGCCTCGCGGATGTACAGTCCGTGCAGGAACATTGGGCTCATAGACGACGCGTGGGCTTCTTCGGGCGTGAATTTTACTGGATAAAAATGCCGATGGAAGGGAGGATGTTTTCCTTGATTTCGAGATTAGATGTTTTATTTGCTTTTAATTTAATTTTTAATGGCAACATGAGTTTTAAACGACGTACTTCTAAGTTTGTATTTTATGGTGTTAATTGGATTTATTATCAATGAAAATGTCTTTGAATACAGAACCTCTGCATAAAATATTAATATAAAAATGTAAAATGATAAATTCAATTTCCAATTTGAACTACATTTTATCAAGTTTTCATTTACTGTTCATAATACACGAAGTAAAATTTTAGTACAGGCATCGGATATTTAGCTCTTACAGAAATATTTTTTTCAACAACTACACATTTAAAACTACTCAATTTTTCAGTTTCATTTTCCCACAAAGTAAATCGTAGAAAATTGCAAAATATTATGCCAACACCAGTCGTATCAGTCTGATTCACAGTCAGACCTTTAACGCATTTTGCACAACAAGACGGAACTCGACGCGCGACGTGTAAATTAAGCTAAACGACGACTTACCCGCCGCCGTTTTCTAAACAGCATTATCGAAGACTTGACACGAGGTCTTTGATCGTGCGGTGCTCGCGTTACACCTGATCTCGTTCGCGAGACTTTGGTTTACCGGGAGATAGTTCAACGGAACTCTTCGATGCATAAACCAATTTGCTCCGAGTCCCGTTAGAATTTTATTGAAGACAGCGGCATAAAGCGTTCGGGACACATTTTGAGGAATCAATTATTAATTTACTGCTTGAAACTTCTTCTCGTCGGTTCTGCTTGGCGGTATCTAAATTAAAAAATTGTGTTGCACTCCGTAGCTGCGTTAATTATCTGTTAAAGTATATTTGTCGGTTGTCAATATTTTTTACCAGTAAACTTAAAAAAAAAAAATGATTAGCTATCGTCTTGAATGAAAGACAATGTAGATAAAACACTGAACTCGTCTATCATTACATTATGCGAATTTGGTAACCGCGAATTATCAGTTTTGATAAAAGTTTCTGCCCGATAACTTACAGAAAAATGGATAGAACATATTTTTGTGTATTCAAAGCAGCTTTTGATATGATGAAAATATTTAAAAAAGTACTTGAAAAGAAACTCATTTCCAAGTTGACTTTCTGAAGCAAAAAATAGGCCTATTCCAGCAAAAGAATGTTTCCAACAGACACGTATTCAGGAAAATTTAATTTTTCAAACAGAAAAACCGACCACAGTTTGAAAATAGTCCCTCCCAAGGCCGGCATTCCGCACGCCAGCGTCGAAAATTTTCATTCGAAAAATCAAGCCGTAACGTTCGCCGATCTATTCATAGCGGGACAATCGAGCCCAAGAAGGTAAAACGCCACGAGTCCGCGCGCCTACCTAACAAGGAGCCTCCGGTAAGGGAGGTCGAAAAGAAGCCCTCGTGTATCTGTAAAGTAAAGGCTAAAAACACGTTTCGTAGAAAAGAGCCGAGAGCGTTATGGGACACGCGGAGGAAGCCAGTGCCCGAACATTCCCTCGCACAGTAAGTCTTTCGAGAACGGCCTGTGTGTGTGAAAGGGCTCGAAAGAGAATTCTTCCCTCTCTCCGTCCTTTTCTCTCCGCCGGGCGCTCCTTCCTCCCATAACTTTCCATCGTGCTCGTATTTTTATACTCGCTCCTTCCTCTCCGCGCCGTTAGCTCTCTCGGCGGCATTAATATGCTCTCTCTTTCTCTCGTCTACTTTCTGTTCCAATTTCGCATTTTTTTTGGTACCCGTTTTCTTTCTCTTTCTTTCACTTTCATCCGAAACGCAGTTCGGTTCATTTCGGCCGCCTGCGGACCTTCGATTTGTCCTTCCTTTGCCACGTGGCGTTGTCCCTTTAATTTCCCCGCTGGGTTTCCATTTTCTCTGCTTACTGCTGTGGCTATAGGCAGGTAGTCGAAAATGCTAACTTGGCGTTGTCCCTTTAATTTGCCCCGCTGGGTTTCCATTTTCTCTGCTTGCTGCTGTGCTAATTTTATGTGTGTTGTAAACGAATGGGGTACATATTATGGTTTCTTAACAAATTTTCGATCGGTTAAATTAAAAATATTTCTATATCTTAGTTAGTGTTATTACAAAAAATAATGTCTTATTTTTAAAATCAAATTTACGAAATAGAAATAGTTTAAATATTTGTTTATGCATATTGTATAGAAAAAGTAGTTTTAAGACTCTATGAAACACCATTCTACAAAATCTTCATTTTACGTTGATTATCATATCATTAACTTTGAGTACAAGCATTTGGCAGCTCATTGCGAGAGAAACTTTTTACTCGACACTCGAACACGTTGACCTTTAGAAAACATCTGGCCGCCACCAGAAATGTCCAGAAGTCTACCAGTATAAGGGAGAAGATAACTTCCTGTTGACGAGCACACTTTTTTTCGGCTTCTAAAAATTTTTTTTTAAAACAAAATTTACCAATCCTACGGAAATGTCGTCCACCTCCGCCGCTAATCTTCCTCTCGCCTACGTTAGAGCCGCCTAATTTTGATCGACCTTTCGACGACGAAGCGCGTCGGTCTGCACCGGTGGCGTTTACACGACGTGTCGGACGATTGCCAGTTACGAGTCTTTCTTAATTGCACGTCCCCGCGGCGCCCGATGGCTTTCATGACTCGCTCGAGTAATTATAGGGCGTGATTCATTGGCGCTTGCGATCCGCTGTACATCGGACACTGATCGTTACGCGGTGTCCGAATCAAGCGCCGGGATTATTAATTGGCGTAGGGAAGACGGGGCTAATTGGATTGGAGATACGATTTAATCAACGCGACGAGTGCAGGTATATAGAAACTATGCTGCATCGGGGAAAATTAAAGGGGTAGCCGAGCGATTAGATTTTACTTGCGGATAACGCGGTCGAATATTTATTTCGTATGAGCGTTCGATAAAAACGTGATGCACGAACTGCATGTGGCCATAAATAAAAACGGCGCTTCTTGCAGTTTATTTCGACTGAAGACTCAAAATACCATTGTCAATATGACATTGCTAAATTCATATTAATTTTTGCGAATATTCAGCTATTAGTATTCATTTTTGCATGAATCTCTTTAAAATCAGTTAGAAATAACTCTGCAGAATAGAAAGATGTCGCTCGATTGCATAAAATGTCGAAACCATCGGATCAGTATGAGCGCCACGTGTTCATCCAAAAAACGCGTTCGACACCTGCACCGAAAAAATTTCAACTATATCGTATAAAAAAATCTCTAATTCCAACGATTCCTCTCGCCCCCGAAACCTCTGATTATATACCAGCCCGATCAGCACTCCGAAAAAGGAACGTCGGCCCGTGAGGCGTTTGACACCCGGCAGGTGTGTAATATTGCCCAACCCGCTGAAAGCAGCGAAAAAAAAAAGTATATCGCTCCTCGGCGTTCCCCGCGAACGACACTGAAATTCCGCGTATGTGAGCTGGCGAGTTTTCCGCCTACGTCACGCCGGTCGTCGCTGTTCTATCCTCTCTCTCCCTTCTCCGACAGATATGTATATATATATATATAAGTCTATAGAAGCCTCGCCGTGTGCAGGCCGCCGGTGCGCTGCACAGCGAGGAATCCGGCTGCGCGCGATTTGCACTTGTTGCACATTCACGTGCACACACCGATGCAGCGGAGCCGCTCGAGAGAGGCTCTCGAGTCCGCAGGCACGTTCCTCCTCGCGGGCTGCTTCTCTATGCGTTTCCATGCCGAGTTTATGCGGCGGCTCTCGCTGCAGCGTAAGAGAGATCGTCGCGAGGGGGGATTTATACATTCGTAGGAGGAAATGCACTCGAGTACGCTCTCCTCTTTGCACTTGAACTGAAAATGGAGGCGGGAGAGGGAAGGTTTTGGTATGACTTTTCGGACGCCTGGCTGCTGGAAAATTGAGCGTCTTTGGGTCGTTTTATGAGTCATTACGTGAGTAATTACGCGCAAATGGCAAATGATGCTTTTATCTAGGAGATTTCACGGTGGGGTTATTTATAACAAGTTATCGCTGAATTACATGATGAGAAATTAAGATACCCATTCACTGATTCGATTTGAATAAAGAAAAAGCACGTTTTTCCTGAAATTTTTTTGCAATTATTCAAAAGTAATTTATGAACAGAACGACAAAACCATTAATATTCAACGCGTAACGCAACTTTTTAAGCTAACCTGATCTTGAAATTGCCGTTTAAAAGTATTATTTATTTGCAATTTATCGATTATATAACTATATTTTACGAAAATTTTAAAATAAATCATACAATTAGAACAGTTTTTATTGTAACTTTCTGCAAATGTTTTTAATATTAGAGCCACTTAATTTGACTAATAATTTGACAAGCCAGGCTGTACAAATAGAAGTGCTATTATAACGTAAATGTGGGATCACATAAAGAGCAATTCATATAAGTTAAAATGGAATAACATTTTGTGCATGTTTATAGTTCCTTCATAATTTATGCAAAGTTAGTTCTAATTGTAACACCAAATTATTATATCGACAAAAGGAATTTAAATTACATATTACACGCATATCAAATGCATAGAAATTAACACAGACTTGTGGTAGTTTTTTGCTTCATTCATTATATTCGAATAAGTCTTACTTCCTACACCCGACTATTGCAATTCAATGCTATCGTGTCACGCACGCTTTAATTAACAAGTGTTTAGTTCAGTTCAGTGACTTTTTAATTTAGATAATTTTAATTCTTTTACATTCTTTGTTCGTTTTGAATTTCTCTTCTACTATAAAGTTGAAAAGCTTTAGATATGTGATTCTAAAAATTATTGCATAAAGAAAAATCGTTGAGATTATTAGTATTATTAGTCTGAATTAATACTTTATTACTTTTTGCCAAAGATGATTTTTGTAATGAGATACGTTACTCAATAAATCAATTATCGTATCAGTTAAAATTTATTTTTGTTAAAATTAATTTAACAATAATCGTTAAATTTAATTTAGGAGTACAAAATCGCAGTAATTATAATTTCCTAGTTTATAAAATTAAATATTTTGACATTTTAAAGTCCATATTGAATACTTTCGCAAATATGAACACGTGCATAAAATGTCAAGAATCTTTTCTGACTCGGCTGCAGATTAAATTATCTCTTTGACAAGGCGGTAAACGGTAAGTAAGTTTTGAGAGTTGGAACTGCCCTGTGTAACTTACGATCTGCCGGTAATAGTCGCAGGCTCGCTGATTCAACACGAGATGGCATTCTATATTCTATTGAAGTGGAGGGAAAATCAAAAACGTAGGTTCAAAAATGTGCAGTATCCAGTGCGACTAATTCAGAATTAATCAATATATGTAGTATCATTTTATCAATTGATTTTAAAAAACATCTAATTGTTTTATTATTCAAGCAAAGAGTAATCTTAAAATTTTTGTATTTTTTTACCGCCATTAATATTTGACTTATTTAACGTGAAACCTAAGTTATTGTTTATCAAAACGATTAATAAAATATTATCTACTTCAATAATAATTAATTAATAATTTCCATAAAAGAAGCATTTGAAAAATTTAGAAAATTATAACAATGAAGGAAATCGGGGTTGATAGCAAGTAGTAAAGAAAAAAATCGAAAACGTCCATTTGAATGTTTTTTCTATTTATATTTGTCAGGTTTCTATTTCGTCCTATGGCGAGACATTCGATCGTACAACAGCAGTCGCGCACACGTAAGGGAGAGAGGCGTGGTGTGGACTCATCATCATCATCATCATCATCATCATCATCATTTTCTCCGTCCCCATCATATATAATATTTATACGTATGTATAACCGCTAAAATCCTTCGAGAATTTAAAAATAATGTCTATGGATGCTGAGAACACGTATAGAAATCGGGCAAAAAGACACGTACGATATACACATTTCTCGCAATTTCACAAATGGAACGAATCAAAGAAATCGTTTGTAATAATCTCTCGCTCCCGCACACATATATATATATATATATGTCCCCTTTTGTTAAAGCTCCCCCAATTCGCCCTCGCAATGCGTACACGATATAAACATGTATACATATACGCGCTGTATATATTGTTTCTTCCAAAAAAGTAGCGTGAGTGTGTCGGTGTATTTATAATGTCGATTGCGCGGGTAAAACACACACTGCACAGTGTTAATCGTGACTCGTTGTTCATCGTTCTTCCGACTAAATTTTCGTCAATTCTCTCTCACTCTCGGTTTTCCGTTTCAATAATTCATTTTATGTATAAATACGATTGGTCATGCATATAATGAAACTTTTTCGCACTTTCATAACATACCGTCTCTTTATACTTTGCTTTGTTTTAAATATTTCATCTTTTTTTCTCACTCATCACATTCACCTGCACTTTCGATTGTGCACTTACTATGTATATATATTTGTTTTTTATTTATACGCCATGTATTTTTTTTTGTTCATATATATAATTATCTATGTAATCGTACGTATTTACAAAAGGTCGTTTGTTTAATTGTTTCTTTTTATTATACTAAATATCGCGAATCGTTTATCGTAAGTCTATTCCTGAGTGACCATTCAAAAAAGAGCCTTGGTTGTTTATTCTTTCCTCTTTTGTTAGTTGCTTTTCATCCGATTGTTTACTTTATTATTATTTCAGCTCTTCATGTTTTGTTTGCTTATTGAGGGATTATTAGCGTGGAATATATCTCAATGCGTCAGTGGTAGCAAGTAAAACGAGAAATTGATTGCGAAGAACGAAGCGAAGAAAGAGTGCCGCTCGCGGAAAGAATTGCGTAATAAAAATTTTTGGCGTGCGAAGGTAATTCGCACATAAATTCAAGACGATTTTTGTGTATAGTTATTACGTTTTTCAAGAACGACTTTTAATACAAAATTCTCTCCCTACTTTCAAACCTTGCTCTTTTTCCACCTATTCTATTCGAATCTTACTTTCCCCCTTAAATCTATCGCACAAAATACGGGATAAAATCTGTATTATAAAGGGATGCATAGCTTCTTTCCTCGTTAAAACGTCGCCCCACGCTATTTACGGCTTGATATGAAATGTGTTGTGCAGTTACACTGCGCTGCGCTCGAGCTTTTTTCCATTACCCCGTTCGCGTAGCTTTCTTCCCCTGTTTCCCTCCCTCGGCCCTCGTTTTCGCGCACCTCGATATCTTTTCACTTTTGCCCAGGCTTTAACAGTCGTCGTTACTTCGCCTTTCGTTCTATTGTCAACGGCGGGAATGTCTCGAGATAAAACAAAGGCGAGACTTTTCTCTGCTTTAAAGGAAGGCGCGGGAGTTCTTTTAAAGCTCAAAACGGCGTATAACGGTGGGATTAAAAAATTTGAAGCTCGCTTCTTTCTTACTTTAACTTTCGCGGTTGCAGCAATGAAAACGCGGGATAGTTTTGGCAAGGAACTCTTGATATAGTTCTAAATTTAAATGAAAATTTTTTTTTTAGTTTTGAGTCATTCGCTCTTTGTAATATCTCAAGCTTTGTAATGCATCAAAGCTAAAGCGATCATTAAAATGGAATTCCTTTTCGAGCCGCAAGACACTAATATAAATCTTTCTATAGATGGGTTTCAAATTATCAATTCAAAATTAACAAATTTAGTATGTGCAGTAACTGTAGGAAGACAAAAATTTTTTGGCACCGTTAAATTAGAGGAAGTACTTAATAAACTTTGGCACAAAAAACTTTGATGTAAAAGCGGCCTCTGCTCATTTATTTACATGACTTTCGTGGCGCTTCCGCGTTTCGATAATAATTTATAATAATTCATAAATGTACAATGACTTTACATATTTTAATACTTTCGTAACGCGAATAAACATCTCAATAAAATCAATAGCGCTAATTAATACTTAATAATAACCTCAATAATAGTCAATAATGGATGATCGCTTAAGATATAATGATAATAGCAGTTGAAACATTTATAATTATAATCGTGACATATCGTGCTTACATTACGCATAGTTTTTTTTTAACAAACGTCGAAAAGGTCTCGAATATCGCTTGAGTCCCTTTTTAACAACATCACGACATTGGTTTATGTGGCCTTTTGCAATCAATTAAATTCGTCTTTTCATCCTATTCAGAAATTCCGATGTTGAATGGTTTTCTAAGCTTCTTTTGTGCATTCATCCCGATAATTTTAACACAGTCCAGTTTATCACGCTCGGTGGTAATCATAGAGGAAATAGGAGCAACTGTCGCTATAAAAATTGTCTCCGCTCGACTGAGGTTCAAAGCAATGTGTCTTTAGTAAAGATTTTTTTTAAAGTTTCGAAATTTTTCATCTCAATTATTAATAATTAATTTACTTGATTGCAATACTTCATGAATAAAGAAAAAATACAAATTTAAATTAACTCTTTTTTACTGACAACTGCTCGAATTCCTTATCACTCGTATTTATATATTGGCTCGTCTTGATCAAGGATTACAATTAATTTATTTCATCGACGTGCGTCGCGACACGGTAATCGTTTACATAAATGATAGCGAAGTTACGAGTACTAGTTCGCATTCAGTTGGCGCGTTGAATTTGTGTATCAAGACCACCTGGATATATTGAAAATTTATTATTACTTTTTTGTTGTTTTGTTTTGTTCTTTAGTCGCATCCTCGCTCTTAACGACTGTAATTAACAATTGAACTGCTAAATCTGTCGGTATTAATTTTTTGCGATAATCAGCTTCCATCACTGAAAATTCCAGTTTACATTTTTATGAAATGCTTCCGTAAATCTCCAACTGATGGGCGGATTCCGACTCGTAGTACAGAGCAGCTTTGTCTTGGGAAACAAAGTCTGACTTTTACTTTACAGTAAACATGCTATACCTTTACCGCCTGAGCCAAAAACTGCTCTTTTTATTATTACTTGCTTGGTATTTGTCACCTCAGTTTTCGGTGAACTATATTAGCTATATGGATTCGCGCACTTCTCCCATAATCGTGTAAAAATCCGTCGCGGAGGATAATGTATACAGTTTTACGACAATATGATTGTTTAATTTTTCGACGCTATTCGACTAAGGGTCAATTGCTTTGTCAAAGTGATAAAAGGTGTATGTACGTGTACGTGAGTGTTTACATGTTAATTCTCTTACGGAAACGCGACTAGGGCGTAAGTTACAAAAGTATCAAGCAGTCTGTCGATCGGAATGATCGTTTTTTATTATTCATTATTATTATTTTCTCTTTATTATTAGTTATTATTTATTTATTAATAATTATTATTCCCTTTTAGTCGTTTTTATTTTTATTCTTTCTTTATTAAATTACTATAATTTCTAGACGTGTAAAATACGCTTTCGATGCGGTTTTTTTCGCTTTTGCTTGTATTACCCTCGTCGCTAAAAAGCCATTACTCGGCTCGTGTTAGTTTGTTCCTTTGGATGACAACTAATCGGTATATTTACCCTATCTATATAACGTTTACGCTTTCGCTGTTATTACAATAACGAATGTGTCTAAAATTAAGGTGGCAGTCGAATTATACACTTGTTCGGCACCTTTGGCTCATTGATCAAACTCCATTCTTTACAATTATACGCTGGAATTATCTAAAATGCACTCAACACGTACGTTTCTTTCTTTTTTACTTTAAATAGTTTACAAATTTTCGAAAAAGACATTCGCACTATTTATGTACACGTTGATTATCCGGTGTCCTGCAATTTATACATAAAATAATTGCGCGTTCTTAACATCGAGTTATTTCATTTTTGTCTAATTAAAAGCATCATGTTGCCTTTTTATTTGTTAGAAGTACGAGAGAAAAATCGATAAGTATTGGATCACAATTGGCTGTCAATGTAAACGTCATTGTAATGATTCTTGTAGTGATAGATTCTTTACATGAATTTATTTTGATCGTGGATTTTGAAATTCCGAAAAGGAGAAAGAATTTAAAAATTTCAATTAGTATTTATTTTTAAAATCAGTTTAAAATTTTTGGGAACTCCTTTTATTTTACCGAGCAATAATTTAGCAGCAGTTTTTTAATTGTTCAAACAGATTTAAAATTGTTGAATTATTCAGACAATCGTTAGAGTTTAGCCAATGCATTTGATAAATTGGATAGAAGGAGTACTTGAATGTTGCTCAAATTATTGAGTCAAAGAGTAAAAGTTTTTCGCCAAAAGTCTGCGAAAAATCTTTCATTTTGTTGTATTATCTATCTTAAACTTTTCGATGTAAATCACGATTCACGATATTGACATTCATTTGAGATTTAATTTCTAAATTAATTTAGCGTCTTTTAAATTTCATTTTATATGTAAAAATTTATCAAAGAGGAAAACCTTATATTAAGATAGCCACGAACAATTATTATATGCATTTGCACATTGCTTGCACGATCGCGTCGAGTTCGCATGTCGACTCGTCGAAAGAATGAATAAATACGGTAAATGAGTAGAGATCAATTTTGAAAAATTTCTTTTGAAAATCCGGAGGAATATTACGTCGCACGCGGCGACACTTTATCTTACAAACTTTTTGCTCGCGATGCCACGCGGCGGAGTCATCGGCAGTTTTCTTCATCTGGTTCTTGCACCGTTATTGAGAAAAATTCTAAAACTGCGTGTTCCACCCTGTAATGGTATCAAATTTCTAATATAAAAATTTATCCAAAAATTCGTTGATTCAGCGTTCTTTTGGGTTCAAAGTTGTGATGGCATTCTAAGATGTACTCTAGTTTATCTAAATGCAGATTTCTATTTCAATGATGCGTTTGTCGCGATCGTTAAATGCAAGAACCATTTTGAAGTCTGCCTGGTGTTAAGTTTTAATACCACATCTCTCATTCGTTTCAACCCCTTTTCGATTTTGTAATTTACTTGGTCCCGAACGGTGAGCTTTTGAGAATTGATCGCCGTATGAGCAGTATTTTATACACGGGACCTCTGGTTTCGGTTCGCGTTGCCTTAATTGAACGCTAAAAGGATAAATGAAATACTAATAATACTTCCCTTAATAATCACTACACACTTTAAATAAATTATTTATTTAAAATATATAAAGCTAGAGCTACAGGAAGTAATAGGATTTCGTTGATCCTTAACTTGTTCTGTCTGTGTATACACGTGTGTGCACGTACATCGTCCGTACTCTAGGTGTCTCTCGCTATTAATTTTGTATTAAATCCTAAGCAAGTGTCTACGATGGCCTTCGATCGAATCTACGAACGACGCAACTGTCTTTATTATTTATGTGTGTCTTTTGGCAGTTTATGTATTTACAGAGGGAGCAGCCAACGACATCGCGATTGCACTATTCATAGGTTGTAAAATCGTGCTACCCAAAACGAGCCGCTTTAATTTCATTATTAACGATTCGAACAGCGGCTTTCTGCATTTTAAAGCAGGAAATCCGTATTCTTTTTAATCAACAATTAATTTTTCTCGTAGATTTCTATATTGAAATAAATAAAAAAGCATTATCATAAGAAAGTTTTACACCTTTAATAAAATTTACTTCTTAAAATTAGGAGCATTTTATAAAAATTGAATCAATCGAAGCTAGTAAGCCCTTCGCTTTCACTAATACGCTACAGTTCATTGAAATTTGGCTGTTTGAACCTTCTGAACCGAAATTGCAATGAATGAAACTCTCGACCATTACCAATAGCTTACCAATTCAGCGCTTTTCAAACCCCCCAAAGTACAATAATAGCATACAGAACGTCGAGTCCTTATCAAAGACTGCACCATCAAGCAGCAAACGAGCCTCGCAAACGATAGCTAGAACCGAATCCGGGACAAGCAAGCAAACAGTCGGAGTTTCGCTCGGCGTTACACGAAGAGGACGATCATGTAGTTGAGGAACCTCTGCTGGGAGGTGCCGTTGAGCCTCTTCGGGGCCTCGTCGTCGTTTTCGCTGTTGGTCGTGTCCCCTCTGGCCTCGACGATCGTGGCGAGGCGCTCGGCCAGGGGCAGAACGGCCGCCTGGGCGCCGGTTTCGCTCTCCCCGGTGGTGGTGGTCGTCTCGTCGGACTCCTCGTCGATGGACCGGTTGTTCACGTGAATCCTGACGTTCGCCTCGAGGGGATGCTTGACCGTCGAGCCCGTCGTCGTCGCCTCGTCGTCGTCGGTCGTGGAGACGGCCAGGTTGCCGTGGCTTTCGCAGCAGCAGGTGCCGCCACCGCCGCTCGAGTCGCCCTGGCAGCTGAAGCAGATCAGATCGCCCTCGTCCGTCTCCGAAAGCTCGCAGTGCGGGCAGCGATGCTGTTGATGCTGCTGCTGTTTGGCGCCGGCTTCGCACTGCGCGCAGGCGGGGGAGTCCTCCGAGGACTCGCGCTCCAGTGGCCGACGACCCTGTGAGATTTTGTAATGTTAGATTCTGTGTTTTGAGCAGAAGAGGGAAATACACGGAAGTAGGTGGGTAAGATGTGAGCTTTGGTGCTGGTTTTCCTATCGTATTACAAGTTATTAATAATTTAAAAATAATAAATGTCTTATTTTTTGATTATAAAATAATTGGTATGGTGCAATGACATGTGAAAGAGGATTTAATTACAGTTATAACACTATACGGATACATGAGGTGGAGGAATAGATAGTAAAATTTATTAATAATACTGTCATTATACTTTTATCAGTTCTTACATCCTTTTATTTACAAATAATTAACGACTATTTAATAAAAACTTTCTCTGTGGAATATAAATGAATAAGGTTTTGTTATTTACAATATTAAATACCCATTTCTATATTAATTTTATATTCCACTACGAAATTGAGAATCGTAAAAGGTATTATACAGAATTACTATACCAAGTAAAATAAAAGTAGGAACTTTGTTTACTTTAAAACCATTTTTATGTACAAAATCTATACCTACTTTTACCATCTAAACATTAAATAACATAAATTTAGTACAAAAACAAGGAATTTTTACAAAACTATATAATTGAACAGCAAAACACATAACGTTTCGATACCAAAATTTCGTACTTGCTATAAAACTTTTCAATACAAAGAAGCTTCTTCGCTTCGGCATAAAATTCTGCGCCTCATTCCTCGCTTCCCCGACTCTCACCCACAGAATTTCCCGCATTAAAATCCAAACGAAAGCGACGATTCTTTCAAAACTTCTAATCGAGGCTTCTAAAGGGCGATTAATCGAATGTAATCGAGGCCAGAATATGGCAAACTGAAAACTCAAAAGATGACTCACGCAGCCGTGCTCGAAGCGCTCCTCGACCGCGTAACGTCCCGCCAAGGCACTCGGTGTCTGGGGCCTGAAGCCGCAGGTGCGGCTCCTCAGGTCGCACTCGCTGCACAGCAGCAGGTTCGACTTGCTGCCCGGCTGCGATGAGGAGGAGTAGCCGTTGCAGGCGAGCAGCAGGCCCGCGTCCGGCCCCTCCTCCTCGTCGTCGTCGCTGTCGAAGAGCCGCTGGCTCAGGCTGCCTATAGACTTCGTGTCGCTGCTCGCTGCCGCGACCTCCAGGCCCAGCGCCGTCGCCGACTGCCGCCGCTGCTGCTGCTCGTGTTGCTGTCGGAATTCAATTGATATGAGGGTCAGCTTTTTCTATCTGAGAGGTGTTTCTGAGCGTTTTACTCAATTTTTAGATGCAATTATTTTTTTATACTAAAATCAAATCTATTTGATATTGATGGCTCGAATGTTCCGTTTGAGATTATGTGTATTAGTGAAAGAAGAATCGAGTGATGGACGCCGAATCTTAATTTTTTTGAAATGGTTTATTGTGCCGATGTTTTGACACCTATACAAGGTGTTTTTTTCAAAGCTTACTTTTAAAATTTCAACATCTTACGCAGGTCTTTAGCGGTACCTGTCTAATCTAAATTTTAGTTCAGTGTAGACTTGTACCAAACTTTACGGCCGCTAAAGACCTGCGTGAGATGTTTGACTTTTAAAACTAAAAGCCTTGCAAATGACACTGTGAATAGGTGTCGGAACGTTGGCATAATAACTATTTCAAAAAAAGCTTCAACGTAGATCACTCAATTCTAACTTCATTAATAAAAATCATATCTATTTCCATTGAGGTCGCTAATTTAATTAGCAATGAGAGTTAGAATGGAATTTCTAAATTTCTATTTATTCACATTAACGCGTAACATCTCGATTTAAAAACGAATCTCTTCTAGATAAAAAGCATAACGTCCTGAATAATTACCGCTTGCTCCTGCAGGTAGCGACGTATCCGGTCGAGCCGCGAGTTGCCGCGCTCCGCACGCGGCCCAGTTTCTCGTTAAATGATGCTCTCCCTGTTCCGCTCGTTGTCCTCGACGCTGGAGGTCGAGCGCGAGCCGCAGATCTGCATCTCGATCTCGGCGAGCCGGTGCTCGACCTCCCACTGCTTCTGGTTCAGCTTCTGGCTCATCGAGGCGTTCTCCGCCTCGAGGCAGACCAGTCGGTCCCTCAGCCGCTTGATCTCCGAGAGCAGCGGCTCGTTGCCGGGCGGGTAGAGCGGCGTCGTTCCCTCGCTCATCAGCTGCGTCATGCTGTTGCACGTCATTCCTGAAACGCCAAATTTCAAGAAAATCGGACTTAGATTCTTAGGTATCGGACGTTCTGCTGTCGGGAACGTGGAGTTTTTAATTGCAGAGAGAACAGACGCGGACAAAGAGGAAAATTTAGTAATTTAATTAGTGAGAATTGTAATGTATAAACTTGTAATGAATTTAAATTGTATTTCATGCTCAGTGAATATTATAATTTTATGTTCGATTGCTTTAAATGACAATATTATACGAACTGCGTAATGTGCTCATACGCTTTAATGTAAGTTATTAGTCATACAAGATGATTTTACAATAATTACCGATAGCAACTATATTGAAACAATAATTTTTCATTTGACGTACTTTGTACAAACTGCAGATTCTCTTATCTAAGTAGTATACAAATGATTTGCGTGCAGTTACGTGTACGATTAATAATTGTCATCAATGCTACTCCAAAAGAAGTTTCATTGAACTTCATTAATAATCACTCACTAATTATACAAACAGAAGATAAATCTACTAGTTTAATGACAACACAAAGGTAATGAACTACAAATACGCGCTTAACAGATGCAATTAAATCGCTTCAATTAAGTCGCAGCTCGAAAAAGGTTGCCGAAGGAAACAATCAAAACGAGCTCCAAAGCGCAACAAAGCTCGCGCCGAACGTAATTCCGCATTCCGCAGTATAAAAGAAGCCCTTTCAAAAGCGCCGATAAAAAGCAAAGCGAAGCCCGCCCCTTTTCGCGAGCCGTTTTTGCCAAAGACAAGCTCGACGAACGATTCGCGTCCGTTGCCGCCAATCAGCCTGGCATTCTTCGACGAACGAATATCCCCTTTTCAAGCTCCTCGGCGGAGCCGCAGCAGCCCTTCGCGAGAGATCCCAGTCAATTACCCGGAGGCGCATCTCGGAAAGAGACAGAGAGAGGGAGGAGAGGGGGGACTAATTAGTCGAGCGGAGCCAAGAAGTCAATCGGATTGACGAAGCCCGCGCGATATATATATGTACATATATATATATATAGCAGGGAGCTGCTCGCAATTTCGAGCTCATCGATCCCCCGCGCCGACGCATCCGATAATTACATCAGGCCAAAGGAATCGGCCGTACATCGGGCCTGGATGCGCCGCAATGCGAGGCTCGGCATACTCCCCAGTCTCTCTCTCTCGCTCTTTGTCCGCTCGCTTTCTTATATCGGGGCGAAGGCCGCGGCACCGCGACCGAGGATAGCAATTTCAGCGCTATGTATATGGTATGGGCTTTCGGGAATTCGTTTCGCGGAATATTCTCCCGCTTTTGCGCGGACGGGGAACGGGGGAAGGCTCGGGGAAACTGCGGCCGCGGACCGGCCGCTGATTGGTCATTGAGATGCCGATCGGATTTCTGGGGCAAAGGGATGGAGATGCACGGGGCGGCAGGACTCTCTCTCTCTCTCTCTCTCTCATTCTCTCTCGCTTTCGATCGTTTTCTCGGCAGTCGGTATTCCATTGGAGATTGATTACATTTCCGGAATATACACCCAGGAGAATTTACTTCAGCCACTCGTTATGAGCGATAGGATTGTCCGATCCCCCCCCGAGCTCCCGCGCGGCACGAAACTTTACTCCCCGATGCCGCGTAATTGACGCGATCGCCAATACGCCGTGGAGTAATAGGGGAGGGACGGTGTAATGCCGCCGCGGTGACTTGTCGAGCAATTGAAAGGCAAGGGTGTACAATCGATATCGACTTGGAGTGTCAACCAGTTCAATTGCGGAATATTGCGAACGCTTTCGAGGATTATATTGTCTTGAGACGCTAAAGGCAGGTCTTACGCAAATCTAACAATATACACAGGTGTACACACAATGCAGGAGGTAGATCGTTTTTTGCGGGGTGGCGGTACAATATGATAAAAAGTAGAAGACGTATAAGCATTGTAAACTAACAGACAATCATTCAAGAGGGAAAGACAAGAGCTACTTGGGATATTGGCAACTAAAAAAAAAAAAAAAAAAAAAAAAAATCACTCATCCAAATTGAACACGTGAGAGCTAAAGAGATACAAGGTAGACACACAGAAAGAGAGAACATTGACGTTTGGGGATGGTACATCCTACTGCCCTAAAAAGGATTCGGCTCTTACCAGAGTGCGTGGACTGCCTGCCGGTGAAGGGCTGACCGGTGGACTGGGGCATCCTGGCGGTGGCCTCCTCGCTGCTGTGTCCGCTGCTGGCTGCGCTCATCGGGCTGTCGGCGTTCCTGGCCTGGGGGCCTCCGGCCCTCGGGGTCCCGGCCAGGCCGGCCGCCGCTGCCGACTTGGCCTCGTGGGCCGGCGTCGCCCTGACCGGGCCGCCTCGCGTGCCCAGCGGACTCGGACTCGGCGAGAAGGCCGCGCCGGCCCTCAGGTCCAGCGGCGAGACCAGCATCTCCTCCAGGGGTATGCGACCGCGCGACTCCACGAGGCCCGGCGTGCTCTGGCACCTGCCCATCGCCGCTGTGGAGCCGAGATCGAATGTTAGCTGATCGCTGGGGCTTTGGGGAGAGGTCGAGTAGAAGTTCGTGAGATTCGAGGCCTGACGGCGAGCGCAATTGCTCAGCGATACAGTAGGACCTCGATTCCGACCAGCCTCGTGACGCAGCCGCGATTTTTCCAAGCAGGAGGAGCCCGGAGGGAGACCGAGGCGGGACGGGACACTGCTCCGCGCTAATCCGCCGCTGCTTACCGGCGAACGGACCTCGATTCTCGACCGATCTGAGCTGCTGGTCGGACAGAATCGAGGTCTCACTGTAAATGGCACAAGGAATTTTCATTTATGAGATTCAGTGAGTGCGTCGATGGCATATTGGAGCGCCACACCAAGTAAGCAAATATATAGATATACACAACGGCCTTGGTTACACGGTATATAGCGAGCCTAAGTCAGCCTGGGACACAACGGCGCTTCTTTGTCACTGACGGTTAAACAACAAATAATGCACTTTCATCAAACATCGAACAAAACGATAAACACGAACGAAGAGCGGCCAAAACTATGCTGGGGAGGTTCGAAGCCGTGGAGCTAACTGTTCTTTTGAGAAATAAGCTAAAATGGGTGTGGTATTTTTTTTTTAACGATACATTTAATTAAACAAAAAGATTCATTTTTTTAAAAATACGACACTCTACCCTCGTCGAATCTAAATTGGAAACACTGTATTATACGATATCGCTGCAATATCAAATATGAACAACGAATCAATCTGAAAACACCAAAGTTCTTTATATCGCGATACTCGCGACCATATCCGGCGAATAAATTAAACGAATCAATCCGCATAACGGTTAATGAAAACAGCGCACCGATTTCGATGAATTCAGCAGCGCGCGAGCATCGCGCGCAATTATTAATTCAATCAAGCCGTAATTTACTAATCCATCAATTACGCGCTCGCCGGGCAGAAATAATTAATCGACGCGCCGGCCGGCCCAACTTTTCGCTCTCTCCCTCTCTCGGCGGCGCGTCGCGCGGCGCAAAAAGCCCCTCTCTTCCTCCTTCCTCCGATTAATAATTACGCGAGCGGCGCACACTGCACATACATTTGCGGGAGGCGAACGCGACCGAATCGGAAATCGCCGATGATCCCGAAAAGAGAGGTGGCGATCCGTCCCCTCCGCGGCCAGGATTACACGCGTATCCGCCTTTTGTGCGCCGCGCGGACGAGCCGAGTGTATGTAAATTGGCCCGCCGACGACTGCACTCCGGGAATTCATTAATTAGTCGGCGCGCTCGGGCTGTCGCGTAATGGCGATTAAGCGAGGCCGAAATTCATCCGCCTTTCGCGCGATTCGATTCGCCGACATTATAATTTGCGTCTAATACGCCGGAGCGCGGAAATGCGAGAGAGAGAAAGAGGGATGCTGGTGGGTAATGTTGCCTGAAAAACTCTATTATTTACGCAGCCCTGCGAAGCTGATTAAGTATTGACATTCGAGCATCTGGTTTGAACTTGCTGCTCGTTTTAATAATGTGTATTATAATATACTCAGCGGCGATGTAAAAATAAGCTGAAACGTGCGCATTATATTTGCTGATCCTTTAATTTTATTATTTAACGAATTCAATATTATGCTGGGACGGTGTTTATATTAAAAGTTGTTTTTTTTATTAACTCTTAAGTTCAAGCTTTTGTATTTTAATTAATTAACGAATATTTCGCTCGAAATAATTCAGATATTATGCATTGTTATTTTAAATTTTAAATTAAAATTAATAATACGGCAAATTCTTGAAAATTCTCTCGAAAAGTTTCGCTCCGAGGTTTGCCACTTTTTCAAAATTAATTTTTCACCTGCAGAATATTTTAAAAATTTAAATGTAATTATGTACCCTTGAGATTTTTTCTGCAAGCTTGAATCATCCACTGAAATTTAAATATAAAGCCGTATCGCGCAAATACTTCCAAAGCTGCGCAGTAAACCGGACCCGGAGGGATTATCTTTTTGCGGAATTTCAGAGGACGGACGGGAATCTTCCCTAAAATCTTCTTTTCTTTAAAGGAACTTAAGCTTCCCAGAAAAAAAAGTATCTCAAATTCGTAGACTCCTGCAGTAAAATTTCCAAGCGTTTCTGCAGTTGACACGAATAATTAACGAAGCCTTATATTAGACAATTTATCAACATCTAGAAATATTCCCTGGGAAGAAATTGATAGATACTCTTAATTAGATACGTTCTGTGACTCAAACATCAAACAGCTAATAAATTATTTCACGGGAGGGTGACGAAAAAATACTCGAAGCATGAACAAACTCGCTCGTTTGATTGAGTAGATTCTAGACATAAGTACAACTAATTTATCAAAGTTGACATCCATATATATTATAATAATAAGTTCACACTGAGAATTACTATGCTACTAATATAAGAGGTTTAAAAAATATTGAACTGTCGAAAATAAAACATATTCTTTGTAAATAGATTTTAAAGTAATCACTATAAGTACAGGATTTAACTAAAAAGATTCGAGTAATAAGAAAATACATTTGTATTCAAAAGTATGATCACAAATTAATGGTACTTCCGCATTCTCCTTCTACATCTCCTGAGATTAAGTTAAACCACCGTCAAATGAGGCGACTAGCTCGTTCCAAAAGTACAATATAAGAAATGTCATTCAGAGCGAGCTTTCATTTCAGAGAAGGAAAACGAGCGCGCATCAAGGAGGGATAAAACCGGATCGACCTTCTCACGGAAACTCGGGATGTACCGTGAAATAAATGATTGAGAAAAGCGAAATGAAGCACGAAGGGGGCTGAAACGGAAAAATGAAGTGAAAAAACAGAAACAGAGAAACATACGCGTTACTGAAAAATACAGAAAATGTAAGTCAACATGAAGGGTATTGTTGGATTTTATGTTGTAAAAATAATGAAAATAGGTTACATTTTACAAAATTTATTTTCGTCGGACTTGAATTATTACTCTTTTTAAACATTAAATTTTTAAAAATAAGCATAAATCAAATATGCGTTGAGTTTCGAAGGATAAATATTACGAACTGACAAGATTTTTTCCAATATAATCCACATAAACACGTTACAGCCTCTCATATAATAATCATGTGCACCCCTCCACACGCATGGAATAATACCTGTGTAATCTAATTCCAAAGCCGTACAGTGTATCAAGATCCCCTAAATAACGAAAAAGCAGGCAGAGCGCCCTTATCCACGAAAAAAGACCATAAACCCTAAAAGATACGTACATACTAAAAACCGCCAAATTGTTCTTTACGCCAGCAATAACTACAGAATTGCCACGTAACTCAACGAGCACGTAATGCACAGAAGACGCAGCATCTCGCAGCCGTTGGCAGACGTTTGAAAACCCAGTTACATCCCAGGCGGAACCTGCAATGTCCGCCGCGCACCGATGCATCTCCTTTCGTAGCCATCGCGCCGCGAACCACTCTTTGAGGCCAACCGCTTCCAGCCTCTCTCGTTCGGAATACAATTTATTACATACGGCACGGCGAGAGTAAGGTAATATAAGCCGGAATGTTCCTCGTCGCATTACAAAGATCATAGAGCGCCGAAAGCCTCGCGAACGCGCAATACCGCTTTGGGACCCGGTGCGCTGCAGGTATATACATCGCGTGAAAGAGACAGTCCGGGGTTCGCCCGGTGTATAATCGCATCCAGCCTGCAGCGCCGCCGCGACAGTCTAACTGCTTCAAAGAGATATAGTAAACGGCCACCATTAGAAGCCATTGCCCCCTCCGACGACCGGATGCTGCTCGGGAATACGTCCCACGACGCTACGCCGCTAAGGAGGAGAGAGAGAGAGGCAGGGAACGGAGAACGTCTCAGCTCTTAATTCGGTAATGCTTCTCTCCCGTAACGCGAGACGAAAATTACGGGACGCAGCGACGGCCCGACACCCGGAGGACGATGCGACGGGAAGTTTCGGGGCTTGTTGGCTGGCTCGACGGCGGTTGGAACGCGTTGGGGAGAGGAGGGCGCAAGACGGAAATGGCGAAGACTTATGTATACCGATTACTGTCGCTTTCGTTCGCTGCGTTTTAAACCCCATTGACGAGCGGAATGCTTTTGTTCATGAGACGTTTCGGGGGCGGAGGCTTCGTTGGAATTTGCCCTCTCGTTAGAGGACGGAGAGTTATCGTATATACTTGGTGGAATTAGCTTACAGACAAATCAAATTGTTGCGCTGAGAAAGATTTTAGGGAAATATAGTTGAGTGATAAGCGGTTATTGCTTTTTTTATATAGTAATTTAAATGTAAATCTAAATTAATTTAAATGTACGAGTTGTGCAAAAGATAATAAATAGCATATTTCGATGTAATTACTGAATCTGCCAGTGATTGACGTTATAAAGTAGTAGTTTTTAAAATTTGCCGCTGACTGGAATTTCGTGAGGTTGAAATTTATTGAAATTTCTATATAGATGTGCAATTGCGAAAAGTATGGCTACGTTCGTTTTTAAATTTGATATTTTTTCGCAGCGTTACTGTAAAATTTAAAATGCAGATGATTTTTTTTTTTTAAATCAAATCCTTCGACCTAATTCGATAAGTGAGAAATCAATACCAGAATATTGGAGATTACCAGATAAATTTTAACAAATAAATTAACGGATAGGTATAGAATATATATACAAAGATTTGTATATTTGCATTGAAACATGAGATAAATGATTGAAGGTGAATTCCAATCAAAATACAAATATCAGAAACTCTACATTCCCAAATGAAATTTGGCAAAATCTTATAAATAGATATGTTATAAATATATTATATATGTTACAAATAAGTAAAGAAACAAAATATTAAATTGATTCGATTGAAACTGCAATAAATATTATTTTTTTTATTTATAAAATACTTTATTAGATGATTTTTTTAATCAATAAATTTTGTTGTAATTTGTTTAACATAATAGTATCTTTAGTTGTTTTGACTGATTTTGGTTGGTATGATTTACTTAGAGTGATTTAGAAGCAAATATAATTAACGGTTACGTCAATGCTTTTGCAAATCGAATTACTTATTTAACTAATGCATATGGAATAACAGATACGATCATCCCGTCATCACAGTTTGCAATATGCATTTATTTAACTCTGATGAGATTCATCATCGTGCAAATAAATGACGTTTCCAAATAGTTACTATTTACCAATCAATTTAGATTTAGGTTAATCTCGTGATTAAAATACATTTAAAATTGTTAATTTCATCTAATTTAACCAAGAAAAGGTACGAAGAGTAGTACAAAATAAGAAAGCTGTATGCAATTAAAGAAATTAAAAAAGAGAGGTGGGGGGGGGGGGGGGTTTACCGATGTTATAGGAGAATCGACGACGAAACGCAAATGAAATAGCAGTTCGGGTAAGAGGTAGAGAATTGCGATAAATAAATTATCAGACCAAATCTTGGGTCGTTTACATTAAACAGCGGTAATTTGACCAAAGGTCTAAAGTGGAAACTCAATTACTCGCAAGTGCACGGAAAGTTTCTTTGGGTTTTAGTTTAGCGGCGCGTGTGAATTTGATAAGCATTTATACTTGAACGATTAAATTATACAGTATTTTGTTTCCTCGTAGAGGAAGGATTATGACGTTGAAAAGAATATTGTTTTAAAAAACACATTTAAAAGCTTGTTTTAAGACTTTTGGCAGAGAAATCTGTTTTTTTAATTGGTGTTTTTAAAAGTAGAAGACGATTTCAACTTTGAAATTATTTTAGGAAATTCGACAGAATAAAGCTCAAAAATTTAAATATCGAAATCGATTGCCAAAATAAAAATCGTTCAAACAAGAATATCAATTCCAACTTTCTCTTACTTTTAAAATAAGTTTTCGGAGCAAGTTTGAAGTTTATCTATGGAAGTTTCAGCCGCGGACCATGTTTGTAAATAAGAGTCTGTTCCCAACTTTTTCTCAGGGTATAAGCATAACATAAATTTTAATCCAATCTTACCTTCGATGTTTTTGCAACGATAGAATATTTTATCTTTTAACGAGGGTATGTGGATTCGTTTTATATCGTTTAATTAAACAGTCGCTCTCAATGCTGCGACGAACAAAGTGAAAACCCGCCATCCAAATCTGCCACAGAATTAACAATAAACCTTTGGCTCGTCGACAAAAACGAGCATGCTTGTGTCGCGATCGAAATGAAAATTTTCGATTCCTCCTCTCCTCGGGATTCTTATCCCTCGCGCAGCGCAACGTTCGCTGCAATTTTCTTAAAAACAGAAAAAAAAGAACAAAAAAAAAAACAAGGTTCTCTCTATGCACAGCTCGCCAACGGCCACTGCATTCCAAAAAGCGATTGTTCCGCGCAGCAGCTCGGAGCCAGCTCGCGGAGACAAAAGCGCGCGTACGTATACATAAAAAACAGACACGCACACTCTTACACGCACACAGAGAGCGAAGCACAAAAAAGGTGTAGACGAAAACAGGAACAAAAAAAAAAGTGGAAGAGAGAGAAAAAAAAAGTAGAGAAGAACGAGAAAGAGGCGGCGGTGTGTGTTAGGGGGAGGCCGGGAGAAAAACTTTGAGAGAACGGGGGGGCTTTGTAAGGATAAAGAGTTTGTAGTTCACTCACCCTTCTCGAGCGGCGCTCGCTTGTACTTCTCGAGCCTCTTGACGGCGATCGCCTCCAGGCGCACCCGCGCCGCCGGATACTCCTTGAGCACGTCCCACATGTCCTTCTTGCTCAGCACGAAGAGATCGGAGTAGCCGACCGACCTGACGCTCGCTGTTCGCCGGTTACCTGCGTCGATTTAGCGATTTATCGGTTATTAAAAAGGAGCGCGAAAGCCGCTCGCTCGAGCTACGCTGCGCTAAATTCATTTCATAAATGTTATAATGTTTATATAAAAACGTGTTCGATCGGATAAATAAAGCAACCGCAGGATCGTTATCTCTAAAAAAACGGTATTCATATCTTTGCGCTCGATTCTCGCCTCTTTACTTTCATCTCACTACGAGGTTCAAGCTCGATTCACATACGCGCAGGTGCCTGAGTGTCTCTGTGTCACTGATCGTGAATTTGTGAGTATATATATATATATATATATTTGGGGTGGATGCGTGTGTCTGCGTGCACCGAGCCAGTTTGCAAGTGTGGCCGAGCTTTGAGCTCGCTTTCGAATCGCTTAAAGCTTTCGCTCAGCCCCTCTCTCTCTCTTTTTTTTTTTCGGCTACCTCGCGACTTGTTTGCGAAACACGGCTATTCGTCCGTGTGCGCCGGTGTGCAGGCACTGCTGGGAGAGCAAATGCTTTTTAAAAGCTGCCTTGCCCGTTTACGTGCGGCGGAAAGTATATCCGGGTCGAAAGGCTGAGCTTTGCTACCCCCCCCCCTTTTTTTTTCGTTGCGCTCGAGCTAAATTTTTGGATTAAAAGAGGTTTTCACTGCGACTCCGTGGACTGTAAAAGGTCAATCTGGGAATTAGCCACTCTGCGAGGTGTATCGTCCGGTGGAGTAAAGTATTTAGAACTGTACATTTAGAAGATGTAGTCTAATCTGATTTTGTTTAAAGATTTTTATTTAAAAGACAGTCTCGCGTAATGCTATTGAAAAAAAATCCTACTGACGCGTTATTTATAAATGAAAAAAAAAACTCTTCATTCTTCCAAAGTCATACCGATAAGAATCAAGCAATCCAGCAAATTAAATACACCACCGCATTACCTCCCTCGGCAGCCGAGTGGAAAGGAAGGTGCATCGCATTAATCTCGAGGCATATCGATTGCCTCGTCTTACTATTGAGAAAGGAGCTTTAATAGCCGCGGTCGATCTTGGCTCTCGCCTGAAATATCTCCGCAGGGGGGGGGGGCGCTATCGGAGCCGCGAACCGCCGCGAATGGAAAGTTTTATGACTTTTACGCGGGCCGCGCCGATATTCCGCTCTCTCTCTCTCTCTCTCTCTTTCTCTCTCTCTCTTGGCGGCGCGGGGAAATGTGTCGAGCTGCAGCGAAGATTGAAATTGAAATTCAGTGAGCTCTTAAAGATCGGTTAACGATTATTAAATGGGGCAAGTGTTGTGGCCGCATATTGAATCGTCGACGAGGAGAGGATCGCCTTTCTTTATTTGTTTATCGAACGCGAGAGCGGCGAGGGATCGTGCAGTTTACGTCGGTAATGGACGCGATGAATTTTTATGGCGAGGCTCGCGGGTCTATTTCCATACGGGAAATTGATTATTCCTTTTGCTGCTTTTTTTTTCGTGCTTCCATTGATGGATTCGCGGGGAAAAATCTGTATCGAACGTTACCGTTGGCAGAGAGTTACTTCGTGTTCGAAAATAACTGTAATATTGGTAATAAAAAATTAAAGGCTCGATTGCTGTAGGTGATTGAATGTAGAACAATAATTTAAAGAGTTTAATAAATATACAAATACGTTTTTTAGCATTGATTGAAAAATGTATTACGAAAATTTTACTTCCATTCTTGAACGGAAGAAATCAATAAAAAAATTCGATGAAATTAAATTGATTTTCAAATTATTTATACGCAAAACGTATCCGAAATTGAAATTAAGAATTGGAGCCATTGTCCAACCGATTTACAAAGTATTCACAAAAGCATTTATTAAAATGGAAATTCTTCAAAAGTGAATCCACTCTTGTTCTTCGGCAATCGAAAAAACATATCTGACGTAGTTCTGATTGCGCGAAAATTGATAAAACAGTTAGCGGCACCGGGAGTCCATTCCGCTGCACTTCTCGCGAAACGGTTCATCGAGAGCGCTCGTTTTGTTGGGCAATAAGTCGACGTGAAAAAGGAGAGGGGTCGGGCTTTATCAATGTTGAAGTACAATGAGCGCGGCTGTGAATGCGCCGTTTGTTTTATGCGCGCGCTTTTAACCTGTGAAATAGGGCTGTTTAAAATTTTAAATCTTTCAAAGTTCGTAAATTATGAATGTTTGATGAAAAAAATATCGAGCGGCGAATTAACCTTTGGCTTGACGAAAAAACTGATGAATAAATAAATATCAATTTCTTTTTATTGAGTTTATCGGGATTTATAAAAACTGCAGGATTTTGACGAATTACGTTTAAGCAGCAAATACTTTAAGACGCAACGACTATCGCGACATGTCTGACTAAATCCAGCTTGCACTACTCAACCGAGTTAATTATTTTTTCAGCTTTGACGTAACGAAAAAGGCCCTCAGTAGGACGAAGCTTATACAGAGATTTCAAAAAGTTTGGAACCCCCCCTCTATTTTCGAAAATACTGTTCAAACAAAAAAAAGGTTTAGACAAAAGTTGCAGATGACCTTGGAGATTAAGGTCACCGTTGGACTGCTAACTCAAAACCCTGCAACTTTTGTTTGAATCTTTTTTTTGTTTGGGCAGTATTTTCGAAAATAGAGGGGGGTTCCAAACTTATTGAACACCCTATATACATTACCAGTAATTTGTCGCTCGAACCGGATAATTTGACGCAGTGCGCTCGCAGGGAGGATAGAGAGAGAAAGAGATACGTGAGCGCGCGGGCAGATTTGCATTCGTCAGTGCAGCTTGACGATCGGTGTACAGATTTTTTGTTACTCTCATTGCGCTTCCGTCTGGCTCGCTTTCCATTCAGCCGTGCGTATACGTGTAATTGTGTCTGGGCGTGTGTGTGTGCGTGTGTGTGTGATTGTGCGCGCGTGCGTGTATGCCTTTGGAACGATCATTCCGCAGTCGCATTAAACAAACCAATTGGTGTACAAATGGAATTCCGCGTTTATACGCGATTCGAGCGCGAGCGCAGCGGCATATCGGACTATTACATTCCAAATAAATAAATATATATATATATATATGTATATATATATACGTATATGTTTTTATACGTGTCAGACGTGGAGGTATTGTAAAGGCTATATAATAGAGACAAAAAAGGCTTCAGAGAAAAGTACATTTAAATTTAAGTGAATACGAGTTGAGTGGACTGATTAATGGATATAAGTTTAACGATAATATTTTAATATGTTACTAATTCATTTTTGGGGAAATAAAATTTTAAACGACAAAATAGAAATTTTCATCGAAAATTGGTATTTGAAATTGAATAACGTATTATTATATTTTTCAAATTTATTTTACAGAATTAGTGAAACTTATGCAGGAACAAAAATGATTTATTCTCGACAATGTAACAATGAAATTATTTAAATAAATATTTTACGGACAGAATTATTATTTTACCAAACAATACCGAAGCCACGGATATTTTTTTAATTACGCGCATCTTTCAATTCAGTATTAAAAGCTTCTACGAACGTCAAATAAAAATGATTTTTTTCACGAGACCGCAGTTCGTATTACACAATTTTTATCAATTTTTTTTCCAACCCGCCGTAATTGAATCTTTAAACTTCATCGCAATCAAAAAAGACAGAAGCCAGCCGCGTCGCGCACAATAATTGGCCTCCAAACTATAACCCTACGAAAAAGTACCGCGAGAATCGCGAGCAAAAGTTATCGTAGTATTCTCCTCTTGCGCATAGGAAGAGGCACCGAACTGTGCCCGTACCGAGTTGCAAGAACCGAAAGAGTGACTCGGTGTTCTACTTTGGCGAACAATAAAAAAATCTCCGGACTGAGAGCTTGGACGAAACTCGAAAAAGGGTGCTAAGGGCATTCGCATGGAAAGGTAGTATTTCGGGTGGCTTTTCAAAATTTTTTTTCCCCAGTCTTTTTGTTCGTACGCGAAAGTATCTCTGGCTCTTTTTCTTTTTCTTCTCGTTTTTCCGGCCTCGTAAAGCGGACGAAACGATCGTTAATCGCGATGAAGAGATCAACGATTTCAACTGCATCGCCATCGTTTTCTATTCACGATGCGCTTTTTTACGGCCAAGGGATTTCCATGTTAAAAGGGACACTCGTTCCGTTTATTTTTATTTCGAGTATTTTTTTTTTTCTCGAGTACCGCACTACGTGACACTCCAGATTATCTTTTCACTTCTTTCAATTTCGTCTCTTTTAGTTGGCGGTGCTACGGGACCGGATGAATTTGAAGTTTTCGATTGATTTGCGAGCCCTCAAAATATTTTAAAATTGCAATATTATGTTCTACACGTTAATTACGGTAATTTGAAAGTTATTGAAATCGAAATCATAAAAATTCTTTCTGAAATTTCATCTGCCGGTACTTTCAATTTGGGTTAATGACGCCGACTGAACTTTTACTTTTCTTTTACTTTTCTGGTCTATTTTATTCTGATATTTCGTCTTTCGTAATTTTCGGCTTTCTGAATTTCTAACCCCCAACCCCCCAGTTATTGTACGGATAATTTTGCAAGTATTCATATTATCACACGCAATTGAAATTCTAATAAAAGGCAAAGTAAACTGTACGCAATTTCATCCCGAATTAGACATAAAACTCGAATGAGATATATTCCCAGATTAAATATTAACGTAAATTATTACGTGTCAATCACCGCGGGCAACATAAAAATCTGCTTTTAATATTTTAACGCCGCACTATACTTCCCCGAGCACCGTAGATCCCCCCCCCCCCCCAAAGGTCGCAATTTTGACGCCGCGAAATTTTTCACCGCGATGGCCCCATCATACACGCGCGAATGATAGTAATATTTTGCAGCGGCGCGGGCGCGCGTCGAGGGTGCTTACTTCTCTCTCCTCTTTCCGAGAGAATTGGAAGGGAGAAAATTGAGGAAGTAATGAGATTTTTCCTTAGAGCGAGTCGGATTTTCGGCGAAGCCCCCTAGTCGGACGCGCGATTAAATTAGAGGAAATGCGTTTGGAAGATGGAACGCTGCGGGTTTTTGTAATAAAATTTTTTTCGCGAGATGGTCCGAATAAAATATACATTCCGCGCAAATCCGAATATAAACTGCTGGATTATATATAAACTGATTTAAAGTCGAGAGAGTGAAATTGACACGTCATTGAATTACATCTGGTGCGATATTGAATAACGAATGAATTTATCGATTAACTGCCACAAACTAATAATTCAAGCGACTACACTTATTTCGTCAGATTCCGGATTGATTTCAATAAGACAAAACCAACAGAGGAAAAAACCCCGACTACTTACGGCGAACAAAGAAAGGAGAGACAAGGATTAACCGCGAGCAAAAAACCGGTCGAACGAGTAAAGAATCCCGCGAAAAAAAAAACGACCGCACGGGAATCAGAAAGAGGAGGACGGGGGAGAAAAAAAAAGGAAATCAAGTGGCCGCGCGCGATTCGCGGATCTGTTTTTTCTGTCAAACTCACTTCACTCCCGCGCACTCGACTCCTCTTTCCTTCTTTTTTTTTTTTTTTTAATCCCGGAGCAGCCCATACATACCCTAAGTATACAGGCGGCCGTCGATATTCCAATATCATCGATTATAACGCGAGCGAACTTTTCCGCGGCTGCCTCCAGCCCAGAGCGTTGCCGCGAAGCTTTGCCTCGCGTATGTATACCGTTCGTTATTGGGCTTTTGTTGCGCGAGTTAGTTCTTACGGTTTTGCTTGCTCGTTTGCTTTTTCTCATTAGCGGATACGGCGGATTTTTTTTTTTACAAACGTCGAATTTGTACAAATTTTTTAATAAATATATATTACAAACTGGGTGCTTGACTACTGTTTTTTGTTTTTTTTAAGTACTTCTAGGTTTGCTAGGTAATCAAAAGATGCAAGTGCTAGTGGCTTTACTAAAATGTACAATTCAAACGGAATTTAAGTGACTCGCTATGGTATTGTTAATATATAAAGGGTTGAAAGCAAGTCCTACGATTATGGTTGGAAATGCGAGATACGCTTATAATTAGTATATACAGTAATTAGTTGGCGTGTAAATTTGATATATGCATCATGTACACATGGAAAAGAAGAATCTCCTGCACATTTAAATTTGCAAATAAGCGCGAAATAAATGTGGAATAATATCATATATAAGGTAAAACTAATTAATTACATGGAGATTTATTTTTTTTTTTTATTACAACGAATATTTTCAATTTACTTGTTTTTCCTGCAATTTAAAAAATTTGAAAAAATTACGGAGGAATTTATTATGAAATATAAATAGTGAAAATTTGATATACGTATATATAATTTTAATTAAGTATTACATGCTAATATAATTGAATAAAAATTTTGACGAAGTCCACTGTGAATTATCATGCAGAAGGTTTGAATTTCGAAAGTACGATATAAAAAAAAATACACACATCTGCGTGCCATATAGTTTAATACTGGTCTTCAAATTATCGTAAAGAGAGTCAAATCATTCACAGACTTTAAAGTATACAACGTCGTTAAGTCTCAAAAGCTCTTCTCTTAACAAGACGAAGGTTTGGAAAAGATATAGGCAATAAAAGAGCGCAAGGACAAGAAATTCTTCCTTCATGTGCAGCTATCGACAGGGTTGTTTCACATTACCAAGCAGTCGAAAGAGGGCAAGTACAGGGGGGTTATAAGACGAATAACCATTTCGCAATGGTACAGTTCTAAAGAGTTAAAAATATAGATATAGCTATAGAGAGAAAAAGAGAGAGAGAGGAGAGAGTGAGTGTAAGAGAAAGAGAAAAAGAGGCTACGTAGGCGATAATTTTAAGAGAGGTGGTGAAAAAATTCCCTACGTGGCTGTGCAATTTTAGAGGCATTACGGAGTTACCTACTGTTGCAAGAGGGTTTGAGAGTGTCTACGTACGAGTCCCGGACGAGTCGCAGCGCGCGCGGACGGGGGGCGGCAATCGCTGGTCGTAAAACACGACGGGAATTCTTAGGCCGCACCTTAATTTCATTGCGAGATAGCATGAAAATTGAACGCGCCTCGATGTCTCGTTGCGTCGCTTATTGCCGCCGCCGCCGGCGGAGCGGGGGGAGAGCTAAAATTCCGCGAATTTACGACCGCCGCTCGTCCGGCGCGCTGCTTTGAAAGTCTAATGGGGGCGGAATCTGGATTACGGCTGTACATATCGGCTAAGAGGTGTGTTCGCTTGCTTCTTTGCGCTTGCTTTTGAGGAGGACGAGAGAGTATACTGACGCTTACAAGGGGGGCTGATGTACTCGCATACACTTCGAGTCGATCTACTGCTCTCTAACGGATCGGGAGAGGGGAGATCTACTGGCGGGGCTGGGTTGCGACAAACTTTTGCTTAAGATGAGGAAAAAGGGGTGGTCTTTACGAAAGTTTTCGTGCTTTCTCGTCTGAGTTCATATAAGCTGGTTCGAACGTGGGGAGATTGTCGTTGTTCTGTACAAGTAAACTTTGAGATATGTGAGCGGAAAATTTTGCAAACGATACTCTAATTTACGGATGAAAATGCTATTGCAAGCATGTACAAGGATACTAAAATTTTATAAAGAGGCCATTGATTTCGTTTTAAGCTTAAATAATTGACAAATGAGATTGAACTGTATTGTCGTAATTTTATACAGTGCTAATAATTTAATATTTATTATAGTTTGATAAAACTTGTAGAAAAATAAAGTTATTTTTTCATGAAAGTAGAGTATTATTAACTGTAGCCAATGCAAATAAAACGATGCAGCACAGTATGCTTTTATTTGTACTTCAGATTACTACTTTAAATTACATCAAGTATATAAACTTTGGAGAATCGAACGTAAGATCAACAAGTTCTATTATTAGTTCAAACAGGGTGATAATCTCTTATATTTATTAACTCAGAGTCCATGCACTAAAACTTTTCCGTATTTTCCTCGCCGAGAAAGCTAATAATCGTCTAATCGACAGATACGAATTATTATACATATGTACAAAGTTTTTCTGCGCAAATATTGACCAAGGGACGTCGGAAATTCGTATTCATCGATCGCGAATGAAGTGAGAATGAAATTAATCAGCGACGGCCTCGCGCCAAAGAGAGCAATGCGATCTAAAAAAAAAAGAAAAAGAAATACAAAATAACGAAACCGCGTCGCAAATATCAAAAGAAAACTTAATGCGAGATAAAAGAGCCAAGCTTAAAAAGCTGCCGCAGAGAGTCGAGCTTGTTGTTTTTCGGGCAAACTGTCGGTCGGATTAGCTGCAGTTGTACAGGGACCCGCGTCCAAAGGTGTTTCTCGCCGCGCTCAGTGTCATAAAGTCAAGAAGCCAAACCATAAAGAAAAAAAAAGAGGTAACGCAACTGTGCGCAAAAGAAGCGACAGAGGGGGACGAGAAAGTGTTGTTAAAGCAAGAGAGAGAGAAATAGAGATGAAAGAGGGACGAAGAGTGGCGATCGGCGCGTCGAGCTCTCCTTCGCGCTTCGGCTCGGTGAATTTTCCGAAATTAAAGCCGAATCCAATCTCTTAGTCGAGTCGGCCCCGGCAATTTATAGCGCAACTGCAAATAGCACCACGTCGCGTTGTTTCCAATTCAATTGTCGGCGCGGCGCGGGACTCGCGCCGCTAATTTCCCCCGACGACTGCTGCGCGAATAAGCGAGCTCTCTCTCTCTCTCCCTCGTACCTGCAGCCACTTTCCGGAGGATGTAAGAAAAACGGAGAGGAAGAGAGAGAGAGAGAGAGAGGGCAGATTCGTACCGCATGCGCAGTACGTAAACGCCTCGCTATTTTTTTTATACTACTTCCTGATTCAAATTTACCTTTTTCGTTCGGGAATTTAGATTTCCTTACGTGTCGACGAATGGGATTTGGTTGCAATTGGAATAGTTTTACTACGTTTTAAATGTTTCGAAAAATGTACACTCGTTGATTTATATTGGGAAAAGGTATTAAAAACGTATGAAAAAAGTAAGTGCTATTTTTACCGCGCATCGGGATAGAGTGAGCTCGACGCGCTTTTTTTTCCTGTTTCTTTCGAATGCTTTCTGCTGGAAATGCAATTTCTAATAGAAGGGGATAAAATAAAAAATATCTATGACGATCTTTTAATTTACTTGTCGAAAAGCGGAAATCGCAATGACAGAAAAATTAGCATGCAAAATGGTTAGACGTTAAAATTTCACTTCTAAAAAGAGTAATTTGAAGCTTCCAATATGTGGATCAATAATTTTGCCTATTCGATATCATGCAGTAGTTTATCGAATATGAGTCTATTTATAATTAAGATAAGTGCACCAAAAATTTTGAAATGTGTAAAGATAATTTGGAAAATCTATATAGCAGAGGTAGAAAGAATTACACAGTCTAAGACTTTGGGTCATTACTTTAATGAATTGCACTACTAGACTTTCACAAGAGAAGCATCCGAAAGAAAGTACAGTATAACAAAATGTCGATGTAAACATTAAAATTATATATTATCGAAAATTATTGCATCTGAGAAACATAAAAGTAAGGTGATAATATTTAAAGAAAGACGTGAATAGATTGTTGTAAAAAGGTTCAAGTCTCGGTCTTTGCGTCTCCTATATATTTATTTAATTGAAATCGTCGAGATTCCAGATCCGAAACTCAAACGTTACGAAGCGACTGAATAAGCGAAAGAAAGAAAGAGAGAAAGAAAAAAAAAGAGTGGAAGAAAAAGAAGTATAGGTTTATTTTTTTGAGAGTGAGAGAGCAAAAAAGACATATCCAGCGACAGGAGGATCAATATTAATAAAAATACTCGAGTAGAGAGTAAGTAGCTGAATAATCCATGATAAATTAGAGAGATAGTTATAAGAAGAAGAAGAAAGGTGCGTGGTCGGCTCATACCGGCTTTACGGGGGTCGCATAATATTTACGCAACAAGTAAGTGCTCGCTTAGTAATTGATTCTGGGGTTTATTATCGGCGGGCAGCTGTGGAGTGATACGTCGGGCCGCTCCGCCGCCCCGTGGCTCGCTTGGAATATTTACCGCACTCTTTACCTGCAGTCCCCATATTGAGAATGCTGATCTCGCCGAAGTAGGAGCCGGCCTTGAGGGTGGCCAGCACCGTTTTCCCGTTGTCCGCCACCACCTGCAGTCGGCCTCTATTCACTATGTACATCTCCTTGCCGACCTCGCCTGAGGAAAGCAGAGAACGCATCGTTAATTTATCGTTTCATCTGGCTTTATTCGGGGGCTGAATCGCGATATATCGGGGGTAGGTGTGTGTGTGTGTGTGTGTGTGTGATGGTTGAGCAGGTAGGTATGCGTGTACGTTCATTAGACGCGAGAGGGATTACGTGAGCTCGGGGAGTCGTCAGCTCGTTTGCATGCTGGATTTACTAATACAGAGGGATGGATATTCCGTCTTAGCTCACGAGAGGAGAATGTTCGAGTTCTCGAGTACAAATTTTGATTATGATTCCATTATTCCGGCTATTAAGTTCGCGAAATCTTTTAAAGAAAAATCCAGTAGTTTTCCAAAGTTTACCTGTAAATTGATACAGTTACAGTACAGTTGCAGTGAAAAAGAGTATCGTATACTCCATCGAGAGAGAGATTCCAAGAACCGCTCACGGGCTAAATAAAGAAAAATCCAGAACAGGAGGGAAGCCGAAGGAGCAGTGTCTTTATAAACCGTAATTCGTTTCCCCGATCACGTAGAGCTGAGCCGCGCGCGAGCGATTATCCGTTTTGTCGGCGGAGAGTCGAGGGCTCAACCGGAATAGGTATATCCAAGCTGATCTACAGTTTCCTTACCTTTCCGGCATATATAGTCCCCAGGTGAGAAGAGGACCGGACGTAGCCTCAATACGAGCTCGCACAGAAAGCCAGCCTCCGTGTTTTGGAAGATCTCGACCCTCTTGAGCGTGTCGAGGTGTACGTTTATGGCTATCTCTGCTTTCAGTTTGTCTGCGAAAATCAAAAGTCACGATCAAAAATCACGAATAAATGTTTTCGTTCAATTGCGAGGTAAGTTTTCGACAGAAATTTTCCGAAATTGCCGTAGCTGTAAAAAAAATGGTGTATTTTTTCGGAAAAAGCATTTATTATTTATGTACGAAACTTTTCATATTTTTAAAGTAAAAAAAAACATAAACTGATGTAAATGCGAACATATATAATAGATGGGGACACATAAAGATGACAAATGCGCTTTTGCTAATCACGTAGAAAACATAAAACGTAACTTCCGGTATCAACCCCATAAACTACCGTAGTAAAAGTTAAAATTTATAACTAGAACTAAACGGTTTATCTTTTACATATCTACGTCTAAAAAAACTAGACTCTCCGTTCCAAACGTCTGCCCATAAAACTTCCCAAATCGACGGTCGCTTAATTTTAAACCGAGCGCTTATCTCACAATCGAGAACAACTCGCGCGACCGAGCGTTCCCTGGCACCGGATCAAACCCTCGCGAATCGAAAGGACCCAGATACAAATGAAAACAATGAGCGGCGAGCTTAAAGCCCCGGCTTCTCGTCCGAATAATAAATTCGGCCCCTACCGGCGGCGGCGGTGCGCGATTTAGCATTCCTCGGAGCGAGTCTGGGCGTGCAAGCTATTTCCATGGCAAATTCCGGCTATTTATTATTATCCCGACAAGGAGGAGGAACCCCGGAAGAGTAGGAGAGAGAGAGAGGAGGAAAGGGGGGCCAGAGAGGAAAAACTTATTCCCCGCCTTTCCGCGTCGATGAATCGATATTGAGAGAAAGAGAGAGAGAGAGAGAGAGAGGATCAGGGAGACTCCGAGGCAGCATAAACCAGAGAGCGAAAGCGATCTCTCTTCCTCCTCAGCTCTCGGGGCCGCTGCCCAACTCGCTCGCTCAAGAAAAAGACAATTCCGCAGAGAGCAACAAAGAGCGAGAGGGAAGGACCAGACTCGCGGCGAAGGGACCACCTCTATATATATATATCGTATACGCAGGAAGGAAATGGAAAATCGAATCGCAGTCCTCCTCCGTCTGTACACTTGCTTCCGGAGCGCAGTAGGCTCCGGGGAGGGGAAGAGAGCCGAGTCGAGTGAGCGTATTGTTCACGAAAAATCTTTTCGGAAGCGCCGAGGCGAGAATTCCGAGTGATTCGCGTCGCGCGCGTCGAACGAGATGGGAAGGGGGGAGGGGGAGAGAAGCTCTCGGCTGGCTCTTCATTTCGCCGCTCTTATTATGGACGAGGACAGCTGAGAAGGGCCTATTTGCGAAGGCGCCGTGAATTATGTACGTCGAGAATTCGGCATTCTCTCTGCCTCCTACCTCCCCCTCTCGAAGAAAAAGCTTCGCGAGCCCGAACGTTTTTGAATTCGAAATTTCGATGATTCACGCTGTTTTGTAGCCTGTGCTTTTTGCCGCCGAGTGCGATTATGTAAACACGTGTGTATTATACGCAGAGGAAAAACGCTTACATTCATTGTAATACTGAAGAGCTTGCAAAAATGTGTGCCGCGCGCGTATATATTATAAATTAAAATTTACGATTTTCCGGGCGTCGGACGGAATTGATTGAAAAAAATTCACGGCTCTTCGTCGCGATCGCAAATATTGAACCATTCCCCTTTCGATTATTCGCGAAAAAAAAGAGTCAGTTTTCTAAAACAGAGGAAAAAAGGCTTATAGGGAACGAGCCTTCCGCTTTAAATGTTCGATAGTTCGATTCGACACGAGCCTCCCCCTTATATATACCCGCGTATGTACTCTGGATTTCCCGATCTCCACGAGTGCCTTTCACGCTTTACTCTCCGTCATTCCAGCTGCCTTTTTCTCTGACTCCCTCCCCCTTCAGCGTTCTCTCTGACTAACTCGAAATTTTTCATCCGAACCCTCTTTGCTACTTCGGTCTCTCCCCGTTCCCCCCTCCTCGTGTTCGCCTCCTTACTCTCTCTCCTTTTTTTTTCTCCGCCTTTTTCTCCGACTGCGCGCAAGCACACAGTTCCTCGTCTTCGTCTTGGCGGTGCGCTTTTCCTCTCTCTTCCGCCGGGTACACTTGGCACGATTTTTCACGAGAGCCCGGCGTGCGCCTGCGCTAACTCGCCTTTTTTACTGCCGCATTCGCATAAATCAAAGTCGCGGGAGAGGGTCCGCGCGTATGTACGGGTGCTCTCTCTCTCTCTCTCTCTCTCTCTCTCTCGTGCGGGGGAGAGAGTCATAAAAGGCGCCGATGTCAGTGATGTGCGTTCGGCGCGTTCGATCTATTGAATTTTACGGAATACGGGACTTTGCAGGCTCTCGAGAGGTTAATTAAAGTATTCGATGGGACTTTTTTCGTTCTGAAAATTTCCTCTGATCGATGAGTTATTGTGCGTTTCGAATTGAATTAAGAAAATTCAGTAATTTTAGGATTTTAAAAATTAGATGGACATAAAAACTAAATGTATAAGCAACAATAATGCGGAGCCTTATCTTTAACGAGGAAGGGAGCCGAGACGATCGGAAAAAATAATATCGTGATTTGAGACGAGAGCGATAAAGGAGGTATCGTTTCATTTTTACTGTAGCGAAGAATCCAGGAAAAACCACGAGAACCAATCGCGAAACCGACGTGGAGTGTCATTACGCTTTTTAATATTGCCGCGAGTTTAATGAAAAAGAATGAGAAGCCGGATGACGTTCTACTAACTGTTCAAACGCCTCTTCGATATAGTAATCTTTCACGAATGCGGAGGTGTTACCGCGTGTATTGAAGAATTTTATGGTTCATTTTGCCGGTTTTGCGCTTTAATTTGGGATGAAAACTGAGAATAAAAACATCACTTGCGCCTTTATCAATTGTTAATTAAATATAAAACTTATTTTTAGTACATAAAAGTTTATTAAGATTCTTACTTTAAAATGGGCAACTAGATAATTTGCAAATGATTACATCGAAAACATTTCTTCATGATCAAGCACACTTTTAAACTCAATAAAAAATCGCCTCTTCCCCGCTTTGATTAAAAACTAACCGCGGCTCGTCCGCTGGTTAACAGCTGGTGCATTGCGCGCCTCCCCCGTTAAAGCGCATAAATAAGTTTTCCCCGCTCGCGGAGCCGCGGCGTTAAACAAGGCCGGATGATCCCCGGGCGTTACGATGTGCTCTCGCTCGGCGGAATCGCGGAATTCCCGGTCTCGGCTGTCGATAACCTATAGGCGCAGGCGCTGCTGCACCGCGCGAGATCGCGCGACGTTTCCGTCGGCGCGGCCGCGGCGAACTTATGCCGTTATACAATATACACGTATATTGTAAAATGCGTCGCGTTGCGCCTAATGCCTTTACGAGGCGCTGTAAAGTCGAGGATTCAGATGCGGCGATTGTAAGATTATAGCTGGAGGGGACGAAATGGTCGGGAATGAATGGATGCGCTGGAATATATATTTTGGGTATGAATGAAATAATCCTTTGATGCGTGGATAATTCGAAGGGGGAAAGTTGAGTTTTGATCGGTCGAGGGCGTTGCTTGGAATGTTACTGTAATTGCGATTACTCTCGCGAGTGAAGTTGCAATAAAATAAAGAGAATGTTTTGATAGGACGGAGAGAGGGGAGCGTAAAAACTAGGATAAAGGTGGAAAAATAAAAGTCGGACATTGTTTTCGGAATTACTGCGGGGGGCCGATGTACGCTGGATTCCAAAGAATAATTGAGAAGTGTAAATTGTGTACATTCAATTTGCACTTACGAGGAATAGTACCGAAGATGGAAATGCGCCGCTTCTCTGAAATTTACGTTCGCCGGGAAAAAAGCAGTATATACACAAGTTCGTGTAAATCTTTTATGTTATTGAAACGGATTACTCAATCGTAAATGCTGATTCCCCGAGCGCCTCGATTTTTAATGCCCCTCGTTTTAAAGCGGAAAACAAATGCCCCTCTTATTTTAAAGAATGGAATTCGAGCTTCGATCTAACTTGTATATTTAATCGAGTTAAATTATCCCCTACTTATCTTTCTTTTAAATTAAACTGGAATTTTTAACGCGCGCCGATATATTTCTCCCTAATGTAATTTCAGTACAAATCAGATTCGTTAGATAGTCGAATAATCTTTGGCTACTGTTTGAGGTTACCCGCAATTTCAGAATTATTGGGCAACTTAATCTGCTTTGCGTTATTATTGCATCACGTGCAGACCACGACCGCAGAGCTGAAGTCGGGTAATATCAAGATAAATGACCGCTTCCAAAAAGAGAGTATCAGCTAAATCCGTTCAAAACGCGTTGGCTTTTAAGCGCTGTTTATTAGGATGGGCAGTAATTTATGGAAACGATGCTGGTTTCTGGTAAATAAATTTAAGGTGCACGTTAGAATATTGTAATCTTTCGCTAATGAAAACTTTAATGAAATTTAATGACACGTAAAATAGAAATTTCATGTTCTTGCAATCCCGGGAAGAGGCGTAAAATCTTTAACAGCTTATACGAACAAGCTTGTTAGACAGCCTGTTATTTTTTTCAGAGTCTTTCATGCCCTTTTAAACCCGCTACTTCCAAGTTCGATAGGAAAATACAAGGGAGGTAAATAGCAGTGCGCCGCGGCAACTTTAAATGCCTACAAAATCGAACGCGTAATAATTTGAACCTGCTTGCCGTATAAGTTTAATACTGCCAAAGTGGCTGCGGCGTACATAACTAAACGCACGTTTAAACATGTAAATGTATGCATGGTGTCTTGCGCCGTTCGTTCACCGTCGTTTCGGCGCTTGTTGTCGACGCGCCCGCTTTTCCTTTTTTACGAAGTTCGAAAATAGTTTCGTTTTACGACGCGAATGAACTTTTTACATTTGAAGGAAGCCGTAAAAGATATATTGTACGCTGGGGTGTACACACTCTTAGCCCGTATCTTCGTGTATCAAACAAATAAAAATTTTTTCCAATACTCATAGCTGCTGGCAGTTCGGCGGTGCATCGAAAAAGGAAAATCATAAATGCCTTTTATGCCTTTTTGTTGAAAGATATTGGTAAAAGAAAAGTGTAAGCTGGGAACAAAGAGAAAATTTTCTAATTGAAATACAAGAGGGGCGTTTTTTCAAAACAAAGCTTGCCAGTACAAAGGCTTTTATAAAATATAAAATTCGGTACAAGTATAAGATTTTTTTTTAATGTTCTCTGTAATATTTTTCGTGGAAAATAATTAAAGCTCGAATCGCGCGAATTGAAAAAGTAAAATTTCGTGCAGCAAAATGAAAGTAGAAAATGTTCTAGAACCAGACGATATTACATTTCGGAAAATAGTGCAGTCTTAGATACGTATAGAGTTTAGTCTGGCAGTATAATACCTTCATTTTTCGATCGATAAATTATCCCGCATTCCATAATCGAAAGATCCCGACTCACCTGGCAAACAGCTGACAGCCTTCTCCTCGTCCGAGCACTTCTGCGTGAGCCAGAGGTAATCGAACCACTTGATGACCTTGACTTGCAGATGATTGGGCACCCTCCGCATCCGCATGTACGTTTTCACTCCGTCCAGCTTGGCTGCAAGCAGAAAAAAACAGGGGATTCCCTCGTTATTCCACCGTGAAGCACCGTATCGTCCCGAGCTCTCTTTCTCTCCGTTACATCCATAATTCAGAGCGCGCAAACGGCGGGGGACTCTGTGCGGGCCAATCAGTGGTCGAAATCAGGGATTCAAGGCGCGCGAATCAAAGATCTAGGCTCTTGCGCTCTCGTCCGCGCGCCTCGAATTGGCTGCCTTTTTTGTGTGCCCCCCCCCCCCCCTTGAAGAGGGCCGCGAGCGAGCTCTAAAAGCGGAATAATTAAGCGCCTCTAACGCCCCGAGACGTGACAATGCATTTTTTGGGTCATCCGCTATAGCTTCCCGAGGCTTTTTTAGCTTCCGTTTTTTTGTCTCTCGTTTTCCTATTTATTTCTCTCGCTGCTTTCTATTTTGTCCTGGTTCGCATCTCGCTCCGTGGTATCGCAAAAAGAGCCCTCTTTCAAATTTGTACTTCACGGAATAGTTATTCAGCTTTCGTTGAAAGTAACCCAAAATATTTGCCCCGAAAATGAGCGATCGTCTTTTAAAAGAGAACTATTTTGCAACAATGTTCATGAAGACTCGGGTACTTGTTTTTGAATGTAAAAGGTAATCTTTGCTATTCATACAGAATCTATCCGCAAAGTTTATTAAATTATTTGAAATTTAATTAATGAACCAAATTAAATGCATGCTTATTAGTTTTCGAAATAAAGTTATTAAAGATACAGAGTATCCGATAATATAATAAGAAGAATGTTAATTTTACTTCAATTTACCTACAATACATGTTGAACAACCATCTGCTTGCACTTCGCTACCGTAACTCAATTATTTAAGCTTTTGTTACGTAGAGAATCGTACATTCAGGTACACATAATAGAGGTTAGTTTACGTCTGTTTAGTTACATTGAAAGCAAACCGGAAGCTATAGAGATAATACCAATACGTAATTGCTATTATGTATTCTTGTAAATTGTATTTTTAACAGGACATAATTTATGTATCAACTGCAAAGTGAAAAATATTGGCGAAAGTGTTTTCAAAGAGATTCATTAATACTTATCGGTAAATGCATTTAATTTCATGTCTTATATAACAGGGATGAGAAATGCAGCTTTAAACTCGTAAAATAAAATCAATTTAGTTACTTGCTATAAATTAATTAGTTTTTCAGTAATAAATTTCAAAAAAGCAACGCATAAATATCATTGAAAGAAATTGTTCGTATTCTCAGGATCTATTCAAGTAACGAGAAAAGTGCTGATATAATAAATATTTCAATAATTTTAAATTTTCCCTATAACAGTTTTTTAACACTTTTCTCATTCGTTACAAACAAGCTCCACTGTACGTTCCCGAATCATCAAGCGACGCCAACCTTCGCCATTTCCAAAAACAACACGGACTCCCGTTTAATCCGCGCCACGCTTACACGCAATTGTGGCTCGGTCCAGTTTTATTCGCCATCGGCCGTAAAAACTCCATCGCCACCAGTAATAGAATCGGTGGAGCGTCGAAAAAAAAAGAGCTGCCGCTCGAATTGCCTTCCGCGCCGCAACCACAATCCAGCCCTAATCCACGGCCGTTTCCCAGACGGCAAAACTATCCCAAATGAATTCTTTTTAAGTCAATTTCTGCTTAAAAAGAATTCATTTGGAATAGTTTTGCCGTCTGGGTTTCCCTCTTCGTTTTTTTCCGGGTCAAGACGCATACACGCGAGGGGAGTAAAAGCAGTAGGCGTCATGTCGCTGCTCGCCGTTTCATCAGCGGTGACATTACTACCCTGCTGGCGGATCGCGTGTCCTCGTACAGAGGGGATCGCAATACGATGCAGCATCGCGCATCGAGGCGGCAAATATTTGTCCGGCGGGATGGGGAGGTATTGGGAAACGGCTGCGGTGTGGGATGGCGGTTAATAATAAGACAATATTATATATGCTAATAAAGATATTCGAGGCAAGGCGATGCGAGGCGCACGGTAGGATAGGACCCCGGTGGAGCGACAAGTAGGTGCGGCGCAGAGGGCGCTTGAATAGATTCGCGAACTAATAGCGCTCTCTCAACAGAACCATTAGACCTGCATCAATTTACCGCCTTTCGCGACTGCATGCAGGGCTTCTGATTCTATCTCTCTCTCTCTCTCTCTTTCCCTCCCTATTTAAGGTATTATAGAGATGCCTGAGTACAGTGTCTGGATATTGATCTGAGTTTGTAATTTTATCTTCATTGACTGATGGATGCATAATGTGGAGCTTTGATATTGCATATTTTATGCTATTATTGCATTTATGGTCATTTAAATTATTGCTTCATAAAATTCTGTGATATTGATAAATAAGACTGACTTACTACATTATAATGTCTGTAGTAAATGAGATTAGTAGCAGTCATGCTTTAAATTATATTATATTTTATGTTGTATTCATTTACTCTGCTTACTTGTATTTATTTACTGTGTTTTATTCTGCATTTGATATTTATCTTGAATACCCTAATACAAACAAAAACGCATCTATCTATCCTACTCGATACTCCCGCTCGTACTCTTTTATCCATTATTGTAGGCGAATTAAAAAGCTCTTATGATTTTGTCGCTATTGAGATGCCGCGCAGATAATTGCAATTCCACTGGAAATTAAAGGAGGTTAAAGTTCGTTTTCGATCGATTCTGCTTTCAATGAGAAGATCGCTCCGCGAGGTGTTTATGTTCGGGTAGGTAAACGGCTGTGAGGGTAATTGCGTTTTTTTTTTTTAAAACGTCCCGGAAATTAGGTTACTCAATGGATGTTTAAACAAGATAAATAGTATTTCTAAACTGTTTCATTAACATTATATTGTAATTTCTCTTTAAAAGGATGTAAAAGTGTTCGGATGCATTCCGCTTTAACGACCCACATTTTCAAGTAACGACTCAAATTAATGGAACTACCGAAGAAAATGCTTATAATCGCTCTGCTTAAGAAGCTTATACAGTTAATGTAATTGGACAAAAAGTTTACTAATCATTATTTATGAAAAAATATCAAAACGTCCATTTCTTTTAACTAAAAATTGCGTTAAGTTAATTATAACTGTTCTCTTTCAGAAATACTTAATTAAACCATTATCCTCTTCTTTTACATCTTTCCATTTTATACTCGGAAATAATGAAAAATTCAGTAAAAAAAAAAATAACGAAATTTTATGCATAAATACGAAGCAGGTAATAATGCTTCACATCAAAAATTATGCGTAGCCCATAATTATTTTCGGAGCAAATGCAACTTCACTGGATAAAATAATTTTCTTGATGATATTCGTACAAGAGGCGGTAATAAACTCGCGAATATGGATGATGAGTCCAGTAATTAATGCGTTTTAATGCTTGCTATTGAGAATATACATTAAAGGTTTTTTCAAATTATATATCAGTATATTTGAATTTTGTGAACAGCAACGTGGATATCCGTTCGATTTTGCATATTTTCATTATTTCGTTTGAATATATTTTGTAGATTATTGATAAAACTTTTGGTCGAATTAAATGTTTTTTCTTTGTAGTTAATAAACTGCAAATTTCCTATGAAGAATTTAGACTTCAAAACAGTTGAATATTGCATATATTTAGAAATGATAATTATATACTATTATTAACTATAATTAACGTATTCATGTTCTGATTTGCTTGCTTGTAATATAGTATGGAAATGTGGAATTAACCAAGGATTTGATCAGATCAAAGTATTACATACTTTTATTAAATATAGAGTAATTAATCAAACAGCTGAAATTCAATTGAATGGTTCAGAATAAATATTAGGAAAATACCATAAAGAAATTGACGAGAGCCGCCGAACAAAAGAAACAAAAGGGCCCGATGAATGAAAGGAACGGAAAGGAGATAAATACCGTCGGAAGAACAATTGAGATATTGTTTACTCTCCTCCTTTTTCTCCTGTCGATTATCGTGAATTCAGAATCACGAGCGCGACGCCCGAGTTCGAGCCTCGAAATTTAGCGGAGCGACTTGGAGCTCGAATTTTACGAGCGCGCACAGACTGGTTTGGACTGCAGTCCCCGATAGCTTGGATATTGTCTTCTCCGCGCGGCCGTAAATTCCCTGCGAATTAGGAAAGATCGCGAGTGTTTTTGTCCTCGGAGGTTTCGCATTGAAATTGTATAGAAGGGAATTGTTGCCGTTTGGTCCGCTAAATTGTGCGATTTCATTTACTGATGAGTAATGTTTTGCGTCGCGTAATTGGTCCATTGTAATGTACGTAGCTACAAAGCTTTGTGCATCCCCTGTCCACGTAATGAAGATTGAAATAGTCCCTGTACGGACGTGGTATTATCAAAGGCTTAATTACGGAGAGTGACCGAAATCGCACAGTTCTTGGTAAATAAACGATTCAGTTTTGAAAGAAAGTAAAAAATATATACGCGTTCATTAATTAGCAAAGAGTTCAAATTCGTTCAAGAAAACGTTGAGAAAAGGTTGAACGTCGTTCCCGCTTTTCAGTGCTTTATTTTTATTAGCATTTACGCGACCCTAAAATCCCAGACAGAATTGCAACGAGGAGCCTTCTCGAGCTTTTTCGAGCAAAAGGGATCGCAGAGCTCAAAACAAAAATATTTGTGCACTCGCACACTTGCGAGTGGCCTTCAAGCCCTTTTAGTACCTCCGCGACCTTGCGAAAATAGAACGTTTAGTTTAGACGAGTTTCTCGGCGCGCGGAAAACTTCCCTTAATCCACTTTGCCTCGGTAGTCGCGGCCAAGAATAATTTTGACGCGCTTTCGAGCGGCAACAATCTGCCTGCAGACGCCTGGGAGGAACAAAGAAAAAAAGATCCGAGTTGGGAATTTTCAGGACTTAATTCACACCTTATTAGTGGCAGCCTTGTAATATTAATAGAAGTTTGTGAGAAGGTTGTATAGTTAAGAGGCTTTTGCGCGTTTATAGCACGTTGAAATAAAGAACTATGCATAAATATAGATTCGTAAATTTCTTTGAGTTGCTTAATTAAAATTAATTTTATAAATTAAGTGAATTTCAGTTTTTGTTCAAGGCTCTGTTCTGTTTACGAATGCAGGCCTTTTCATAAATGCAATTGGAGCTAATGTCTAGATTTCGGAACCTCATTTTCAGGCAAGCGAAGCGGTCTAGAAAAGAAAGCTTACAAAAGCACGAAGGAGAGAGAAGAAAGAAGCACAATAGCAAAGAAGTAATGAGAGGAAGAAAGCACGAGAGATGAGAGCGAAAATTACAAAGAGAATTAGAAAAGGAGAAAAATCAAAGCAGCAGACAAAGGTCATGGTTTCAAAGGATTCCGTAATTACAATTCAAACCTTTTTTTAATATTCAAAACAATTTAAAGGCCCGCGTTTGCAGAAGCTTATTATACTTTTTTAACTTACTTATACGCATTTTTAACTTTCAGTTTGCGCAAAGTGCTCGGACGACGAGATCGGGTCTTACGGGAGTCAGCTATTTTGCGCACTTATCGCGCAATGTACTATTTCCCCAGCATAGAGTAGTTTGTCAAATCTATCTGAAAACTCGTTAAAGCAAAATCAATAAAAAAAAAAAAAAAAAAAACTCTTGAAAACAACTACAGGAAAAACAGCGTAACTCAATTTCCATCGGCGGGTTAACGACCGCGCGAATCTCTCGGCCACCGGGGGTGAAGTAAAATACGAGGCCGTCTGAAAAAGCGGCTCGGAATTTCGGCGTCGAACAAAGGACCATAGGAGAGAAACGACAGGGTCCGCGCTCGCTCGCGGCATTGTGCGACGGGAAATGTGCGTCCGCGCGTTTGTCACTTTTCCGCATCGATCGGCACGATCGCCGCCGCCGCGCAAAACACGAGAAAAGCAACTTGCGCCCTTTTCTTTCTCTCTCTTTCTCCTTACTCTGCTTCCCGCTGCTCTTATTTATGGAGAGAAGAGCGCTGCCGCTGCGGAGGGAGGGGAGAGGGGAGTGGGGCCGAAGGTATATTGCACATTTTTGGCCTGCAGCGCAGTGTATGAAAGGGGCGTAGGAAAAAATGGAGCGCGCCGCGAAAATTCCAAGGAATATTGTCTGTGCGGTACTATTTCGGGATGGCTGCTTTTTTATTCCTCGCGCTGTAATATTGCGGCGCGAGATGGGACGTTGGCTCCGTGAGAAATTTGTTGCAGCGCGGCGCGCGGGGGCGGCTCTTGATGAAATAAATTTCTATATTCGGCTGCGTGCTTCGGATTTTATGCCTCGCTCGTCGACGAATGTTTAACCTTTATTAACTTTGAATGGTTCAATTTTCTCTTTTTTTTTGGCTTTGGTAATGGTAATAGCAGGGAATTCGTTTTTACGGAAAAATTGCATCGGTTTACTGCGAATTCAATAATTCGAAGATTCGTAGAAGCGAGTTTAATCAACTAAATAATTCTCACAATCTCGTTCGTACCCACGCAGCGCAATCCTTCCCCACCATAAATTTAATGAACTTCCGCGCAACTAATCAACCAGTCGGCCTCTAGATCTCGAAGTTAATCGCCATAATGTAACCGGCGCATAAACCACGTCATCGGGTATAAAATCGTAACGTCCCAAATCGGCGGGCATAAAATTAGCATTCCGCCTTGCGAGCGCGATAAAACGCGGAAAGAAGGGAGAGAGAGAGAAAGAAAAAAAACCGCCCGCCGCGGCGTCCTCCCCGAGGGCGAATGATAAATCGCGCGGCTACATTACCGAGAAGGACAGAGCGCGAAATATCCTCGGAGGATGTCGCCGCTGCATCGCCGATAAAACGCAGCCGCGTAATGTACGCCGGTATAAATCTGAATTTCCGGGCTCGATGTCCCCGGCGATTCGCACGTACAGCGCGAGCTGCTGCATCATATCCGGCGTGGCGGCGGCGGCACGCGGAGCTGCGATTTCATAAAGGAGGTCGGGGGCTCGGGAAAGGATTTCGAGTTATATCGGCCCCTACTTGGGAGGTCGGTGTGGGCGCTTTAGAGGGTCGGCAGATCGGGGATAGTACATTTTGCGGATTAGGCTTTGAAAGCGCGTTTTTATTATTTCGCGAATTTAGGGGTGGGGGAAGATGGAAATAATAATTTGGAGAAAATGTAGCCGCTTTGTGGGATTTCAATTAACTCCGAGATTTAACTACTTTAAGCAGATTATAGCGGGGATAAAGGATTAATCTGGCTGAGAACTTTACTCTAAGCGTGCCTGAAATTATTCTAGTAACTATAGCGCACATTAAAACAGCTCTTCCGAGTTTTCGGGAAAAGTATTTAATCTTTCAACTATATAAATTAACTTTCTCTACTATCAAAATGTCACTTACAAGTGGAAAGAATCTTTTCGAGTATCGAGTAATCCTTGATCTAATCACCAGCTGATTTCAACTCGGCAATTCGCCAATAATCGAGTGCTCCTCGAGCAATAGTCAAATATTGTCGAGTGCTCAGACAGAAAGTCTCCGCGAGAGGACAGCATCGACGTCTTTGCGCGCGAGTCAACTGTAGAGGAAGCTCGAACCAATCAACTCAGCCTCGAGCGGTAAAGGAATCGGAGGAAACTTGAAAGCCGCTCGCGGAGCCGTTCCCTTTTCTGACTCCGAAGAGAGAGTCGCGAACAATGAGGAACGCGGACCGACTCGAGGAAAGTGGACATCTTATTTAGACATTCTTTCAGCCGGGGCCCCGCAGTTCGCTCGAGAGCGGCTTTTGATTAGTTTTTAACGAGCCTTTCAATTTCGAGTTTGCCGAGTTTGGTGTTAAGCAAGAAAGAGAGTCTTTGAGGCACATTATGAAGTTACTCCGAGGGGCGACCGCGACTTTCTTAATCGCGATGCAGTTTCGGCGCCTTAAGTGTTTTCCTCTTGTTTTCATATCTCGTTCTTGGGAACTTTGCCTGCTCTTGAATCTGCTTGGAAACTTGGCGGCACGGCGCTTCTTTTAATTTTAATTTCATTGCTTTTATAATGCGCGCGGAGTGCGCGTCCGATTACGCTGCGCGGATTTCAATTCGGAATACGGACATTTTTTCGAACAAAAGCAGTATTACGTTGCGCTTTTCAATTGAAATAAAATAAGTTTCCGCTTCCGGATTTAATATCGAGTTTGACAATTCCTTTATAAAACTTAATATTAATAATTGAAAAAAAAAAGAATGTTTTACTCTAAGAAGCATTTTAGTATACTAATAATACTAATTAAATTATTATCATACGCGCCTCTGCTAGTCAAATGTTAATTAATTAGTCCAACGTGATGATCCAATTAAAAACGGGCTCGGATGTCGAACATCAAGACGGTCATAATAACGTCGATGTTGTATCATCGGCTTGGTTAAATTGAAACGAGGAAACGAGAGATGCGGATGTGCAGAGTCGACTACGTGGCCTCGCGCGTGAAAAAGACTATTTTTATCAGAGTTTTGATTCCGATTTCTACAATGATCAAATGAAACTTTTGCCGAGAAAATACCTTCCTTTTTATTTTTTGCGCGCCTGCGTTAATAATTCAAAAGCTTTGTCGCGACTTATTCAGTGTGGTAAGCTTTATGGACTGTTTATTACTAAAGATGTAATCCTTGCTTTTAGTATTACAGAATTGACCATCCATTTTTCAGTATACTTTCAGCGAGATAAAAGTTACTTATCCCATACTTCCAAACAATTCTCACACAATAATCTTTCGCGCAACAGATTTAAAAGAAGAGCCTTGAAAAGCCGTTTGAAAATTTCAAACAGGAGTGCAACAACGACAAAAAATAAAACATTCGAACTTCATCCAACCAACAATAATCCCGCGTCTGCCGTGTGTTCGCGCTCGAATTCGCAAAGGGAAAAAAGAGCAAAAAAGGAGGGGGTGTAAGACAAAAGCCGTCTCCCTGTCCCCACCGCCCCGACGTTGCAACATAGTTACGCGAAACGGCAGCGGCGACAGAAGGCCTCCAAGACACAGAACCTCGCGGTTTTTCCACAGTTCCCGCGCGCGTGCTTTTGTTCTCGCGATCCCGGGCGAGTGGAACGATAGGGGGCCCGCAGCGACAAAGGGAACTTCGCACCGACGCGGCCGCGGGAATGAAAGGAAAAAAAAAAAAAAACAGTTCGCGGCTTGAGCAGCTCGGCGCTTCTTAGTTCCCCCCGCCGGGTGCGGATTCATCGATCTACGCGCCTCTCTCGCGCGCGGCTGTCTTTATCTTTGCCTCTCGCGGTTTTTTGTCGCCGCCCGATGGAATCTTCTGTCGTCCCGCTTTTTGACGCAGCCGAGCTGTATGGGGGAATAGTTTTTTTTTTTTTTTTTTTGCTGCCTGAAGTGTGAGCGAGATTGGGGGCAGGAGGTAGACTTCATTTCGGGACGAATTAATGGAGTTCAGTGAGCTGTGTTCGGGTGTAAATTAAAGGAAATACTTCTTTCTCGATTCGATAAACGAGGATCTTCGTGGTGCATATAAAACGTGTCCCTGATGATAGGTGTTTGAAATTCTTATTATCGTGTAGAGCAGGGAAATGATAAATCCTTTAAATGTAGAGGATGTCTAAATCAAGCGGTCTGCACCATTTTTTTGCCGGTTGCAAGAATCCAAATTAAAATCTTAAGGGCTTCCAAATAAAATCCTTTTAATCGATTAACCCATTATTACTCTTATCAAAGGATAAAAAATGTAATCTTAAGCTTTGAAGCTTCAAAGCTTAAGATTACATTTTATTTAGACCCTTGCAACTCTAGAAAAACTGGCGGAAAGCGTTTAATTCGATTGATTGTTTAGAAAATGTTTCTTTCGCGAGATTTCCCCTCTCGGAGTCGTCCCGTTGTTAATTAGGGAAGGTGGTTAAAATAAAACACTGATTTGCGAGCCTCCAAAGAAAGTTTATTTTTGGCTCAGCAAAAAGCGAGGAAAAAGCCCGT